>JZKD02S1664900.1:29779-41286 GCA_000966675.3 Picea glauca
GGTGTGCTTGATCTGTGTATCCATGATTTGATCAGTTCTGGCTTGTTCCATGCAGTCTAGATTTAACTCTGTTGGTGTGAGGTGTTCTGCCATGTCGGATGTGTCTAGTAGAGGTGGAAAGTAGGGCCGAAGATGGTCGACATTGAACACTGGGTGCAGAACAAGGAATGGTGGAATGCTGAGCTCAAAGGAATTTTCCCCTACAGCCTTGGTGAGGGTGTACGGCCCATATCGAAGAAGACGAAGCTTGCGATGGGGTCCAGCGAGGCGCTCCTTTTGCAAATGCAGCCACACTTTGTCACTCACTTGGAAGTTGTGTGGCACTCGATGTTGATCATGTTGTTGATTGTACTTAGCATTGGATCTATCCAATATGTCATGAACCTGTTGGCGGATGTGTTGAATGTGCTCAATGAATTCGTTTGCCTTATCCACCTCAGACTGGACATGAGTTGAATCTTCCTGAGTAGCCACAAATGGCATGGATATGTCAATGGGACATAGTGGCTGGAATCCCAAGCCCACTTGAAAGGGGTTGTGGCTAGTTGAGCTATGGAGAGCCCGATTGTAGCTGTGTTGGACATAGGGGAGGCTCTCATCCCATGTTTTAGGATTAATCCATAAGTGCAGACACAAACCGATCTCCCTAGATCCACATGGATCTAGAACAAAATAGGACAAAATAATACTCTTTCCCTAGATTTAGACTATTGAATGAACAAGGAGGCAAGAATCATGAACATACCTTATGATCACTTCCTTGGGTCTTTGTTGTTCCAACTTCGCTCCAATGCTCTTGTGTCATTTAGACCACAACATTACAAACCAATTGAAGTGAAGACAACTCAATATATTCAACAGTCAATCTATACATATGATCAAGGAGTTATGTAATAAAGTGACATTAGCTTTATGGGAAAGGGACATATTACTGTATTAAATTGATAGAAAGCAAGGATTACAACCTTATCCTTGATGTTGCAAACCTCCTTTCGATGGCTCCTGGCTTTGACACACACACTTGCTCATGCATGAAGAAGATCAACCACTTTTGATAACCTTGCTGGTGTTCCTAGCTACTGTAGCATCAGTCCTTCATACAATCTTCCACTAATTCTCCAATAAATCTCTTGTTAGTTTGCTTCTTACCTTTTCCATGAAAATCCCCTCAATATATAAGAGAGAATGGATTAGTTACTTGGATAGGAATGATCCCAAAATATCAGGAAAGCCAGTACTTAGATAACCATTCGAATGCCATCTCATCCTTCTAGAAGATTCCCTTCTAGAAGGTTCGAGAATTCATATTTTTCCCTTCTTTAGAAAGAGTTTGCACCCTAACAGTTAGGCACAGTGTGAACTTCTCGCACCCTGGCTTAAGGCAGCCTGTGAGAATCATGCATTCTCGTAGGAAAATGTATTGGTAGCCTGCGAACCTTCCTCAAAACTGTGATTTCTGGAAAGAGATAAAGGTAAATTTTCTCTGGAAAAAGTTCTAATGAAGAGCCTGAGTACCTCATAATCAATACATCATCATGACGACCAAAATAATGGATAACAGAATGCCCCCCAAAGTCAGATATTGGAACTAGTGACAATCGATAGACTTTCTAAGATGCATGTGTGTGTCGAGAACCAAAAGCACATCTAATCGGAAACCTGCAAACAATCAAGCATCAGTAGAGTATCATATATATCAATTCTGAGGTAGGCATTCCCATACTCAGATCATAGACTGATAACATCATAAAATTCATGGCCACCAATCATACACTGTGGATCCATGCCGTCAAAATATAGCATAGCCACCTGAATACACTGTGGATCTATGCGAAAATTTTCAAATCAAGATGGCATAGCCACGAGACATACACAGTGGATCTATGTGTCAAAAATTATACATACTCCATCGCAACCTGGATTACAAAGATGATATCTAGGGTCTTCAATATCGTCGCCCAAAGTACGAATCTAACCATGTGATTACATGTGTTGAAGTCGAACATGGTAGAAACCACTTGATTACTGGTCATTATTGTAATCATTAGCAAGTGTGAGGGAAATCACCATTGATGTCAATGACTCCCAAGGTACCAGAGTACAATCTGTCGACTGTGAATAAATGAGTTGATGTTGAAAATCCGACGAAATCTTTTGATCAGGGGTCAATGATGTAAACCCACTGTCGAAAGAGAGGAAACTTGCCATTGAGGCATGCAAGCTCCAAGGTACTAAATAATTTCTAAGTCTTGATTCTGGATAATGAGCTGAAGTCGACAGAACAAAAATCATCACAGGAGGGCCTTGATGTATCCCCCATCAATGACACGAAATGAGTAACAGAGTTTGAAAGTGTAATAGAGCATGTGTTAATTAGACTGGACACAGGGAAGGCCGACACGGAGAGAATGGATAACTACAGATGGCCGACTCAATACAGGTTTCAAATGGACTTCTCTTGAACATATGAACGACACGACCAATGATTTGGCAGTATTGACTCAAAGATGACACATGGAATGACCTTGTAATCAATCGAAAGAGAGACAAATGGATTTCCCAAACTGGCTTGAAATGATGAATAGGGGGTGTCATGTTCAAGAGCGACTCTTACTACCAATTAATACGAAGATGAAACATATCCCTTTCCCAAATTTTCCCCCACCATTTATGGCAAGTACCTCTTTATTTTTACGCAAGCTTGAAGAGGATCACATATGCTTGTTGATATAATCTCATCCTTCGGACGAGTCCCTCAGAGTATGTTTAGAAAACCCTAAGAAGGAGTGGTTCGGTCCCATCATGGGTCTGTCAATGTTTGTTTAACGAGTCCAGAGATAGTAAACTCGAAGGTTTTTCAAGATTATAGATTTTGGAAAAACACTTAAAAGAGAACTCTCTCAGTTCCTTTTTCGTAACATAGTCTGGATGAGAACGAAAAAGAGATAAATTATCGCTCACCAGAAACATACTTCAAATACTTTATCGAGCATGAAAATAGCATGGTCGCTCGGCGATCTTTTCATGTTTAGAGAGTCTGAAAAGAGCTTAAAGAGGACTCCAGGGGGGTTCCTTTTTTGTATAACCTCGTTGAGCCTGAAAAAGTGATAAAACTATGCTCGATCACATTCTCTTGATTTTACGAGTGTAAGAACGGACAAAAACGATGCTCGAGGTTTTTATGTAAAAAACCTAAAAAACAATCAAAATCACACCATAACGGAAAAATATGTCCATATCCTTCTTTGTAATCATCAATGTTTCACACCTGCAAGTCATTAAACTCATTTGTATATTAGTAATTAGGTTTAAACAATAGATAAACATAAAAAAAAACAAAAATGACATAGTAAAAAGTAAATTAAATGAATGAATAACCATTTTTACCATATCATTTCACATTTTCACTATTGAGTTCCAAAACCCCCCATTTTACCCTCCGACTTCGGCGTTGATTTTTGGGAGCTACAAAAGATCATTTGACAAGCCGTCTGCAGCATTACGGTAAGCTCTTCTTTCTTGATCTTTTCATGGTTTAAATTTCTGATTTCATTGGTTAAATTTTGCATTTTCAAGTGGTTTTTGAACCCTACATGCGTGTAGGAATTCTCACAGGATGCCCATATGGGGCCTGCGAGAATGATACTTTCTCACAGGCAAGCTTCAGGCCACCTGCGAGGGGTTCGCACTATGTATAATAAGGAACCTGCGAGCAGCACAGAACTCAAAAAAAAAATTAACTGTTTACCCAATGAAAAAGATTTATATCATGAATAAAATCATTAATCCCCTTTGTATGATCCTTGTGCAGGTATTTGACCAAAAATCATGGTGCTTGAGTGGCGGGAACGAGAACATGAGGAGGATAATGAAAATGCCAAGAATCATCCTCCCACCATAGCTGCATTGAGAGATTGTGGTCTCTTAAAATACTTCTGTATTCTGGGCATGAGAGCCCAAGTCAGATTACTAGAGTATCTAGTCCGTATGTGGGATCCAGACCAGCAAGTTTTTAATGTAGGAGCTCACACATTAGCCATTGACATAAAGGACATATACTTCTTGAACGGATTATCCAGGCGCGGGTCTTATGTCAGTTTGACCAGCAGCAGAGGTGGTGGGTTAAAAATGGGTGAATATTGCAATAAATACTGTGTACCTGAGGCCAAAAGAAAGAAAAGGAAAGTGGCGATCTGGGGAGTAATAGACTTGACTCTCCGCACTATTCTCTTCACGATTGCTCGGATGGTCGGAAGTTCAGCTCCACATATGGCATTACAAAGCTACTTCCAGTATGCCATCAAGTGTACTGAGCCCCGAGTATTTAACTAGTCTGATGCAGTGTTGCGCAGTATCAAAAGACAACTAACCAAGTGCAGGTGGGGTGAACTGAAACAATTTGGATATGGATCTTTGTTAGTTTCTTTCTTCCTCGAGAGAGTCCTCGTACTCAAACTACAGGTTGAGTGGGACTTTCCAGCTCCTAGGGACCCGAGGATGTTGCGGTGGTGTCGGCTCATGGCCCGGAACGTGGCAGGACCAATCGTCAAATATGACGATATTTTCTTTGACTGGTTGCAAAACCAAATGTTGATGGTCGATGACTACACCTATGTCGGGTTGGATTTCTGAGGAGATCCGGATCTAGCACCGCCTGAGGACGCTCAGTGGGGAGACCTCGGTAAGAAGTACACAAATTTTCTCTTTTTAAAATGTTTAAATGTTTTTGTTTTATAGATTTATTCGAAGAATAACACCAAATGTTTGTTGATAGCACAAATGTTGGACCGTATAGACCTCCTGGCACTTCTCCTATCCAGCAATGAGGAGAAGCAGCAGCAATAGTACCACAGTATGCCGAAGATTACCAGGTGGTGGAACAGAATTTAGAGGGTCTTACAGCAGACATTCCAGATATGACTCTAGAAGAGATTCCACGATGCAATCAACGTCACACTGTATGGGTTTCCACAGCTATGGGTTGACTGCTCCATAGAGTAGTTAGGGAAGTAGTGTGTTACTGTGAACGTCATCTGTGACGTCACTTTGTAGAAGCTATAAGCTTCAATTTTTGATATTTTGGTCTTCGGACAATTTTTTTGTAAAAACAACAAACTCTTTTGATCGTTATATACAGATGGCTTCTACTGGTTTACTTTATATTGTGTGAATTTAAATGTGTTTGATTTATAAATGGTTCAAATGTCTTTCCAATACATAATTAGCTAATGCATCTGTTAATGTATTAAGACATCTAGGAATATGCTGATATTCAATGTGATCAAAATACCGTTCCAAGAGGCGAATCCGCAAATATACCCGTAATAGAGTAGGACTTCGAATAGAATAGATATTACTTAGTTGTAGTACCACAAGTTGCAAGTTGAGTCCCACAACCAAATGACAAATTCCAAGTGAGATAGCATCAACCAATAATTCAATAACGACGCTATACTCGGCAATGTTGTTGGTTGCATGGCCAAGACATACACCTTGTAAAGATATAAGTTCGTTGGTTGGGGCATAGATTGCCCATGCAGCAGAATATAAGTTTCAACTACTACGGCTAGCACCATCAGCGAAGCCAATACAAGGTAGCGAAGACTCTGACATCTAGCAATCAAACACAACGTCACGTAAGGGTAGAGACCAAATAATGTCAAAAAGAAAACTAAAGTAACACACACAAAGTATGATACATAAAAATACAAGTATTTGTGCAAAAATGACTTATGCATAATACTTCTTCAAGTACAACCCATTCCTGGGTTCACTCAAAGGGATACCATCATAATCGACCAGCTCATATGCTCCTTTTTCTAAAACTCGGCGAACAATGTAAGGACCTCACCACATTGGTTCGAATTTCCCAGCTCCTAAGACATCTCGATCCTATTCATATAGAAGAACAAGATCACCTTCAGAGAAAACACGAGGCTTGACATGCTTGTCATACTATTCCTTGACACGTTTCTTCTGGGCTTCTATTATGAGAGTGGTGTCACGTCGAGTTTCGTCTAATCGCATCAAATACAATAGATTCTCTTCTTCAACAGAAGTATTAGGTAAGAGTTCGACAACTAGCTTCAGATAAGGTATCTCACATTCTATTGGAAGAATGGCTTCCATGCCATAGAATAATCGAAAGGGTGTAAACCCCATAGCAGATTTGACAGATGTCCGATATGCCCACAATGTTGAAAACAACATCGTGTGCCAACTGGTTTTATGAATTCCTATCATCCGTCGAAGCATAGTTATAAGAACTTTGTTGATTTCTTTGACCTGGCCATTAGCTTGCGGATAATAGGGTGTTTAGTTATCATGACAAAGACCCAACTTTTCCGTAAGTTCAGACATCATAAAATTCTTAAAATGACTACCGTGATCAGTAATGATAGCTTGAGGAACACCAAAACGAGCTATGACATGGTTGAAAAGAAACAACGTTGCAGTCTTTCCAGTATTATCGAATGTTGGCATCGCCTCGGCCCATTTTGTAAAGTAATCAATAGCTACAATGATGTAACCATGCCCCTCGGCCGAGTGAGGGTGACATGTCATGAAATCAATGCCCCATTTTGCAAAAGGACCAACTGAGACCACAAGATGAAGAGGAGCAGGATGTGACCGAATTTTCTGGTTGTAGGTCTGGTAGGCATGACACTTTTGAACGGCAGTAATGCAGTCATTGAACAAGGAAGGCCAAAAATATCATGCGCATAAGATCTTCTGGGTAGTAGCATACCCAGACATATGACCACCACATGCTCCGGAATGGCAGTCATTCAAAGATTTCTCGGCTTCGTCAAAAGTCAGGCAAAATCGAAAAACAGAGTCAATTCCCCAACGGTAAAGAGTATCCCCGAGGATAACGTATTGACACTCTTGATAGTGGATACAACGTCGTTCGGTGCTAGACAAACCAGACCAGAAAGTTTGGGTTTGGAGATATATAATGATATCTCCATACCACAAATCGTCTGTGCTTATAAGGAAAAGAGATTCATCAGGAAATGAATCTACTGCTACATTTTCTGTGGCTGAGTGAGGAAAATCACATATTAATTCAACAAAAACTAAAGATTTCTTAGATGTGGCACGATCAAACTCCAAGTCAAACTCTTGGAGTATGACAATCCATTTAGAGTACTTGCCCCCTAGCAATTGACGATTCAAAATGTGTTGCATAGGGTTGCAATGCAAAATCACTGTAGTTTTCCATGAAAGGATATAATGTCGAAAGCGTTGAACAACTTGAACGGCAGCCAAAGCCAGTTTTTCAACATGTTGATACTTAATTTCAGTGGATGTAAGACTTTGACTTAAGTAATAAACAACATGTTCATCGTGCTCGTCATCCTCTTGGACGAGAACCATGCCGATGGTATACTCCGAGGTAGCAAGATAAAGAAAGTAATCAAGACTATAATCAGGAGGAAAGAGAAGCGGAGCTCGTGTGAGGGACAATTTCAAAGCTTCAAAAGAATTGTTGGCAATAGAATCCAAAACGAACTCTGAATCTTTCATTAATAGCTGGGTAAAACCACGAGTAATCTCGGCGTAATTAGGGATGAAACGACGAAGAAAGTTTGCTTTCCCCTGCAAACTTTGCAACTGGCACAGTGAAGAAGGAGGAGGAAGATTAAGAATTGCCTCGACCTTAATAGGATCTACCCGAATCCCTTGACGTGAAACAATGAAACCTAAAAGACGGCCAGATTCTACGCAAAAAAATGCATTTATGAGGATTTAAGCAAATGCGATAGAACCAACAACGAATGAAGATTGCTCGGAGATGAGTGGGGTGATCGACTCGGCATAAAGAATGAGCAGGTAAATCGTCCAAATAAGGTTGAATGATATGCTTTATATCATGAAACGAATAAGACATAGCACGTTGAAATGTCGTGCCCGCGTTCTTAATACCGAAGGGAAGTTTTCTATAGGCAAAAGTACCCCAAGGACAAATAAAAGAAGTTTTATGCTAGTCCTCGGAAGCGATGTTAATTTGATTATAACCGTAGAAACCATCCATGAGAGAAAAGATTTCACTTCCGGCACAATCATCAACAATCTGGTCGACGAAAGGGGTTAGAAAGTTGTCTTTTGGATAGGCTTTCTTAATATCCCTATAATCAACACACACATGAATACTACCACCTTTCTTATCAATCAGTACAGGGTTGGAAACCCATTCTGTCAGAGCCACGGGATAAATAAAACCGGCTTTGAGAAGTTTTTCAACTTCAAGTTTGATAGCTGCCGCTTTACATGGATGGACGAGGCGAAGGCGCTGTCAGACTGGTTTAGCTCCGGGGTATGTCTTTATCTCATGTACAACAATAGCAGGGTCGATACCTGGCATCTCTTCGTAGCTCCATGTGAAAATATCATGAAATTATTTGAACAAAGATGTATAGGTGACAATTTCTTCTGGAGAACACGAAGCTCCAATATGAACATTTTCAACTATCCCAGGTTTAACTGATATATCAATGGGAATCGTGGGAGAAATATTATTGAGGTTCCCTTCGGCAAACACATCGTGTGTATATCCGGGAACGGTCGATATGACAACAATGGTCGACGGAGTCGAAATCCGTTGGTAGTTCTCAAGAGTCTGTTGTTCCAGAAATAGTATGGAACGATGATGTTCATCGTCCCAAGGGGTGTCCTCCATGATGGACATGATCATCTCGTTAGTGGGAAAGATGACATGGAAAGGATCGGGAGACAACTCATCAAAAGAAGGTATAGAAGGTGTTGTTGATTGAATCGTGTGATAAACAGACTCAATCGGGCTTAACGGCATGACGTCGCCGAAACGAGTGTGATCTCCAGGGTCAGGGACTATCCAAGGGTCAGAAGACACAGGAAGTTCATGAGGTACAGCAGAGATCATGTTGATGGAAGCAATTGATGGGTGTGGAACATCGGGTGGTGGTGGAATGGGGAAAGTACCCATTAACGAAGAGTCTTTTAAAAGGCCTACACCGACATTCTCGTAACCCGGTGGGGTTTTAGCTTTAAATGGCACGTTGTCAATGCGAATATCAGAATTAAAGAAGACAAGTTGATCAAATGTAACAACCTTTCTCTGATGAGGAAATCGTACGACACGGAAAAGGGTTGACACAACAGCGCGCATAGAATCTATCCAGCTACGACCAAGTAGAAGATTATAATCCAAGGGAGCATCGAAAACTTCCACCTCAACTTGGATGGTCTTACCTTCTAGAGTAACAGGCAACGAAGGAAGAACACCGTAAGGCTTAAAACCAGAGCCATTGAAGGCTTTCAAAGTATTTTGTGATTCATTTAA
This sequence comes from Picea glauca, assembly GCA_000966675.3. Taxonomy (NCBI): domain Eukaryota; kingdom Viridiplantae; phylum Streptophyta; class Pinopsida; order Pinales; family Pinaceae; genus Picea; species Picea glauca. Next base: position 39,105 of record JZKD02S1664900.1, read on the forward strand.
AGGAGGAGATCCAATGTCTTTCCAACAAGCAAAAGACATTACACACGTAGAGGCACCCTCATCGATAACAGTTCGACAAATATTCTTGTCGGCGACAACAACTTGTATTTGAAACGCAAACTGAGGGGGTAACCTCAGAATATGCTATTCCAAGTCAAAGACTATAAAATTCGTATATGTTGGATCAATTCCACCTATAGATTTCAACAGATCCCTCCGTTGTGCAGGACAAGACTGAAGGACTTCAAGGGCAGACATCGTTGAAGGTGCTTGGGTCAGATCTTCGATAATGCTATAGTTCTAGGCCGCACGATCATGAGGATTGAAAGCCGATTTCTTAACGACACCTTTCAGGGGTGGTCGCAGAACTGTATCAAGGCTTGGTCGTTTGAGATGAAGAGGACCATTTGTAGGTGGAGTCGGTGGAGAGGGTTGAACCAAAGTAGGAGGTAAATCATTAACCTTCTCCTTAGATGGAGCATAGTCTTTGGCCCTAGTCATGAGTGAAACATTATTTTTCTTAGAATCACCGGTACACATCAAAACATATAATGTCATAGAAGTAGACAGTTGGTCATGGATGACCAACTGGGCCTGTTGTCGAGACGGGAAGGGTTGGGACAAAACTGTCGACGTAGAGGGTTTCGACGTTCCTTGAAGGAACTTAGTAACCTCGGCATGTCGTGGACAATCCTTTGTGTAATGATCGTCACCACAGATAAGGCAAGTATATTGTGTCTTGCGCTTATCCCGATCTTCAACAGGAGGGGTTTTAGTTTGCTCAGTTTGATTATTATCTTTACTCTCCTTATTCTTGCCTCTCCCTTTCTTTGATTTATTTTTACTAGTCAGTGTAGATTGAACAACGTTCACCTCAGAAGTTTTACTGGTGGAAGTGGCAGGAGACGGAGCACTTTGAACATTAGAAGATGTAGATTTAGGGTTTGTACTTGAAACAGAATGTGAATGGACATGAGCAGTACCAATCACACCATCAGCTGCATGTGAGGCAGCTGGAGCAGTTGAAGTGATGGAAGTACCAGGACGAGGTAATTCAGGTAGTAAATCGTAAAGGGTTCCCATTTGCAAATAAACGAGATCAAGATATTGAGCACGACTTATAGCCTGCTCCTCTGTAACAACACCACCCATAGCAATGTCTTTACCAATTTCGTTCATGAAGGATTTCATAAACCATTCTTCCAGTAATTGATCATGAAGTTCAAGTTTAATGAGACGTCGTCTCCTTCGCCACTCATGAATATGATCCGATATATGAGTGCCTTTAGTTTGTTTGAATGAATTCAAGATCTCAGTCCCAGTATCATAACAGATCGGTAACTGGTAATGTGTAAGAAAATCCATAGCTAGGGTGTTGAAATCAGAAAAGAAACCTCGTGGCAATTCAATATACCACTTCGTAGCAGAACCGGTAAGGGTTCATTGAAAAAGACGTAGACGAATGGAGTCATCCATCAACGAGTTGGACGAACACCATAAGTGAAAATTCATAACATGGTTGTTTGGGTCCTCTCCCGCCTTACCATCGAATTTAGGAATGTTCGATGGAAGATTGGCAGGAATGATAGGCCATTGGGGAGAGTGACGAATAGGATCATTGAGAATCCTAAACAAATCTGGCAAATCCAAAGTAGCAAGAAAAGGTAACTGTCGGTTTACTTGCGGGTACCGATGGCTTTGGGGTGGAAGCCCTGTCGGCAAACCAATAGGACCGTAAGCAGTCTGTCCGTAGAGGGAAGACCCTGGCTAATTTGGTGGTGGCCACATAGGATAGTAGCCCTAAGGATTGTAACCTTGAGTTTTAGTAGGGGCCTGTTCTAGGATAAATTCGTGAGTGCGGACACAGACCAATCTCCACAGATCCACCAGGATCTGGAACAAACTGAGACAGAATACTACTCTTTCCCTAGTTCTAAAGTATTGAATGGACAAGAGAAGAAGGATGATGTACTTACTTTATGAAAGCTCTCCTTATCTCTATTGATCCCCGCTCTGCTACGATGCTCTTGCGTCGTCCAATCACAACAACACAAACCAATCATAACCAAGGGATTAATATATTCAAAACTCTAGACTATACATGTGATCAAGGAGTCATATAATAATGTGATATCATCATTATGGGAAAGGGACATATTCATATATTATATTAAATGAAAGA
>JZKD02S1664900.1:46941-71560 GCA_000966675.3 Picea glauca
ATAATACATCAGAAACATCAAGAGGAGCAATGTCACATAATACCTCATCCGTGAAGGGCTTGATGCTGTAGGGAAGGCGACATTGTCGACTGACGCAGAGGTCTCGTCCTTGGTGAAACCACCCGATGGTGTATGGTTGTGGGTGTGATGTGGTCGGCAAGCCCAACCGCTTCACGACCTCTACCAATATGAGGTTCTTTTGGATCACGTTGTTGACAATGAACTGCAATGGGGAACCCTTTACCCACATCTTGGAATGGAAGAGACGCTCTGCCTCCTCTGGATCTTCTAGTTCCTCCTTCTGGATCTTCGTGGTGGCAATGGTGGCGTTGGGCTCTGCATCGATAATGTGCTTCCCCTTGTCATTCCCCTTGCTAGGTTCTGATTCAGAGTCGGAGCATGCATCCGATTCAGAAGCCTTCAACTCGGCTACCAATGACTGCTTGGCCCAACACTCACTTGTGTTGTGAGTGGATCTCTTATGGAACTCACACCACTTCCCTGTGTCCTTTTTTTGGCTTTGTGGTGTTGTTCTTTACTTGTGGCTTTGGAGGGTTGTCCTGGGCTACCTTGCCTTAGCTTGGTCCTTTGTTTTGCAGTTTGGGAGTGCCTTTCCCGTGCTTCTGATTTGCAGACCCAAAGTCTTGCTTCTTCTGTTTGAACTTCTACTCAATCTTGGCAGCATATCGGTATGCCACACCAAGTGAGGAGATGTTGAGGAACTCCATTTCCTCCTGAATGTATCTGTTCAGACAACTGTGGTACTTTAACACCAAATGTTTCTATGCATCTTTGCTACCCAACTTTGTGCATAGGGTATGAAACAGATTCGTCATCTCATGCACATCTTGGTCCCTTTGTTTCCGCAACGTAGTCCATTGTATGTATTTGTTCTCATAGATCCCCACCGGATAATATTGTTCCTTGATGGCGTCTCGGAAATAATTCCAAGTGGGTGCGGCCGAGAAAAAATAGGGTTCTCCCTCACCCTCTTTCTCTGAGTAGGTTTCCCACCAGTCCTTGACATGGGGGGCGGCTTTGAGGAGTGCGAAAATAATCTTTTCTCGATCGGAAAAGTCATGAACCGAGAAATATCCTTCTAACAAATTCAACCATCTATCTACGGCATCTGCATCTATTTGGCCATCAAATATGGGAATTTCAAAGTTTGCTTGTACCTTAAAAGGAGTGGCACCTCCAGAGTGGCTTCTGGATGTCGATGCACCACCAGTCGGAATCCATTGAAGAATCTGGACAAAGTTGTCCATCATCGCGTTCCTTTGTTTCTTGAGGGCCTCCTCGAGCAACATTTTGATAGGATCTCTAGCTCCCTCATCTTTCTTCTCTTCCCCCATGGGCGGTCGTCGGGGTTTGCGAGGATGATCTTGCAAAGGTCAACCAGATCGAGCCCCAACTCCTTATACCTCAATCTCGTTGGGGACATGCAAAGAAGGGTCGAGAATGAGCAGACCACTCTGATACCACTGATCCGGATTTATGTAGGAACACAATGAAATACAGAAATACACATAAACACAGAGATGCAGTGGAAATAAGACTTCATTTCATTAATAACAAATGACTGAAATATGCTTACAGACAAAATGGAAATAAACTAGCTAGGGCATTGGTAGCTTATCTCTGAGAAGATATGTGGTTGCTACTCGCATCCGTGAGAAGATGATTACAATGAGCCTATAGAGGCCTTTTTACAATAGATGATAATTCCAAAAGTCATATACATCCAAAAACCTATCCCTAGGAGATGAAGCAACAAAAGTCATGTGGGCCCCGTTTGGGTAAGTTAGTACATCAACTTCCCAGGGTCGTAACTTTTGCATACGATATCCATTTTAGGCATGTGATAGCTCGTTGGAAAGGTATCGTTGAGGAGATTCATTTTTGGGGATTAATTATGCCTTAATATATCATTGAGAACCTCAATCTCAAAAAACCTTCATTTAGGCCCTCAAAATGGCCCTGGAAGTTAAAACTTGCTAAAAATAGTAAATTGCCAAAATTGCCAGAAAACTATTTTGAGCCAATCGAAAAAGGTGGGCGGCCATTGATATCCACCTAGATCATTGATCCCCCAAAATGAATCTCCTCGATTATACCTTTCCAACAAGCTATCATATGCCTAAAACGGAGATCGTATGCAAAAGTTACGACCCCAGGAAGTTGATGTACTAACTTACCCAAACGGGGCCCACATGACTTTTTGGCGCTTCATCTCCTAGGGTTAGGTTTTTGGATGTCTAGGAATTTTTGAAAACCTGTTTATTATAAAAAGGCCTTCAGAGCCTCGTTGTAATCATCTTCTTGTGAATGCAAGTAGCCATCACATCTCTTCTCAGAGATAAGCTGCCACCATTTTAGCGAGTCTTTCACTCTGTATTTTTACAGTCTCTGTACATTTCTTTCATTAATAGAAATCATGTATTAATATATATATGTGTTTATGGTTTCATCTCTAATACATTTATGTTATATTTTTGAATATCTGTGATATCTCTGTGCATTTCTTTATTATATCTTTGGTCTCATTTCGTGCCAAAAATAATCTGAATCACCATTGATGTCAATGAGTGCCAAGGCACCTGAGTAAATCTTGTGAAGTGTGAATGAATGAGTTGATGTCGAGCCACTTGAAAGATCTGATGATCAAGGTACATTGATGTATTCTCATGATTGTCAGGGAGAGAACTTGCCATTAAGGCATCCAAGCCTCCAGGTACTCAAAATGGACTCTAGTCAATATCCCAAATAAGGTGTTGAGGTCGATGGGGAAAGACTTGTTGAAAGGTGGGCCTTAAGAAATCCCACATCAGTCAACGCAAGTGTACAAAATGATTGGTAGGAATATAGATGAAAATATCTCAGTAGCAACATTATGCATGAAAAAGAAAGCAGGGTAATGTAGTCATCAAAAAGGGGACTAAGTGGTTTTACTTGCAAGGAAAAATGAATGGAAAATAGGAAAGAGATGTATGCGACTCAGAAAGATGCATGTGTGAATTCATGAAGGATAAGGCGATGGAATAGTGGACTCCGACATGAATGATGAATAATCTTGAAAGGAGAAAGGTAAATGATCATGTCATGGCATAATTGGTTTTCTGAAAGATGGTGGTGTAGCGACGAACGTCATGACATGTGCGATGAAAAATTTAGCTCCTTCAAGATTTTCACAATCAGAAAAATTTTGTGATTCTTGAGAATCATTGTGGCATGGAATGTGAGCATATTCATTCCTGCAATCAAACTTAGTATTAATCCTACAATAAAATTTGTGAGATCATCGTAAAACAGAAAATGTGAGATTAAGTACGAATGCGACAAATTAAAGAGATAAAATGTGTTTTTGTACCTATTGTCATTGTGCGCTTATTCCATTGTTGATTGTTTCTTGAAGTGACTTAAGAAAAACAAATTAATGTTAAGCATGAATTAGAGAATGTCCATTTGCAATTTTATTTTTTATTTTTTTTGTTTTTTTTTATAATTTGTTTTTATCTTTTATGAATTTTTATTTTTAATTTTAATTTAATTTAATTTTTTATTTTATTATGTTTGACCTAAAATATATATATATATATAACAAAAGAAATGAAATTCTTTAAAATAAAACAAACAACATAATTTTTTTGTTATTATAAAAAAATGAAATTCTTTATAATAAAACAAACATTTTTTTTATTATTTGTTTTTTGTTATTATAATCTTTTATAATCAAACAAATAAACAAAAAACAAAAAAAATAATCAGTTTTTATTATAACAAAAAACAAATAATAGTTGTTGTATTTTCTATACTATCATAGATTTATCGGGTCGTCTTCGATTCAACTGATTGGAAGAGTCTTTTAGGGGTGGGGTGATCCACCAGATGGGAAGGAAACAGACAATGATGGTCCAAATGATGAGCATTTTCTGGAGGCAAGTTCCAACTGATACGTCTACATGTGTCTCAATCAAACGGGCGTTCATAACACTAGATCTGCATACCCTCGTGGCAACTCGTGTAGGTTGACGGTCTAGAAACAAGATCGCTCAGGCATAAAAATCTATGAATGTGGTTGAATGAGGAGATAAACAATCTAGAAATGGATTTCGGGGGTTTGAGGCTACATCCGCAGATCCACTTAAGATCCACCAACGGATCTCGTGCTACCAAAATGGATCATGTACCAGCTACCCCTCACATGTTGTATCTCAAGCAATTAATAATAGAATTTTAGGTATAAAGGTGGAATAAATCATGTGGATGAGATGCAGGGATATCCCAGGCAACAACGCCAAAATGTTGGTGCAATTATATGCATAATATATTACCAAACATAAATTATCAACTGGGATTCGTAATCAATAGAGTTGATGGACTATATGTGCCGATAACAGAGAGGTTCCTATGTTTGTTTAGTATAGCTTAGATAAGAACACCATTTATAAACCAACACACTTTTTAAAAATGGCAATCTTCACACAATTCGAAATATGGAAAGCAAAACTCATAAACAATCAAAATCTCTTGCTCAGGTGATGGACATGTTCATTGATGGCTCATAAAAAGAAAAAATGAACTTTGATTCTATCTCCTAGAGAAACTAAACTAACAAGTGGGATGCCCCATTAAAACTCATGTATGGTGAAATATGGAGATCCAACTGTTCCTGCATTACCACACTTTGCAACAAATTCGAATAGTGAAATCAAACAAAATAACATGAAATCAAAATAACAAATACATGAAATGGAAATCTACACTAACAATTTACAATGAGCTTACCAAGTTGGATCGGTGGCCCTTATCGATGCCAATGTGGAAGCTTTTAGATCAGCCGATGCTAACTTTTACGAGACACGAGATCACTGAACTCAAACTTACATTAATCTCCAACAAGTAGGTTTACAAAAGGAGGATTTTCATGAATCAAATCTTCATCATAACAATTCTCCCAATCTACATAATAACAATTCTCTCAATCTACATCATAACAATTCTCCTCTTAATCTACATAATAATAATTCTCTCCCTAATCTACATAATAATAATTATTTCCCTCTCATGAAGAGAGGGCACTCTCTTTTATACATGAGAGCTTTGAAAATGAGATAAACATCTCATAATTACAGATCCACTTTTCTCTCAACCAATTTCCCATTATTACAAAATATTATCCCTTTAAATCCTCACACATATCTCTCATATATCTTGGATAAGATATGGCAACCAAATCTCCATGATATTCTCCTTGGAATAGGCTTGAATTATCTCCTTAGATCTTGAAATGGTGGAGGAAGTATATGAGAAGTCTTTTTGAATTAATCCTTCACATATTCCTACACATGATAAAGATCACACATTTTTGAGATATATATGAAAACATGTCAATTTTCTAATATTTAATCACAAAATCTCTTTTAATACTAAAATAAATTATTTGGAAAATAATAAGGTTTAACCCATATTTAATTATGAAAATGGTATCATGAAAGGTTAATGGGGTGATTAAATGTGAAGAATGATGAAGGGAAAGGTGGATGGAAATACGACATTTCATAGTGCCAACAACTCCTTGGCCAAATCTAAGTTTGCCTTCATGTACAAATCAATTGACTCTCGATTTAGTCGATTAACACATCCTTATTCAAGTATATATCTACATCATGCATTTCCATCAATGCTTTATGACTAAAGATACATGTTATATGGAACTGCAATAGTAATTATATGTCAGGAAATTTCCAATGATGTAGCAATGCATGTATGTTTACCCTCTTCTGGTCGACAACTAGCAATAATTCTATTTGACTTCCTTATTCGATTTTGTAACCAAAATTAACTTAATATAGTTTAAATTTAGTAGGTAGGGTGCCCAAGCATCCTTCAAAAAAAGTATAACCATGTGTAAGATCATAGATAAAATGATTCCTCCCTATAATTGTTTCTCTCAGATTAGGCAAGAAGGCAAGAAGGCATGTAAGTTCAAAGTTGGGATATGAGTTTTTAATAGTTACTTAATTGTTTGTTCATTTAATTGATGACCAAACCTAAATATATAGTCAATCAAGTAACTATAAGTTTATGGTGGTAACTTAATCAAGTTTTTTTTTAAATACTCCCCCCCCCTTCTCGATCAATCAGCCTTTGAGCTATATGAAATGGGAGAGACTTGTCATTTTCTCAAGGGATTTATAGTTCACCTTCATTTAATGGTTTCTTTATTATATAATTTGAATACTTACTAACAAAGGTAACTAATAAATACACCAAGGTTTTCCACTTGGGTTTATTTGTTACAAATTCTTAGCTTACACTCTCATGTGATTGGCATTTTTGTTTTTTTTCAATCAATTCTCTTTGATTATTTTGTAATTCATTTTCATCAACAGTGTAGATATTTTTATATGATTCTACCATAACAGATCCTGATTCGTTTAGTGAAATGTAGTCAAACTTAGTAGATAAAAGACAAAACCCTTAAATTCATTTTTATCATCAAAAAATTGCTCACAACAATACAGGTGATTGTCGAAGAGATTACCAATACAAAATGGAAAAAAAAAATTCATTTAGAAATAATAGGAATCATCCAGAAAATCACAAAAACTATGCAAAGTGGATCCATGAATTTCTACATGGGCCAACACTATCCAATTTGCATAAGATGCGTGAGTTGTGCAACTGTCATCGATAAGACCCGTGCTGAGGCGAAAAGGATGCATTTAAGTTTCTTGTTGGGCCTCACCCACTCCATCTATGGTGTACCACAAGAAGCCACCCAATCTAGGTATAGAATATATCCTTGGGGGAATTTAATGACTAGGGAGGTACCTACATGAGGCCTCTTATTCACACTATGAACTAGTTTTGTAAAATCTTGCATGAAGCCTATAAATACAAGCTTGAGGTATGCAACAAAGAGATGATTTTTTTTGTATTGTTATGCTGTGGTAATTGATTTTTGAGAATCAATATTTCTGCTAGAAGCATTCTAGTGTTCATAGCAATGTCAATCCTTCTCACCTCCTGAGACGATTGGTGGGTAATTCTTCACCATTGTCACATCATTGTAAGAGAGTTGGTGCTCTATTTTGGGGAACTCAAATGCCCTCCCAAGGAGGAAGAGGAGACTCATAAGTCCCTATATTCCTCCAAGGTGTTAACAATCAATCAAAATCCTTTCCATTGGTAACAATTTCTTGTTCTTATTTTTTAAATTTTAGTTGTATCTCATGCATGCTTAGTTTTGGTATATTTTCCCTTTCATTTTCTTTATTTTTTACTTCATGGATGGTCCACTAATCAACCAAAGACTGTCTGTGTTATATTTTTTTCTTAACAAGGTAGTTAAGTGGTTGGTTATTTCTCACCCAAGTGGAAAAATCAACACAACATATTGGTGACTCCACTTGGGAGTTGGATCAAATTCCTTCCCATTTAAGACTTTACAGCTCTCTTTATCACTAATTTGTGTATGCATGTGTTAAAAGAATCCTACCCCAACCTCCAAACTCAAAAATTTGGCTTTTGTTTAATAGAATTTGATCTGAATTTTCCTTCCCACCCTAAACCTGCATCTGCATGAGTGTTAAATATGTGCACTGTGCGTGAATGGTAGACCTATTACCCACGCAAAAATACTTATTTGCATTGTTTGCAAGGATTTCCAAGGTGGTTCATCAAGTACATTTAAATTTACATTTTCAGCACTTTGTAAAGCAACAAAATCACACTTAGAGTTCTTTATTGCATAGAAAATTAGCTAACATAGGCACTAAAATGGATAAAAGAACCATACTTATTTCCTTTATGTTGCCACATCGATGGTCAATTTTAGCATTTGAATTATTAGTTAAAAGTTTTTTCTTTCATAACCATTAATCGCTCGAGACTAGGAACCAATTTTGACACCCCTATTATGTTCTTTCCCTCGCATCTTTGAGTGATCTTGGGAAATCAGAAAAGGGTATCTTAAAAACTTTCCATCTCCCTTTAGAAAAATCACCAATTAGTAGAGGCCAAAGCCCCTTTGTGAACCTCTTAGTTTTCTTTTGATAAATTGAGATAAATCTTAAAATTTGTAAAGGGCCCATACATGCCCATATGTTTGAAAACTTAAGTTAGTTTCAAAAAAATTCATAAAGCTTAAGTTAGTTTCAAAAAATTTCATAAAGCAACCAAACAATGTAGAGAGTTAAAAGAATTTGTAAGGTCCTAATGTCCACATGATTTACAATCTAGAAGAAGTTTCAATTTCCTTAGATTAGACAACATTCTAGGGAGTTTAAAGGATCAAGTAAAGACCCATATGTTCACATTGCTACTGATCTAGGTCTTTTTTGAACTACACAAGGATTGTCTAAACACATTTAGTAAGTTAAATTAATCAATATTTGTAATGGACCACACAATGTCCACATCTTAAAATATTGCACTATAACTTATTAAAAAATATTTTGACACCATCACTTCTTGCACACAACAAAACTTCATCACACACAAAAATTCACATTGTATACTAGACGTCAAGGTACGCTCTTCTCCCTGTGACCACAATCAACCTAGGAGAATCAGAACAACTTGAGACACCTTTAGAAATTTTCTCAAAATACACCATTTTAATCAACAAGACTAGTTCATGACCTCAGTCTTTGAGCCTATCTCATCATAAAATCAACCTTTAAACAACTCATTTTAACCTTCATAGGAGGTGAACAAAATAATTTAGTAGTACAAGTTAGGATCTTGGGGGTAGGCACCCAAATAACCCCACGTTATCATTTTCACATTTGAAACTTAGAAATTGACCAAATAGGAAACCAAAAATACTCCAAGTTAATTTTTCCTACACCATAAGGTAGGGAGATACCCATGAAGAGTCAAAGGTTGAGGTTTGGTTGTTCTGTGCATACCTTCTTGAGTCACCCAACTCTTGAGAGGTTACCCAAACTGTGACCCATTTCTTAGGCCAAAAATCTAAATGTTGCACTTAACCGAGGTAACTTAGTGGCCAAATCTAGGTTTTCTACCTAGGTGGTGATTGTGGGATACAATCACACCTTAGTTAGATTTTGAACGGATATTGTGAAATATTGTCATCACTTTTGGGATATTCCCCCATTACCCCTCATTATAAATGACTATTCACACCTTCAAGAATTCCTCTTCCAACGGATTCATGCCCCACTATTTAGATATTTTGGAAGGCCCAGTGATATTATTGAGAGGAAGTATGTTACGTATTTAAAATACGTGCATTTTATTTTATTCCCCCAAGAGGATAACCCTTACCTAGCGTACATTGTTGCTTGTTTAATTGTTTTATGTATGATGTCCATTATTGATTACATGGAGCTTTGAGTGATATTGTTATGATAGGACAAAATCATAAGCAATTGTTCATTTATTTCTCTCATCACAATTCACACACACTTCTAGCAAGTTCAAAATCATAGGGGAACCACAAAATCCCCATCATTCTAGACTCTTTCTAAAACTCCCACTAATATTGGGAGGAATCCCTAATTTGGTCGACACATCAACTCAACCATCCCATACACCTATGAGTGGAATAATTTTAGGATCATCCTTGCTCGGTTCCACCTTTATTGGCACCAACATCCCAAACAACCCATCTACTAGTCCTCCTTCACAAGGAGGAGGAACTCAACCTTGTAGATTTTAACCTTGTATAATATTTTACTGCAAATATATTTTCAATAAAAGAATAGAAAATATACAATGACAAATACACACATTACCCAGTGATTTTTCCCCGAGAAACCCAAATCGAGAAAACCATCATATTTTATATTCATTCATAGTAATACATTGTTTACAATAGAATATACATATAGGACACAACGACATCCAAAACCCTAAACCAATCACCTAGATTAGTCAACAACCATAATTCCTTAACCGAAAATAAAAACCCATCATCAAAAACCATGTGCCAAAATCCTCCCAAAAATGGACACAAAAATCGAGGTGACATGAAAAACGAGGAAACAATGAAACACGCTTCCTGAGGAAAAAATGTTTTTCTCAAACCTTCCTCTCAAGGAACCAGTTCCCGGCCTTCCTCACAAGGAACCAGTTCTCAACCACCACACATCATGGTTGAAACAAATCCCAACTTTCCATGTTTGGCATCCCTCATCATTCTTGATTTGACCAAGATCACGAATGACCCCATATTGCATGATGTTGCTTGGCCTAACATGCCCACCAAATTACCTTCAGACATCCCAAAATTTGAAGGGAAACCAGGTGAATACCTTGCTAGTCACATCATGAATTTTGATCTATGGTGATCCTCAAATAGCATCAAGGAAAATTTCATTCATTTATGATTGTTCCAAAGAACACTCACCGATTCGGCTATCAGATGGTAAGTGGACGAGAAAACTAGGTCCCATTTTACCTTTGAATCATTGGCCAAGGCCTTCCTACATTTTTTTCAAATTTATGTGCATATTGAAATTGCTTTAGAGATTCTCTTTGAATTCGAGCAAACCATTGTTGTTCATATTACAAATCATATTCATGAATAGCGTAGAAGGTGGAGCATACGCAAGGTCGATACCACCCCACAAAAAATACTAGATTGGTTCTTCAAATCACTAGTCCCAATCGTAGTCAAAGATGTGGCCACCATCATGCCTCAAACTGAAGATGAATCTATCACCAAGTGTTAAGAGATTGAATTTAGTTACCCTCAATCAGGGTACCTTTATACTGTATTTCTATATGCTCCTCACCCTCTACCCTTTGGTTAAGATAAGATAATAGTGTCACACGTCGTATATCGGTTAATTTTGTTGATGGCCTCAATCAGTACACACATTTGGTGTCAACCAATACCCCCATTGATATGAGGGGGCCCATATTATCCTCCCCCTATTAAGTAACAAATATTGAATACATAAATATCTCAACAGATCCACAAAAAAATATAGAAGAAACCACACTTTTATTATAAGAAAATCCTTGAGGTAGGGAAGCACCATACAATGGATCCTATTATGGAAGGGATCCTCTCCTGTTCACTTGCCTCTTTGAGGGGGAACCCTCCTAATTAACTACAACTCCAAATACAATACTTCTCAACTTGTCTCATTACATTTCTTGAATCCCTTTATATAGTGCTACCACCCATCTATGAACATTCTAGAGGAGGAACCTTCTAAAAGTGGAACCTTCTAAGAAGTCCTTTTACATTTATTATATCTAACTACCATAGTGGGCCTTATTTAATACTATAGTGGACCTAGTCCACCTTACATTGAATGGCCTCCACTATTATCACTATGGGATCTCCCCCCCACACACACACACTACCTCTCTAGATACGTAACATTTCATCCCCCTTAGGAAAGTGGTGTCCTCAACGCTTGTTATGAGGGTGTACAACCATATACCAGGGTGCATGGATAAGTGTGGACCATAATGTTGAAGTAGAATAGATAACCATGGTCCCATGTAGACATGAAAGCCACCATACAAAAGTAGTCCAACTTCCATTGTAAACTAGGGTCTGATGTCCAAGTGCTCATGTGAACTCCACGCGGAAGATATCGGAACCCAATAACCAACTAAAAATGATGCTCCAAAGACTGATTCGTGTCATGTGGATCCAAATAAGAAGATCCATCCACATAGTGGGAAAGGGTCATAGAAGAATCTATAATGAATAATACCACTGTAGAATATGCAGGCTAGACACTGGTAATAATCATTGGCTCTCGATTTGTAACATTGATTTTGTCTACAAAAGGTGGAGTGGAGTCATCAAATAAAAGATGAAAATAGTTATCATCCCAAAAATGACCATTGTCCATATACCAATCATCACAATCGACCTTGAAATAATACCAAACATATCTTTCTTGATTATATTCATCCATAATATTCCTTGACATTTTGAACTCTTGAATACATTCCTCTTGAATATGTTTCATTTCAACTTTGAACTCTTGAATACGTTTCTCTTGAATATGTTGCATTTCAACTTTGAATTGTTGTATTGATGGCTGCCATGATTTGAGAGAGAATATCCATCGAAAACACCACATATAATATACCAAAATAAAACTATTAAAATTATTTATCCAATGGCATTGATCTGGTAGCAATCTGACACCCTATCAAAATTGATGAACTTTGCAATCCTATCGTCGTCAAGAAAAAACCCCCAAAAATAGTTGATTTTAAATCAGCAATATCTTCACTTCTAGAGCTTAAATTCAGACGATTGTTTTTTTTTAAATTGGGTGAAATTGTGAGAGAGACTTGGATATGTTTTTTTTTTTGGAAAATTCATCCGTATATGCTACATAAATCACAAAAATCACGCGACCGTCCGCAGAAAAATCCCTGAAAATAACAGATTTTAAAACTTCAATAACTTTACTTCCCAAACTTCGTTTTGGATGAATCTTTTTTTTAAATTGGGTATTTTTATAAGATTAACTCATATATACAAAAAAATTCTACAAATTATGCATAGAAATATACAAAAATCATCTGGAATATTTCAGCCCTCCTTTTCTTCTCCAGAAAATAAATCTACACATGCTCAGATCTACGACTGGCAGAGCATATCGGACCCCCCGACCATTATGCCTTTAACAGTGGGGGAGGGTCTAAGCATGTGGTATTTACCAGGCATGCCCCTCCTAACATGGCGCATTCTTATTAAATCAGAACCCCCTCGCTCTTAACCACTTACTGCCTACCCCCCTCTGAGCAAACTGCCAAACCACCCTTCCATACCACCTCCACACTCGATCGCCACGCTCCATTACTCTGCCTACACATCATGCTCCACTCACCCATCGCTTTCACATCCCATCCACCTGTTATCCACTCATTCCCCTCCAATTTAACTCCATCTATCCGTTGGCTATTCAGTGCCCTCAGTAAGACGTTATGTATATCTATATATGTAATAACACTAGATTCGGTATGGAAGAAAACTGGAAAAACACTAGATTCGGTGTGATTCATTTCTTCTAGTCGTCATTTCTTCCAATCATCTATTATGTTATACCTCACTTCTGATATGAAAGATTAGCCAATCAATGTAGTTTTCATGACTGTTAACCATTTGATCTGTCATCCACTCCCTAACAAACACCCATTCATCCACTTAATCCCATTTTTCCACCATTGTTGCACTGTTCACGATCCAAAAGCAACAAAAGACACCATCCTCCTTTCTCTTCAATAAATGACCACCATTAACGCCTTGTAAATACAGTTAACATCCTTTTTCATATTTGCAGGTATCATTCAGATCAATGGTACCCAAATCCAAATCTTTATAGATCAAAGAGAATCCTTTCCTCCCTCCTCCTATCGACTTATATCAAATACCGTTGGCCGATAAAGACTACTTAATTGCAGAGCCAAAGTGAAAATTCGACTTCTTCAAATTGCACTTCCGGCTCAGACATTTTTCTGGACCAGAGTGACGATATTGGACTCTGGGAGTCCAATATCCCACTGTACCTCTTCCCTCAGACATACCATTTCCCTAATTTAGCTCTAAAATTCCAGGCGCACTATCTCCCTAGACAAAGAGCCATTTTTTAGTCATTCGTTGAAACTCTCTTCACCATTATCCCTGAAACGCTAAACCAGATAATACAGATACCCATAGCTGACTCCCTTTCCCCTTTTTCCATCGAGATTATGACCGAGATGTACCAGAAGTTGTCGTTTCCATAGAGAGCTCAAATCATTGAGCTCTTCCTCCCTAAAAATGCTCAATTACCAAAGATGAATCCCTCGTACCATTTGTCCATCTTCTCAATAAAAGGAAACTAGATTATTTCTTCCCAGTGTTGCCTCCTAGGATACTATTTAGACGAGTGTGTAGATGAACCCATACTAGGCTTCTTATCCATATTTTCCACCTAAGAGAAGGCTACTATACAGTTCAACTACACCCAGTTTGTGTCCAACAACATCCATGAGAAGTTCTTCAAGTTTTCTACAAAGGGCATGTTCAGGTATTCTTTGATATTGGCATACATGTTCATCTTTCTCCAAGCAGAAAAGTACTCCTTCTCCTTGCATAAGCTAGACCAATATGGTAAACCATAACCTGTCACATCCTGGACATCATTAGTGAAAAATAACTCATCTGAGTTCAATTTCAAGAAGTTCATCGACCAGTTTTACCACCTAGTGGTAAGCATGCTCAGTGGATGAACAAAACCCAGGATAAATTAATAAATTCAAAGGATTCTACACTTGTTAGACCTAGATAAAATATTTGATTGGTACCTGTACCAATATAATACAGAGATCAGGGTCTATGGATGCAAATTATCCCCTTATATGTTGCCCAAATATTTACCTGTCAGGATATTCACTCTGGAATATTCTCTACAGATGATTAATTCAGATGATATTCACTTTGTGGCTTTCAAAAAGAAGCAGCGAATGAGGATCAAGGGACATATACATTCTTTTATTTGCAACAACCAAGTTGTAGGGGAGGAGGCCCATAAGATATTAAAGGAAATGAATTTCAATCTTAGTTTTCCTTGACACTATGATCCATGTGTAATTATTGCAGAAACCAGGTTAAAGAACATGATTTCTCCCGATTCTCATGTGCCTAGACCGGAAGTTGAGAAATTCATGAACCATACAAAGTGGGAGGAAAACACTTTGATAGACACTGAACAATAGTATTCACCTACCATCATTTCACAAACAAGCACTCCACACGTACCAGTAGAGAAGAGACCCAGAAAATAAGTATCTCCCTTAGTCACATAAGTCTCAGCAAAAGACTTCCAAGTTTAGAGGAAAAGACCCAAGACCAGTCATACACCTGACAGGTATGGAGGAGAAGAAACTCAGTCCACCACAGTAATGGAAGGAGAAAATTCACCACTTTTCTCAGGCTTCCACCAAATGATGTCCACATCTTCATCCAGGAAACAAACAGACATCACCTTGTCAAACAAATGCTCATAGGAGCTTGTAGGACTCAACATTTTTGAGAAGTATAATTTTATAAAAAAGAAGAATGAGATGTTGACCAACAACACTTATGCACAATTATGGACGTAGACATATACAACATATCATAGGTTTCTCTCTAGCTTTTATACAAAGAAAGGAAGGATGCACATGGTAGTCTTGCAGGCACAAGTGCCTCACCCCAAGGCGATTTTTGACTACAAGAGGTCAACATTTGAGTTTGATATCAAAGAGGTGCATCCAACCGATCAAATGGATATGCATAGATAGACTGGATAATTGATTTTCTCCACCTTGGCCAATAGCTCCATGACTACTAAAAAGTTGCAGGTTTCCTTAAACAATGTCCAAACTCAGTTGAAGTTGGAGAAAGTGTCTTCTTTAGCAATAGACAACAAGATAAAATCTATGGAAGAAATGGTACTCAAAATTGTATATGACCCATCAAATGTGAAAGCAACTAAGGAATTAATAAAGAATAAGAATGTTGACATAACATCCTTAAGGAAAGAACTGAAGATCCCGACCACTAGAGATCCACAGGAAAAAGATATGGCCGAGACTGAAGGCCAAAAGGAGGAAATTCTAAAACTAGTCATGGAGCAGAATGCAAAGATTAAGGAGATGGAGGCCGAGATAGAGAATTTAGTCAAAGAGAAGGAACAAAATGTGCCAATGGAGGTCATCCCACTAAATGTAGTTCCTCTCACAGGGACCAGTACAACAACAATAGTCACCACAATGGAAATTACAACAGCAACCTCAGTAACAACCACATATGCCTCTGAGAAACTGACAAAGTCAATGGAAGACATGACCCTGCAAGGACAAGAAATCAAAATACTGTGGGATGATATTGAGAACCTCTAGAAGCTAAAATATACATTCCAAGATAGTTACAATACTAAGATTCACAAGTCATAGAGGCTCAAGCAATAACTACAGCATCTGCAGAAAGAGTCCATCATGGCTAGGACACTGTCAAAATCCAAGGAAAATATTTGGATGGGCATCTGCAAATCCATGACAAAGATTTGGCCACTCATAAAGATTATGTTTGAGCATCATGAACTAGTACAGAGTAGTAGATAATCCATTAACAAGATAAGAGGATAATTGGGAGAAAGGCCTACAGAGGAAAATGAGATCATCAGGTTCTTGAATTATAAGACAAAAGAGGAGTGGGAGGCTTTGGAAATTGAGGATAGGACATAAACTATCCTTGAGATCAAGAAAGTTTTGACCAAGAGGGGATTGATGCTGCAACTTGAGGAGAGATTCCAGACAATGGATATTGGAGTGCAGAGGTTTTTCAGCAAGGTTGACTCTCTGCAAAATAAAGGCCTTCCAGGTTTATTAGTCATCAATGATAAGCTAATTACTCACTCAGACTACAAACAAAATATCCTCACAGTGGCAAAAGATGGTTCTAAGTTTGCAGGCATACAAGGAAACATCATTGGCAAATAATTCTTGGAGACTCTGTAGTTGGAACTGAGCATCCAAAACAGGATAAAGTACATATTCATCACCAAGCCCACCTTTTCCAAGTACACAGAGATGGATGAATTATACCGAAGGTTACTCAAGGTTACCATGCCTAGTCAAAAGAGATGGGAATACCTGTGTACTTTGATCGAGTAGAGGTGATGTGTACATCCGATTCAGCCTGTGTAACTGTCATAGTCAAGTCAAAGATGACTCACCAACCATCTTCCATAGAATCAACACCAAGGATTTGAGAGGATCATTTAGCATTCCTACTTTTTTGTAATATGTAATCTAGTTAGTTATATTTTCTCTCCACCATATCATGATCATTAATGACAGGATCAGATGTAATTTTTCTATAAATAATTTAGACTTCGAAGTATTGAGGGTTGATATTTGTGCCCCAGTGAGCTATCTCTATAATATTTTGAAGAGATCTACCATTAATAAAAATGTGATTCACAGGATTCCTGCGTGTTGATGTTGGTGGTGTTTACTTCTCTTTGTTAAAAGTTTATCTTACTTCGTTCTCATCCTGTTTTCTGTCTTTGATCATTTAAAAGAAGTAAAAGTATAGAATTTGTTTTATGCACTTTGTTTCTGGCTTTTAGCGATTTAAATGTTATTCTTCTAATATTATAATAAACAAATTCTTAAACGCTTCTTTATTCTGATTGACTACCTCATCTTTTTTTCGTCTTTCCATCACTTTAATTCTAAAAGTTCCAACATTTTCATTATCTTTCCTGGTGAAGAAACCTAATAAAATTTGTATGTGATCTCAATCCTTAACACAGATCCCATATCCCAATGGATGTTTGATGAAATATTTTTCAGCCATATTTATAAAACAAAACAAACAACCGAGATTCATTTAACTAGCCTAATATCTTAAAACTCAACAAATCTAAATCCTACAGAGAGATCCCTCTCTGAAACTTGCAGGGCTATATCCCAGTTTCGAAAGCGGTTTTGGTAAGTTACCTCTGCTAATTTATTCTCCCCCTAACAACCTATGGGAATTAGAGAGTGCTAACATAGTGGCGACCATGTTGGGGAACTGAAAAAACTTTCCATCCTACGAATTATTTTCCCTAGATAAAGAAAAATTTATTTCTGAACAAATCATAAGATCTAATTTATAAAAGAGATAAATGTTCTGAGGTTGTTGAAGTTTGTATACATTAATTTATATTTCTTAAAAATTAAAGTTCTAGCTCCTAAAAGAGTTAACACTAGATCTCATCCTGATCCAGAACCTGTAAAAAATGTAGATAATCCCAAAAAAATACTCAGAAAAAAGAAACACAATAGAAGGGAACGGGAGTAGTAGTCCTCTTCTCAATGAAAATTCTCTTCTAGAGAAGCTTATCACAATCTAGGATATTGATTTTGACTTACCTTTTGAACACAACCTTTTCAGAACCAAGTCTGATAGTTTTGTGGACGGAATAGTATTAGATCAAACCTTTTTCCAACCGAAAACCCCTGAAAATATTTCTCCTGGAGCAGATTTTGATCAATGATTTCTTCAAGAGTTTGACAACTTAGAATATCTAGTAGAAAATATTGATCAATCATTGTACAAAGCCCACTTCCAACAGTCAGTTGAAATTTCTGCCATTTCTGTTGTTGTTGCTTCACTCAAACCTCAAGTAACTCAAAATATACCTCCTAGTCCTGCATCATCTATATCTTCCGTCACTTATCCTCCAATCACACAAGTTGTCATTCAGCTTCCTCCACCAATCATGGCAGCAAGATATGCTCCCTTGGTGTTAGATTCTCTTTTATATGTCATGCCCCAGGACTATCAAACTAGGCTTCGTTAGTTTGATGGTACTGGACCTCTTAATGCACAACAACACGTTGATAAAATGAATGATTAACACATTGATAAAATGAATGATTACTTTGATTATCAGGAAGTTGATGAGGTAGATGTCCAGATGAGAATTTTTGCACAAAGTCTAACTAGATATGTCAAAAAATGGTTTAAATCATTACTTGTTGCCAACATTACTAATATTGCCTCTTTCCACTGAATTTTCCTCAACATATGGGAGGTAAAGAAAAACCATCTTCATATTTTATCAGAATATGAAAATATAAAAAAGAATCAAGGGGAAACGGTACAAGACTATTGTTTTTGTTTCAATAATCTCTATAACGCAATTCCTGTTGATATCAAACCTCCTTAAGGTTTTCCCTTAATCAAGTTCCCTGATGGATTTGATGTTGATATGTCCTACCAACTAAGAGAGATAAATTCAGTCACTCTAGAGGATATGCAGAAGAGTGCAGTAAGTGTTGAAGCCAATATGTTGGCCAGGAGAGCTAGATGAAGAAATGAAAGAAGAGTTACAATCAAGGAAGAGCCTTCCACTTCTTCTTCAGATGATAAATTATATTCTATAGTTGGAACTATGGAGAGAATGATGGAAAGTCTAACCATCGCTGATGGGAATCCACCCAAGGAGAATCAACCTGCTCCTCAGATTTGAAATCCAAATTTCATAAGGAACCCTCCCCAGATTAGACAGAGAGAGCCCAGAGACCAAAGGGAACAAAGAGGTCCTAATCAATAGATTATACCACCTCTACAAGAAAAGTATGTTGATGAAGGGGATGAAATAATTGAGGAGTTGGACGACATTCACATAAACCTTATGGGGGTTAATGAAAACGAGTCCATTTTTCTCACTCAGGACGAACATGAACTTTTTCTACTTTCACAAACAGAGGTAAATTAAGAAGAGGAAGAATTTGAAAAACATGCCTTTGAAAATTCCATAATGGAAGTCCACAGACAATACAATTTAAGAAGAAAGAAGTCTAACAACAACCAAACTAAGAAAGTTGTTGAAGCAAAGAAACCCTCAGATACTACTCCTAAGAAAGGACCTGAAAATAAGAATGCAGAGATCCCTGCAAAGAAGACTCTTTTATCTTCACCAAGAATATATCAGACCGAGGTCACATCCACAAGTCGACCTAGCACCACTGCATAAAAAACTATGGTTGATAAACCTGATTCTCAAAGCCAAAGAAGAACTTCTACTACTTTTAGTTTGGAAGGTGAACTATCCAAATAGAAGATTCATATTCCCCTATCAGAACTAATGAGAAAAAGTTCTTACAGATCACAGGTGATAAAAGCATTAAGCATTGAACTAGAAATAGGAACAAAAGCATTAAACATTGAACCAGTGGTACGTACAGATACTATAAATGTTGCAGATGATCATTCTGAACTAATTTTTGGTCCTGAAGTTGAGGGACAAACTGACAATGGTTTTGTTCCTCCTTTCTATATGATTCAGAATATTCATGACAAAAAATTACACAACACTATGTTGGATCCTAGTGCTTCTCACAATCTCATGCCCGAGGTTGTGATGGAGAAGTTGGGGCTTGACATTACCAGGCCTTATAAGGACTTATACTCCTTTGACTCTAGCAAGGTTAAATGCATAGGTTTGATTAAAGATATGTGTATTACCCTAGCACAGATCCTAGCTAAGCACATGGTCATGGATACTGTAGTTGCAGACATTCCTCCAAAATATGGTATGTTATTATCCAGGTCTTGGGGTGATAAGTTAAAGGGCACTTTGCAGTTAGATATGTCTTATTCCACCATACCTGTATTTGGAAAACAAAGAAGATTGTACAGAGAGACTTTGATGAAGTACATGGTCAGCAGTCAAGAGAATCCACATAACTATCATTTGTACTTGTTCACTCAGACCTAGACTCCTTCATTTTATATAATGATGGTGACTTGGATAATCAAATTGCACAATTAGGGGATGATGCATTTAGACCGGAGGAAAATCAAGTAATCACTGAGGAAAGTAAAATAGTAACTGATGAAACACTAGAACCTCTCTGGAGTATGGATTTCGATGGAGCATTCAGTAAATAAGGAGATGGAGCTGGGGTGTGGATACATAATCATAAAGCAAGGTATTCAGAAATTCACTCTTACAAATTAAACTTACATTGCACCAATAACATAGATAAGTATGAAGCATTGATGCTTGGTCTGAATCTGTTAAAGAAACATGGTGCCAAAATAATTACGATAAGAGGTGACTCTAAACTTATTGTTAAACAAATTAAAGGTGAGTATTTTGCAAAACATCCTAGACTCAGAGCTTATAGAAATGTTGTTTTGGATTTTCTACAAGGTTTCACTGAAATTGACTTGCAAGTAATGCCTAGAAGCCAAAATATACTTGCAGATGGACTGGATACTTTGGAAACAACGTGTAAAATACCTTTCCATTGAAATCGCCAATACATTGTAGAGGTGAAATGCAGATCGACCGTCCCAGACAACATCAGGTACTAGCAAGTATTTGGCAACGATGAACAAATTGAAGATTTCCTGTAGTCTAAAAACTATTTTGAGTGTACAAATATTGATTTAGATAACGATGATGATGGTGTAAATAAATCAGAATTAGAAAATGATAGTGTAAATAAACCAGACTTAGAAAATGATAGTGTGAATAAAGTAGATTTAGATGAAATGAATGAAAAAGATGAAGACTCGGACATTTTACAATTGAAGAATAACATTTTACCTAGAGGGTTAGTTCCTTTAGAATAATTGTTTGATTTTGACGACATAGAAAAAAATCCAAAGATCAAACCCACTGGCAAAGGGGTTGAGGAATGTAATATAGGAACAGAGGAAAAACCCAAAATGATTAAACTATCTAAATCTTTACCTCCAGAGAAAAAGTAGAAATATATTGATATATGCAAATAATTTTTAGATGTCTTTGCTTGTAGCTATGAGGATTTAAAATCTTATGACACCAATATCATACAACATAAAATCCCAATAAAAGAATTACATAAACCTTTCAGGTAGAAGCTCAGGAGAATCAATCCAAAGTTACTACCCCTGATAGAAAAAGAGATTAAGAAGATTTATGATGCAAAAATAATAGTTCCTTTAAGATTTTCAAAATGGGTTTCTAATCTTGTTCCTACTAGAAAGAAAAATGGAGAAATCAGGCTCTGCATTGATTTCTAGAATATCAACAAAGTCGTCCTCAAAGACAACACCCTTTGCCTAAAATGGATCACATCTTACAGAAAGTAGTTGGAGCCAGTATGATCTCTTTGCTAGTTGGTTTTTCTGGCTATAAACAATTTTTTGTCCACCTAGATTACCAATAAAAGACAACATTCACTACACCCTGGGGCACCTTGATGTATGTGAAAATGCACTTTGGTTTGATGAATGCTGGTGCTACTTTCCAGAGAGTAATGGACATTGCCTTTGTGGATGAGCTTGGTAGTTTTATATTCATATACTTCGATGGTGTTACTGTTTACTCAAAATCAAATGAGGAACATTTACAACACCTTAGACGAGTGTTTGAAAAGTGCAAAAAGTTTGGGATCTCATTAAATCCCAATAAAAATATTTTTGGTTTAGAAGAAGGCAAGTTGCTAGGGCCTGAACACACCATTGCAGTAGTACTATTGCAGAAAAATAGTGAAGGGCATGACCAACCCATATCCTTTTTCAGCAATTCTTTGAGAGATGTTGCACTGAACTACAATATAATGGAGAAACATGTTTTTGCCCTGGTAAAAGAAATAAAATATTTTAGAGTTTACATTCTCCATTCACATACTATTTCTTATGTTCCTAATGCAATGGTAAAATATATTTTGACTCGGGATAACCCATTTGGAAGAAGAGGAAAATGGATTGTAGTGATCCTTGAATATGACATAGAAATTAAACCAACTAAACTGATCAAGGGTCAAGGTTTAGCCAAACTAATGGTTGAATTAAATTTTCATTCCTTGGACATAAAATTCTTAGCTGCAGTTGGTGAACAAGAAGAGCATGCAATTCCACATGTCAGAGAGGTATTCTCAAATTCTCCCTGGTACGCAGACCTCATCTTTGTCTTACATAATTTACAAGCTCCTCTTGGTATAACTAAGACTAAAGCTAGATTCCTAAAACTTAAAGCATTGAAATTTTGTATTCTAGATGGAAATCTATATTGGAAAGATGTTGGAGGCATTTTGCCTAATTGCTTATTAAAGGATGAATATGACAAGTCATTGCGGGATTTTCATTAAGGACATTGTGGCGAGCATCTGAGTTGGAAGACTACTGCTAACAAGATCCTCAGAGTTGGTTTTTACTAGCCCACCTTGTTTGCATATGTGCATAAAAAGGTCACCTCCTGTCACAAGTGCCAGGTCTTTGAAGGTAGAAGGAAACTTTTTCCTTTGCCCCTGAAACCTATTTCGATTGAAGTTCCATTCCAACAATGAGGTTTAGACTTTATTGGTGATATCCACCCCCCTTCCTCAGGCCATCATAAGTGGATCCTCACAACTACAGACTACTTCAAAAAGTGGATTGAAGTTGTACCTTCCTGGTAAGCCACAGATGTTGTAATCATAAAATTTATGGAAAATAACATTCTCTCTTGTTTTGGTTTCCCTAGAAAGATCATAACTGATAATGCAATAGCTTTCAGATCAAAAACACTAATTAAATTTTACATCAAGTACCAAATTACTTTGGGACACTCCAACACCTATTACCATCAAGGAAATGGACTGGTTGAGTCCTCCAATAAAAGTCTAGTAATCATTAAGAAGATGTTGCAAGAAAATAAGAAATCTTGGCACAAAAAGTTGGTCCATGCACTTTGGGCTAACAGGTTAACCATAAAAAGATCAATTGGTATGTCCCCATATCAGTTGGTATATGGCACTAATGCAATTTTCCCCACTTCCTTGGAAGTTCCTGTTATGAAACTGTTAGAAGAAGTACAAGAAGAGCCTAATGACACCCAAAGGAGAATCAATCAGATGATCCAACTACAATAGTCGATATAGGAGGTATATAAATAGACCCAGGTAATTCAAGAAAGCATCAAGAAATTTTTTGACAGAAGAACCAAAGAGGATGATTTCAAATTGAGTGATCTAGTACTGAAATGGGATTCTAGAAATGAAGACAAGGGAAAGCATGGGAAGTTAGACAATATGTGGAAAGGCCCTTACATCATATATACATTTAGAGGAAACACTGAATTCATACTTAAGGAAATAGAAGGAGCATATCTCCTAGGAGGACCTATCAATGGCGGGATGTTCAAGCATTATGTTCCACCAAAATAAATATTTTTAACCATTCACCTCATTGTACAAACCATTTTTATTTTTCATGTTATGTGTGGGTATTTTTGATCAAGTGGTTGAAGCCCAAAGAGAAGGCCCTAAGACACTGACCAATATCACCAGATTTATTGACAAAATAAAACAAATCAAGTTGCAGAAGAAGCCTTCGAGAGAAATTTTCAAAACATCAGTTAGCAGGTTCTTGGCACCTCACAAGGAGAGCACGATCCCTAGGTGGAGCCACTGTTATAACCCTGTGTTTCTTAGGATCAACTGGTGACTAAAAATCGCTTCCTCTACTTGTATTTTTGTTGCAAATAATATTTTATTTCGCAAATGATTTACAAAATAAAGAAAAAGAAATAAAAGAATAACAAATAGAAAAAAATAAAAGAGGGTATGAAAATAAAAATGATAAAACCCCATGCAATAAGAATGGCTTGATTCATATTGTCTAACCATGGTCAATTCCTTTGAATTTATGCAGATAGGTTAGTGAAAAAAATTGGCTAAATAGTCTAATCTTAGCCAAGTTAGAGAGGTTAGTGAATAATCTTGATCAAACAGTTTAAACTTGGTCAAATTTCCTAGGTTAGAGTAACTCTTTATCCCAATAGTCTAATTTGGGTTAATTTTGCTAGGTGATTAGAGTAGGATATAGGTTAGTAGGCTTTCATTTCAATAAAAATGATGAAACGTTGGTTAAATTATTGGATTTGAGTTAAAATGTTGTATTTTGACCCCTTGGTGACAAAAATGAAGGAAGGGGAGCAACGCAAAACCCATAAAAAAGAGTTAACCTAAGTTTTGTGGTGATATATCATGTTTTGCACTTTGTTCTAAAGGGCGCGCCAATCTCAGCGATCCATCAGTGTGTGCTTAGATCTATGGCTAACAGAGAATATCAGACCCCCCCGACCATTCTTCCTTTAACGGTGGGGGG
>JZKD02S1664900.1:71678-88428 GCA_000966675.3 Picea glauca
CCGCCAAACCACCCTTCCATACCACCTCCACACTCCGTCGTCACACTCCATTACTCTGCCTACACATCACACTCTACTCACCTGTCACCCGTCACATCCCATCCACCTGCTATCCACTCATTCCCCTCCACATTACCTCCATCTAGCCATTGGCCATTCAATGCCCTCCACCTCACTTCCGATATGACTGATTGGCCAATAAATGCATTCGTCATGACCATTAACCATTTGATCCGTCATTCGCTCCCTAATGGACACTCGTTCATCCACTTAATATTTTTTTTCTACCATTGTTGCATTTTTCACGATATAGATGCAACCGAAGCCACCATCATCCTTTCTCTTCAGTCAACAACCGCCATTAACGCCTGGTAAACACAGTTAACATCCTTTTTCAGATTTGTAGGTATCAGTCAGATCAATGGTGTCCAAATCAAAATCTTCAGAGATTGAAGAGAATCCTTTCCTCCCTCCTCTTTTCAACCTGGATCGAATATCGTTGGCTGATAAAGACAACTTAATTGCAGAGCTGAAGTGAGAATTCGACTTCCTCGAATTGTACTTATGGCTCAGAGACATTTTTATGGAACAAAGTGACGGGATTGGAATCTGGGAGTCCAATATCCCACTATACCTCTTCCCTTAGACATACCATTTCCCTGAGTTCACTCTAAAATTCTAGACACACTATCTCCCTAGTCAAAGAGCCATTATTTCATCTTCCGGTGAAACTCTCTTCACCATTACCCCTAAAATGCTAAACCAGATAATGCAGATACCCATAGTCGACTCCCTTTCCCATTTTTCCATCAATATTCTGACCAAGATGTACCAGAAGTTTTCATTTCCACAGATATCTCAAATCTTTAATCTCTTCCTCCCTAAAAATTCTCAATTACCCAAGATGAATCCCCTATACCATTCGTCCATCTTCTCAGTAAAAGGAAACCATATCATTTCTTCCCTATGTTTCCTCCTAGGATACTATTCATACGAGTGGGTAGATGAACCCATCTTGGGATTCTTGTCCATATTTTCCACCGAAGAGAAGGCTACTATACATTTCAACTACAACCATTTTCTAGCCAACAACATCCATGAACAACTCTTGAAGTTTTCTACAAAGGGCATGTTCATGTATTCTTCGATATTGGCATACATGTTCATCTTTTTTCAAGCAAAAAAGTTCTCCTTCTCCCTGCAGAAGCTAGACCAAGATGGTAACCCACAACCTGTCACATCCTGGACATCATTAGTGAGAAAGAACTCATTTGAGTTCAATTTCAAGCAGTTCATCGACCAGTTTTACAACCCAGTGGTAAGAATGTTGAGTGGACAAACATAACCCAGGATAAATGAAGAAATTTGAAGTATTCTACACTTGTCATACCTAGCTAAAACATGTTATTGGTACCTGTACCAATATCATATAGAGATCAGGGTCTATGGATGCGAATTATCCCCTTATAAGCTTCCCAAATATTTACTTGTCAGAATATTTGCTCTAGAATATTATCGACAAATGATTAATTTAGATGATATTCACTTTGTGGCTTTCAAAAAGAAGTAGCAACTAAGGATCAAGGGACATATACGTTATTTTATTTGCAACAACCAAGTTGTAGGGGAGGAGGCCCATAAGATATTAAAGGAAATGAAGTTTAGTCTCAGTTTTCCTTGGCACTATGATCCATGTGTAATTATTGCAGAAACCAGGCTAAAGAACATGATTTCTCCCTATTCCCATGTGCCTAGACCAGAAGTTGAGAAATTCATGAACCATACAAAGTGGGAGGAAAACACTTTGATAGACACTGAAAAATAGTATTCACCTACCAACATTTCAAAAACAAGCACTCCACAGGTACCAGTAGAGAAGATACCCAGAAAAGAAGTATCTCCCTCAGTCACAGAAGTCTCAGCAGAAGACTTCCAAGTTTAAAGGAAAAGACCCAAGACCAGTCATACAACTGACAGGTCTGGAGGAGAAGAAACTCAGTCCACCACAGTAATGGAGGGAGAACATTCACCAATTTTCTTAGGCATCCAACAAATTATGTCCACTTATTTATCTAGCAAACAAACATACATTACATTTTCAACCAAATCCTCACAGGAGCCTGCAGAACTCAACATTTTTTAGAAGTATAATTTGATCAAAAAGAAGAATGAGATGATGAACAACAACACCTATGCACAACTATGGAAGCATACATCTACAACAAAAAATATGTTTCTCCCTACCTTTGATACAGAGAAAGGAAGGATGCACATGGAATTCTTGCAGGCACAGGTGCCTCACCCTAAGGCGATTTCTAACTACAAGAGGTCAACATTTGAGTTTGATATCAAAGAGGTGCATCCATCCGATAAAATGGATATGCACAGACAGAATGGAGAAATAATTTTCTCCACCCTGGCCAATACCTCAATGACTGTTGAAAATTTACAGGTTTTCTTAAACAATTTCCAGACTCAGTTGAAGATGGAGAAAGTGTCTTCTTTAGAAAAAGATAACAAGATAAAATATATGGAAGAACTAGTACTCAAAATTGGATATGACCCATCAAATGTGAAAGAAGTCGAGGAATTACTAAATAACAAGAATGATGACATAGAATCCTTAAGGAAACAACTGAAGATCCCATCCCTGAAGATCCATAGGCAAAAGAGATGGCCAAGACTGAAGGCCGAAAGGAGGAAATGCTAAAACTAATCATGGAGAAGAATGAGAAAATTAAGGAGATGGAGGCTGAGTTGTAGAAGTTATTCAAAGAGAAGAAACAAAATGTGCCAATGGAGGTCATCCCATTGAATTCAGTTCCTCTCATAGGGACTAGTACAACAGTGACAGACACCACAGTGGAAATTCCAGCAGCAACCTCAATAACAGCCACAGATGCCTTTGAGAAATTGGCAAAGTCAATGGAAGACATGACCCTGCAAGGAAAAGAAATCAAAAGACTGTAGGATGAGATTGAGAACCTCGAGAAGATGAAATCTACATTCCAAGATAGTTTCAATACTGATATGCACAAGTCACAGAGGCTCAAGCAAGAATTGAAACATCTATAGAAAGAGTCCATCATGGCTAGGACACCTTCAGAAGCCAAGGAAAATATTTGGATGGACATATACAAATCCATGACAGATATTTGTCCACTCATACAGATTATGTTTGAGTAGCATGAACTGGTACAGAGAAGAAAATAAGCCATTGGCAAGATAAGGGGAGAATTGGGAGAAAGGCCTACAGAGTCAAATGAGATCATCCAGTTCTTGAATTCTAAGACCAAATAGGAGTCGGAGGCTTTGGAAATTGAGGATAGGATAGAAACTATCCTTGAGGTCAAGAAAGTTTTGACCAAGAGGGATTGATGCTGCAACTTGAGGAGAGAGTCCAGACGATGGATATTGGAGTGTAGAGGTTTTTCAGCAAGCTTGTCTCTCCGCACAAGAAAGGCCTTCCAGGTTTATTAGTCATCAATGACAAGCTAATTACTCTCTCAGACTACAAACAAAATATCCTCACATTGGAAAAAGATGGTTTTATGTTTGCAGGCATACAAGGCAACATCACTGGCAAAGCATTCTTGGTGACTCTACAGTTGGACCTAAGCATTTAACATGAAATAAAGTACATCTTCACCACCAAGCCCACCTTTTCCAAGTACACAGAGATGGATGAAGTATACCGAAGGTTACTCAAAGTTACCATCCTTAGTCAAAAGAGATGGGAATACGTATGTACTTTGATCGAGTAGAGGTGATGTGTACATCCGAGTCAGCCTGTGGAATGGTCATAGTCAAGTCAAAGATGACTCACCAACCATCTTCCTCAAAATCAACGACAAGGATTCGAGAGGATCATTTAGCATTCCTACTTTTTTGTAATATGTAATCTAGTTAGTTAGATTTTCTCTCCACCATATCCTGATCATTAATGACATGATCAGATGTAATTTTTCTATAAATACTTCAGACTTTGAAGTATTGAGGGTTGATCTTTGCACCCCAGCGAGCTATCTCTGTAATATTTTGAAGAGATCTACCATTAATAAAAAGGCAATTCACAGGATTCCTACGTGTTGATGTTGGTGATGTTTACTTCTCTTTATTAACAGTTTATCTTACTTCGTTATCATTCTGTTTTTTGTCTCTAATCATTTAAAAGAAGTAAAAGTACATAATTTGTTTTATGCACTTTGTTTCTAGATTTTAGCGATTTAAATGTTCTTCTTATGATATTATAATAAAAAAATTCTTAAATGTTCTTTATTATGATTGACTACCTCACCTTTTTTCCATCTTTTCATCACTTTAATTCTAAAAGATCCAACATTTTCATTATATTACCCAGTGAAGAAACCTAATAAAATATGTATCTGACCTCAATCCTTAACACATACCCCATATCCTAATGGATGTTTGATGCAATATTTTTCATCCATATTTATAAAACAAAAAATACAACCCAGATTCATTTAACTAGCCTAATATCTTAAAACTCAATAGATATAAATCCTGCAAAGAGATCCCTCTCTGAAACTGACAGGGCTAGATCCCAGTTCCGAAAGCGGTTTTGGTAAGTTACCTATGCTAATTTATTCTCCCCCTAACAGCCTATGGGAATTAAAGAGTGCTAAAATATACCAAGACAAACAAACCTCTCCCTTGTGCTTCATAACAAAGACACCTGCGGTTTTTCCAGGTTTTCTTTGCCTCAGTCTGACTTGCCTCCAAGCCTTAGCTAAATTGTTTTCTCAACGCTTGCCTTTCATGATCCATTCCAAATGACTCTTCACTTGTCTTCTTATAGATGCACTCCCAAAAAATGCTCCCTTTCACCATGGTGTGACACAACCTTTCGTCTAGCCGCGTTGACCTTGCGAATGGGAGTGCACCCCTTAGGTGAGTCGGATGACTCACTCAAGAGTGCACTTCACAACTTGGTTGAATTCCTTCAACTTCTTTTTTTGGTGCCCAAGTCTTCTCCCTTGGTCCATATTCTTCATACAATTCATTCGGTCAACTCCCCTTCGCACGACCCGTGCCCAAGGCATCCAAGTTGTCTGGTTCTTGTCTTTCTTCATAGTTTAGCCGAATCCCCTTGATGTGCACTGGGAACCAAAGACGTGGAACCTCCGCAACCTTTTCTTTAACTTTCGGTGAGGGTTCCCACAATCACCATGATGCCCCCAATTTGTCACTTCGTCGGGGTGGTGTCTTCAGCACAAAAGCATCGAAGATCCCAACTTGTCTATAAAGAGGTTGGGTGCGTGCCTGATGAAACTCTTGGGTCGTTACAATATGCCTATCCAGCGTACCAACTACCTACTCTTTATAATACAAGTAGTGTCATGACAGATTTATCAAACCAAATGCACCACCAATTCGTGTCTAACGGTATACTAATGCTTGTCCAGCATAGAGAGAATATGTTTAGCCATGGATATATAGTTAGTTTTGGTCTCAATTTGTCCACGTAAAATTTCAATTTGGTCGTATAAGGCCCGCCACCAATAACCGTTTAATCTACTACAGCTCATGAGCCAATGTTGTGTTTGCCAATCTGATTCACTTTCCACCTTGCTACTACTGTCAACCATGGGAAGGTTTGGCATATGTTGGGGTTTTTAGGGACAAACGAGAAGCTAAAGCTGATCAAAGCTGAGCGAGTTGACATGGTCAGCTATCAATGCAAATTTTTGTTATTGGATAAATCGTTGAATGTGGACATAAACTAATCTCCCTAGATCCACCTCGATCTAGAACAAAAAAATACAGGACATGACGCTTTCCCTAAGTCACTATCATTTAATTCACTACCAAAGAAGGAATGGATGACATACCTTTAGGTATTTCTTCCTTATATCTTTGTTTTCCCTGCTTCACTCTGATGCTCTTGTGAGATCGCATCTGCAATGACACAAACCAACCAAAGTGAAAGCAATAATTGTAGATTCAATGAAAACCTAAACATGTGATCAAGGAGTCATGTAATAAAATGTTAACGATTTTATGGGAAAGAAACATGTCCCCATATCATATTAAGTAAAAGTGGAAGATACAACCAAATTGCCTTGATGTCACAAGTTCCCTTTCAGTGGTCCTTTGTTCCAACACACACATACACTTTCTCCGAATTTGTATGAAGATGGTACACAAAATCTTGATGGACAAATGGAGGCCTCACAGTTGTAGCAGGAACCTTCACACAGTCTTTAGCTTATTCTTTCAACAATTCTTTTCTCAATCTTTCTTAACCTTTCCCATGAGAAACCCATCATTATATAGGAGAAGGTGAAGTGGTTAAAAGGATGAGGATGATCCCACGAAATCACAGAAGTCAGTAGGATCATAACCATATGGATGCCACCTTACATTCTAGAAGATTCTTCTTCTAGAAACTTTGTGAACCTCTTCCTTTTCTTAGCTTCAAATGTCGCTGCACTCTGCCTATATAGCAACCTGTGGAAACCCCGCAAGCCATGCATAGAGAAACCTATGGAAATCAAGGATTTTTGCACTATGTACCATTGTCATCCTGCGACGTCATTCTAAAAACATGCCTTGTAGGGGAAAAACTCAGTCATTTTCCTCATGTAAAAGATTGTTTAGAGATCCTGAACACATGCTTGCAGAGTCATCATCAAGGTGACCAAAATAATGTGTAACAGAATTCCCCCCAAAATATGAGGCTGGAAATTGTGACAGCCAAAATACTTTGTAAAATGCATGTGTGTGTCGGGAACAAGGAGCACACCAATCGGGAACCTGTAAACAATCAAGCATCTGCACAATAATAGACCATTTCTGAGGTAGGCATTACCATGCTCAGACTACAAATGATTTGACTCATAAATGTCAGTCATGGACACCAATTATACACTATGGATCCATGTTATCAAGACGATACATAGCCACCAAGAATACACTATGGATCTATGTGTTAACAAACTTGAAATCAAGACATAGCCACGAGACATACAAAGTGGATATATGTGTCAATTCAAATCGTAAATACTCCATCAAAACCTGGACCAAGATGGTGAGATCCAGGGTATTCAATCCTGTCGACCGTAAGTACGAATCTAACCATGCGATTACAGGTGTTGAAGTCGAACATGGTAGAAAACACTTGATTACTGGTCATTGATGAAAATCGTTAACAAGTGTGAGGGAAATCACCATTGATGTCAATGACTCCCAACGTACCTTAGAACAATCCAATGAATGTGAATAAATGAGCTGAGGTCAAACATTCGATGGAATCTCTTGATCAAAGACCAATGATGTGAATCTACTGTCAAGATCAAAGAAACCTGTCATTGAGGCATGTAGGATCTAAGGTACTAAAATGATTTCTAAGTCTCGTTCTTAGATGATGAGTTGAAGTTGACAAGAAAAGACTTGTCATAGGAGGGACTTGATGTATCCCCCAATCATTGACACAAAATAAGTAACAAATTTAGGGTAGATCAAAGTATGAAAACGATTTGAAACTGACACATGGAAGGCCGACATGGTAGGAATTGATAATTTCATATGGCTAACTCGAAAGAGGTCTTGTTTGGAATTCTCTTGAACATATGAATGACACGACAATGGTCTTGGTAGCATTGAATCAAATATGACCAAAGATATGGACTTGTAGAAAGTCAGAAGAGAGAAAAATGGATTTCCCAACCCAGATTCAAATGATGAAGGGGGGTGTCATGTTCAAGAGCAACTAGTACTGCCACTAACACGGATACAAAGATGCATTTATTTCCCAAATTTTCCCCCACCATTTCTAGCGAGTACCTCTTTATTTTTATGCAAGATTGAGGAGGATAACATATGCTTGTTGATGTAAGTTCATCCTTTGGACGAGTCCCTCAGAGTATGTTTAACGAACCCTAAGAAGGAGTGGTTTGGTCCCATGTGGGTATTTCGATGTTTTTTTAACGAGTCCAAAGATATAAAACTCGAAAGATTTTCATGTTTATAGAGTATGAAAAACACTTAAAGAGAACTCTCTCAGTTCCTTTTTCATAAAGTAATTTGATGAGACCCAAAAAGTGATAAGCTATCGCCCATCGAATGTTTTCTTCAAATACTTTTACGAGCATGAAAAGAACAAGGTCGCTCGGCAATCTTTTCATTTTTATGGAGTCTGAAAAGAGCTTAAAGGATACTCCATGGGTTTCTCTTTTTGTGTTTCCATGACGAGTACGAAAAAATGACAAAAGTATACTCAGTTGTGTTCTCACTGATTTTCGAGCATGAGAATGAAAGAGTGAGCTCGAGTTTTTTCTAAAAAACCCTAAAAAGTACCGGTATATGTAATGAATAGAAAAACAAATCAGGAAAAAACATCCATACTTCATTGTTCAGGACCTTCGTCTTTCCATATATGAAAAATAAAAGAAGGCAAGTCTTCAACCCGAAATTGATGGATGACAGTAACCCAACTTCAATTGATACCAGCTCAGGAAAACCACTCGCAGGTAGAAGTTAATCGTATATGCCCTTTTAGTTGCAAATTGATATCCTCTCTACCGCAAGAAAAGCCCCTGTTCGGTCGCAAAATATAAGGAGGTGCTCCTTCTGTCACATTCTAATACACGGGAGGATCCCTCGTAACACTTAACGAAGACAGTTTACAGTTGTTAGTGCCGCGAATAAAGAGATAGGTTCGGGGAAGGAAGAAGGAGATAGGCCTATTTATGAACCAAGAGTGCGAGAAGCCTGTTTAGTTTATTATCCTATTTGTTGTTTTGTAGACCATTAGACCTTTAGGTTATGATAAAATGCATTAAAATAATATAAAATATTATTAGAAAAAACAAAAAGTGAAATAAATAGGGGTAAAACCTCTTATTGCTATTTCATTTTCATTTTATTCAAAAATTTCCTAGAAACCCTATTTTTACCTCATATTTTGCCTGTCAATTGCGAGAAGCACAGGTGACGATTCAACAAACAACCTCTGTCAACACGGTAAGCTCGTCATCCTCTCCCTTTTCAAAGGATTGAAATTCATTTATTTTGGTTAAAAGATGGTTTTTGGGTTAGTTTTTGGGTCGATAGGCACGTGCTGGGGCCGCCACAGGTGACTAGTATCGGGACCTGCGAAAATCAATGATTTCTGCAGGCTCCCTATGGCTCACCTATGGAAACCCCACACTATATTAAAAATTCATCCATAGCGGCCAAAAACCCATAAATTTGTGCATGTGTTTGACCAAAAAATAATTTCAAAAGAAACGATTGAAGATGCTAACTTCCTTTTCTCGTCTCCATGCAGGTATTTAATTGCCAAAATGTTGGAGTGGAGAGAACGGGAACATGAGGATGATGAATTCATTGACTTGAATTATCCAGGCATCGTCAATGCCCTTCGACAGTGTGGATTGTTAAAATTCTTTAAAATCGAGGGCATGAGAGCCCAACTGAGGTTACTAGAATACCTGGTCCACATGTGGGATGTAGACCAATAGGTGTTTTGTGTGGGTGTCCACATTATTTACTTCGATATTGAAGACATTTTCTTATTGACGGGTTATCCCGTCGTGGAGCACGTGTGACCTTAACAGGAGGTCGAGGTGGTGGACTACTGATGAGCGAGTACATCCATTTGTACTGTGAACCCGAGGCCAAGAGACGCAAAGGTAAGGTAGCCATTAGAGGTGTTTGAGATTTAACTCTCCAGACCATTATTTTTACCATTGCGCGTATGGAAGGAAGTGCATCTCTGCACATGGAACCTCGTGTGTTCAATTGGTACGATGGTCTTCTTCGCAGTATGAAGACATAGCTAACCAAAAGAAAAAATGGAGACCTGAAGCAATTTGGGTATGGATCTATTTTGGTGTCTTTCTTTCTAGAAAGAGTCCCTCATTTACGCCTACAAGTAGAGTTGGGTATACTAGCACCACGAGATCTGAGGATGAAGAGGTAGTGCGATCTCATGGTTCAACATGTAGTGGGCCCCATTATCAAATACAACGATGCATTCTTTGACTAGTTGAGGCCTCAAATATTGATGATAGATGATTATGCATATGTCAGTTTGGACTTTCGAGGTG
Source organism: Picea glauca (assembly GCA_000966675.3). Lineage (NCBI taxonomy): Eukaryota > Viridiplantae > Streptophyta > Pinopsida > Pinales > Pinaceae > Picea > Picea glauca. The sequence continues at coordinate 81,752 of JZKD02S1664900.1, forward strand.
ACCCAGATTTGTTTCTACCTGAGGGTTTTCAGTGGGGGGACCTAGGTAAGAAAAACATTTTGTTTTTATGGTGTTTTTGTGAATTTGTAGAATATAAGATGTTTTCTATGCTCTCTATCCAATGACTAATAATTTTTTTGACCATGCAGATGTAGGGCCACACCGGCCTCCAGGTACATCCCTTATTTAGAAACGAGGGGAAGCAACTAGTAGTAGCAGGATGGAACGCTAAATATTATGAGGTAGTCAAGCAGAATCTAGAGGGCGTGACAGCAGACATCCCAAACATCTCGATCAACGAGATTATGAGGCATTATTAGCGCCATACTGTGGGCATGTCTAGTTCACTTAGTCGACTACTTCATAGGGTAGCACAGGTAGTAGTATGCTACCATGAGAAACATCCATGCTGCCATTTTGTAGAAGTCGTGGGATTCATATTTTGATATTTTGGTCTTTGGATGAAAAACACCTTTTTGTAAAACATTTTTATTGTTATATATATACATGAGGCTTCTACCGAGTTACTTTTCTTTATATACAACATGTGATGTGTGATTGGATTTATAAATGTCTCAAATGTCTGTCTAACACATAATTAGCTAATGCATCGATTAACGTATTTAGACATCTAGGAATATGTTGATATTCAATATAATCAAAATAACGTTCCAAGAGGTGAATTCGTAAATATACTCGTAACAACGTAGGACTTCGGATAGCATAGACATTACTTAGATGTAGTACTACTAACTGTGAATCAAGCCGTACAACCAGGTGACAGATTCCAAGTAAAATAACATCAGTCAATAATTCGATGACTGAGCTATATTCCACGATATTGTTAGTTGCACGACCGAGGCAAACACTGTGTAGACTGATTAACTCGTTCGTAGGTGCATAGATTTCCCAAGCAGTGGATGCTAAGTTCTGAGTACTATGACTAGTGCCATCAGCGAAGCTAATGTGGGGTAGTGAAGACACCGACATTTGGAAACCAAGCACAACGCAAGGTAAGCATCTAGCCATTGAAATTCTCCCAAACACCTCTACCGATGAAGAACATATAGTCGCCAATTTTGTTATTGGATAAATCAGTGAATGCAGACATAAACTATTCTCCCTAGATCCACTTGGATCTAGAACAAAACAAGACAGGACGTGATGCTTTCCCTAGGTCACTATCATTGAATTTACTACCAAAGAAGGAATGGATGGCATACCTTCATATATCACTTCCTTATATCTTTGTTGTCCCTGCTTTGCTCCGATGCTCTTGTGAGATCAGATCTGCAATGATACAAACAAATCAAAGTGAAATAAACAATTGTAGATTCAATGAAAACCTAAACATGTGATCAAGGAGTCATGTAATAAAATGCTAACGATTTTATGGGAAAGAAACATGTCCCCATATAATATTAAGTAAAAGTGGAAGATACAACCAAATTGCCTTGATGTTGAAATTTCCCTTTCAGTGGTCCTTTGTTCCAACACACACATACACTTGCTCTGAATTTGTATGAAGATGGTCCACAAAATCTTGATGGACAAATGGAGGCCTCAGACATCATTTGTAGCAGGAACCTTCACACAATCTTCAACTTATTCTTTCAGCAATTATTTGCTCAATCTTGTTTAACCTTTCCCATGAGAAACCCATCATTATATAGGAGAAGATGAAATGGTTAAAATGATGAAGATGATCCCACCAAATCACAAAAGTCAGTAGGATCATAACCATACAGACACCACCTTACATTCTAGAAGATTCTTCTTCTAGAAACTTCTTGAACTTCTTCCTTTTCTTAGCTTCAAATGTCGCCACACCCTGCCTATATAGCAGCCTCCGTAAACCTCGCGAGCTAGGCATAGAGAAGCCTGCAGAAATCAAGGATTTTCACACCGTGTAAGACTGTCATCCTGCGGCGTCATTCTAAAAACATGCCTTGTAGGGGAAGAACTCAGTCATTTTCCCCATGTAAAAGATTGTTTTGAGAGAATGAACACATTCTTGCAGAGTCATCATCATGGTGACCAAAATAATGTGTAACAATTTCATTGACGTTCCATGTTTATAAAATATTGTACTGTTGGAGGGGAATCCAAAAATATTATATTGTTGATTCGAGTTTGGAATCTCAGGACCGAGTATGGAACCTTTATCAGTAAGAGTTATACAAGTATTTTGATTTTGTGATATGTAAAGATTAAGTGTTATTGTATGGCCGCGAGTCTCTCTGCCTACATAGGATGATAATTCATTGATAGTTGATTCTAGATTTGATTAACAGTGAGGTGTGATCAACTTTGGTTCTAGGTGTGACAACTAGGTTGTTATGTTGTGTGCACATTGATATATTGTTTGTACTGGTTCACTGGGTTTTGGTTATGTATTGTAATGTATTTGGGCACTTGCTTTTAATTTTTTTGGCAAGTAAATTTGGAATTAAAAATAAAAACTACAAAAGTATGTGAACTTTAAGGTTGTTGATTCTAAATGTTAGTGATTATAACGACAATGTATTGTTTCTTTTACACTGGTTGGTTGTGGAATGAGATTTTGAGCTGTCACATTATTGAAACAAGTGTTGCATGGAAGCGTAGTCCCTACCAGGTTGAATTGAGAATAAATGCAAAGGGATGGGAAAAAGTAGCTGAGGCAGATGGAAACTGTAGCGGAGATGTGGCAAGTAGCATGAAGCACAAGTGGTAACCATGCAGTAAATGGCACGTGGCCTCTAGAGTCCCATTTATTTTTTGAAAGTATATAGTCTATTTTGCTATGTTGAAAATTTCTGTCTATTTTGTCTTTATATGTGGCAGGACAAAAAAAGTTATATTCAAATTAAATAAACACAATTTTTTGACATTCACCATAGTGGAAGATAAAAATTTACGAGGACATAAATATAAAAGGAGATAAAACACAGTTTAATTTCAACTATATCAAAAAATAATATTGTCTATTACATATTCCTGGAAATTTAAATGCATTTTTCATATAGACTGGAATTGGGGCTCCCTTAAACCATAAGCATAGTGGAATATAAAAAACAATTTTATTTGAAAGGAGATAAAAAACAATTTTATTTGAAATATATCAAAAAATAATATTGTATGTTACATATTCTTGGAAATTCAAATGTGTTTGTCATATAGACTGGGATTGGGGCTCCTGCAGACCATAAGAGAAATATGTACAAGAAATAGGACTGTGGAAAGAAGAAGTGGGCAACGATAGAGTGTAATAACTGAAAAGAATAAATTGAAAGGTATCAATCTTTGGCTAGATATTTCTATTTAAACAAGTGGAATAACTGGGTTGATAAACAAAGCAGGATGTGATTAGTATAGACTTACAGTGACAGTACATATCACCCCTTTTGCTATTTTCTTGTTGATGCCTTTTTATTGATGTTGTCGACGACTAATGGAATCGTGGAAACTACCTGTTGCCTTTCATCAGTGACCTGCTTCAATTCCATTTCAAGCCATTCTTCAATGTAGATTCTCATTGGGGCAACGTTGATCTCATTCTGGTTTTTTATGTTGAAAAGTTCCTTTTCTAATTCCCTAAAGTCGATAGAAACATTACACAGAGCTTGATCAATTTCCTCATTCTGTATCGAATAGTCGACTACCCAGTTTTCGACGTCACCTTGACCATATTCAAGAATGTTGTAAAACTTTTCCAAAGACAACACCTTAAAAATATCAACCTGTTTATCGAAGGCTTGCCTAGTTAAGAGTAAGGAGTTGACGATTAAGTTGGGGTATTGGAATTCGTTGGTCCTTCTGGATAAGTCTATTATGGTCAACTTTGTGAACATTTTTTATTTCTTTGATATGGCTTGTTCACATGACTGGACAATGAGATGCAGGTTCTTAACTTTTTCTTTCCAACATGCATTTAATTGAGCGATCTAGTTTTTGGATGGGAGATCTTGTTGTCTTCTTCTAATTTATGTCATGTTCTTAACAATGGTGCCAAAAGAAAGGATCGTGTCTAAATAGAAATGTTCTTCATCTTTTAAATCCACCTGTAAATGTTCGAGCAAATTATGTGCCCTCATTCCATGGGAAGTCATGGTTTGTGATGTTTCCCACGCCTCAGTAATCATTTCCATTATTTTCTTGATATTATTCTCCAAATATCCTATACATGATGCGAGGATGCTGGAGGATCCTTTTAACTTGGCTACAAGGGTGGCAGGTGTGGCTATTGCTAAAGGATTGGCAAGCAATGGCATAGGAATCAAAGCTTCTTCCAATTCCTTGACCCGGTCCTTCAGTATGGCATTCTCGGCCTCAACACCTCCAATGGAATCATAAAGAGAATCTACAGTCGCTATGTGAAGACGAAATATTTGGGATGACTGCATTTTCGCAAGGTTAACCTCTGAATGAGATTTTATTTTCTTATTTTTTACATTTTTTTTTCAATAATTAATTTTTTGGACCAGCTGTCAAAAACAACGCTCTAGAACATGAATGATTCATCTTCGTCAAAAAATTTCAGTATCAACTATGTCCATTGGATTACTAAGCTGGATCGTGTCTCTAGGATGATCAAGGTAGTGGAATACACTATCCATATCAGGCTCAAGTTCCATGTTCTCACTCTCAATTTTGGGCTCTTCCACCTATCCCAATTTTTTTTTTATCTTCTTGTCCATTGGAAGCTTGTGAGAACTATAGATTTTAGGGTGAGGAGGGTCTTTATCTCCTCCTTTGTTTGAATAATTCTAAGTTTCTCTGTTGTTGTCGTGGGCAATTGGAGTGATGCTACTGGATGTCGTACTTTTGGGAGTGTTATCCGGTGATTGAACACTCTTCTCATTGGGGCCTTTTCCCTGTTGTTTGTACAATTCAGTGGTGCTTTGTAGTGTTTCTAGGTCTCCGGCATCATAAGCATGAGCGTTGTCGTCAGTGTCTCTGTTTTCAGTTAGGTGTTTTTTAAAAAAATAATTTTCGAAGCCAAGTGTTTGTAAATGTTGTAAAAAAAAATTATTAGGGTCGAACTCTCTTAGGATTTCAACATATAATAGGTTCAAGTTGTTGAAATAGGCTATGAATTCATCAATTTTTTTGGCGTTCCTCAACACAAAGTCCCCAAATTTCCAAGGCAGAGGAATGAACTTTTTTTTTCTCTTCTCTTGGAATATATGCAACCAGTAGTTTTATTGCCTTGCTACTTCTGTAACAAACATTTTTTCTATAATGTGACATGAAAGGAGATCAGATTTTTACCTAGAGCCATAAATCCTTATCACAGTGTAATTATCCATATGTTCGAGTGCCCCCTTCCTGTCCAAAATCCTGGTTTCCTAGTCAGATACGCAGGGAGAATCTTCTCCTAACAACAAAACTTTGAAAATAGACACAAAGACATTAAAAACCTCATAAAAATAGTGGGAGGCCTTGTGCTTCCACAAGGCCTGGTACTAGAATGTTACTGGGTCAAATTCCCAATTTACCTTATTGGAGAGAGACAATTTTGGAAACTGGCAGCAATGTGCTATCGCAAAAACCAAGTAGGATGACATATAAAATTTCTTCTCCTTTTTGAAGCTTGATAATTGGGAACAAATTTCATGGGAAATTAGCTTGCCCCAATAAAAAATGGATTGTTCCTTGACTGTGAAATAAAAAATATAAAGAGCCATGCGAGAAATAGTTGTTGTGGACTCCTGTCCCATTATTCTTGTAAACAACCAGCCAATTTCTTGGAATGGATTTCTAAATGAACTAACCTGCAAGGTTGTGATATCTTAAGGAACTACCATCTGGTCTTCCAAGAAATCAAGCAAGAGGTCCAACCCGTTATTATGATTTCTTAGGAACTGCTTGGAATCTTCTCCTTTGAACATCAATGTTGGCTCCGATAATCTTAACATCTGGCGGAAGACCTGAGGTGACAAAGAAACTGAAGAGCGGTCCCACAGTGGAATAATTCTCTAGTCTGAAATACATTTATCAGAGCACCAAGAGACCAGCTCCTTACAGTCAAAAACTTCAGGAACACAGCCTGCACGAGCAATCCTAGAGGTTCAAATTACTTCATTCTAGGCAGCAAGAGATGAGTAATAAGAATATACTCTAGACCACTAGAATTTCTATTCCTCATTGTTGAAGATGTTCACTGTATATCCATAGAACTGTTGTTGAGTTGATGCGATAGGCTTATAAGAAAAAAAAAATTCTCTAGACAATGGTTGAAATGAACATTTGGAGGCAATAATTTAACTCTCCACAAATGTTGGTTCAATTCTTATGAATGGGAAATCTCCTCGAGCCTTTCGCTCATTAATGAAAATATCTATAGGTGATGCATGATGAGATGTTAGCAATAAAGCTTACTTATTTCATATTTAGAAGTGCGGAGGTGGCGAGTATGATGAAGAGCAATTAAGGATTGCAGGTTTTGTGAATGTGCCAACCGGACGACGTGCCAATGACATTCCATGATTTTGAAATCAACACTCGGAAGGGATAATGTAACCCTCCGAAAATCTTGGTTTAATGCATGTTAATAGGAGATCTCCTTGATCCTTTCGCTCATCAATGACAATCTATACGGTTTTTGCACGATGAGCTGCTAGAATTAAAGCTCACTAATTGCATATTTAGAAACAAGATATATATATATATATATATATATATATATATATATA
>JZKD02S1664900.1:90400-104460 GCA_000966675.3 Picea glauca
ATTTTAAAGCAAATTTTATATTTGTTTTTAACCCATAAAGTTGTAATGTTTAAATCATGCTATGATACCATTTTGTAACATCTCCTCTTACCAATCAAACTAATTTTTTTTTTTTTAATTAATAAATAATACTTTTTTAAAAATATTTTTATAAAGATTTAAATAACATCGTTTATATCCACTTTTAATTAAATACTCTCCATGTAATTAACAATATTCTTGCATGGTCATGGTATTACCATGACAAGTTAAAAGCTCAATGGAAACATTCATAAACTTCTACCGTCATACTAATGACAACTTTGCACAAGTATTCTCTTATTACATGTATTACTTCTGATAACCATCTCATCTCTATTTCTAGATATACTTACTCTCATATAATGCTCATCATTATTTATTTGATAAGTTATGAATCCTCCCGACATACCATACTTCCAAGATTTGGAGAATACTTGCAACCTAGGTAATTTATATTATGTTTTTTTTTAAATAATATTAATATAGGTTTAGATTTATGTAAACTATATTTTTTATCTTTCCATAGAATGATATATCCTTTACTTTACTATTGAATGATATATCCTTTACTCTTTACTATTGAATGATATATCCTTTACTTTACTACTGAGGAGTAATAAAGCTCATCTTGTTACAATGATTATATTAATTTTGGGTTGTTTGTTAATATGTCCTTACAAATCATCACCCAAAGAATCGTTGACTAAGAGATTATAATATTGTCATTATAGATGTAGGTAAATTCCTTAATCTTGATTCAACATATTTTAATACTACTCCAATTTACCTATTATACCTACTCGATTCTCAATACAAGTTGCCTCTATAGCTATTGTTTGGATGGGTCACTTACCCATCACGTCATGGCTAAAAATGGAGTTCAACGTACTTGTATTTAATGTTAATTTTGTGTAAACTCAGTTTGATGGATGGTTGTCTCTGAAATCCAGGTTGGTATGGCCATGTATTGTACCATTTATTTTTTTACCGGTAGTACCATTCATATCTGTACCTTAGACTTCAATATGATATGAATACTCAGTCTCGTTCTACATTCTTGCATTTTTGAGTTTGGAAAAGACTGAGTTGCATGTTCTGCTCTGTAGAAAATAGGGTTTTCGTAATACTTTAACTTTTGGCCTTTGAATCCAGGCTTGTCCCAAGCAACAATAATACCAATAGCTGTACAAGATAGACTCGTTTTAATTTTTATTTCCGTTGCTTACCAGAGTTCAGGTGGTTTTCTTATATTCATATCCTTGCTTAACAATTAACTGGTAATCATGGTAACATGCAGAGGTGCTCTAGCTATGGATAAACATGTTTTCTTTGGCAACCTATGGGATGGTCGTCCAATATCCTCATTATGATCAATAAATTTGTGTATGGATTTTTACATGGTCAATTGAAACCTTTGAATGATGTCAAGATGAAGTAACTGCTACTTATATGTTTGCTTCTTTATTTTCAAAAACCTCTTTAAATTTATGAAAGAATATAGGGAGGTCGAGTATTTTCAAAATATTGGGTGCTTAATATTAAGAGTATTTTATAGATCTATTTAAAAACACAACATGTCATTTAGAAATTAAACTTGAATAAAAAGAATAACAATCATTCCTCCTCATCACCCATATATATATATCCACTTGAATGATTAACTTTAAAAAATTTATTATATAAAATAATATAAAGTAAAACCTACTAACGATCAACTATACTTAGAAAAACAATGAAATATTCATATTTCTTTCTGCAATAATATAGATATTTTATTGCTGCAACTCTTTTCAATAAATAAAGAACACACAAATATGTATACTAGATTAACCAATATTGTCTTTAAGACGAGGAATTAAATCTTTATGTATACTAGATTAACCAGTATTGTCTTTAAGAAGAGGAATTAAATCTTTATATTCTTTTTATGCAATAACATGGGTATTTTCTTGCTGCAACCATTATTCAATAAATAATACATAAAATAAAAATGTTTAGATTGTAACCAGCAATGCGTTATTGAATTTAATTTTCTCTATTTTAAATATTTATCAATATTGTTTATAATGAATAAAATAAACATATATGAGGTTACTTCAATAATTTGTAAACTTATTTATTCTTTTTTAAAACTAATAAACTCAATTTTTCCTTGTAAACTTATTTATTCTTTTTTAGAACTAACAAACTCAATTTTTCCTCACAAGTATTCAATGCCTCCTTTATATTTGTAAAAAGTAGGTTGTTTAGGTATTTTTTCAAGTTATCCTATTTCTAACTCTAGGGAATCTTCTTGGCATAACTTTGTGCTAGCCTGTTCCCTCATATTTGATATCTTTTGGAGTAGTATTTACTCTTTGTAATTGGATTCTCTAATTAATTTATTTATTTATTAATAAAATAAATTAAAATAATATTTACAGAAATATTAATCATCATCAATATTTTTTTTGATATAACTTTCACCTAAGTTATTTTCCAAAAACTTTCTAAACATAATCCATCAGAAATTAAGATATTTAAATGTTTATAAATGGAGGGAAATTACACTTCGCATAAAGTTGTTGCTCTTCCAATAATTGTAGTACTCTATCAATATGTTGTACATGTTCTTCCCAAGATTTGTTGTAGATTAGTATGTCATCAAAAAATACTAACCTAAATTTTCTAAATAAGGGTTTGAAAATAAAATTCATAAGCTTGAAATGTTGAAGGTTCTTTAGTAAGTTGAAATGGAATAACAAAAAACTCATAATGCCCTTCATGTGTTATAAAAGTAGTTTTAGGAATTTCTTTCTTCCTCAATCCAATTTGATGATATCTCGAACCAAGATCTAGCTTAGTAAAAAAAAAATCACCATGCAATTCATCTAATAATTCATCAATGATAGGAATATGAAACTTATCTTTGATGGTCATTTTGATGAGTTGTTTATAATATGGATACACACGACATCATTCATCATTTTTTGTAACCACCATCACTGGTGAAGAGAAATATATTTGGCTAGGTTGAATCATGTTGGCCTCTAACATTTCCTAGATCATGTGCTCAAACTCACTCTTATGTGAATATGGATACATGTAAGGCCTAGTGTTAGGTGTTACACTTCCTGGTTGGAAATGAATAGCATGGTCATGATCTCGGGTGGGTGGAAGACCCTTAAGAATTTCACCAAATACCTTGGAATCATTGTTGATAACTATTTGGAGGTCTAATGGAGCATAGGATATAGATGATCATAATTGTGCAACTACACCCTCATGTCCCTTTTTGAGTAATTTTGTCGTGCTATTAGAGCTTATCACTTTAGACGATTTCCCTTGGATACCTATAAGCTCAATTCCCTTTCCATATGAGGAAAATCTCATGAAAATATATTGAAAATTAAGGGCCACTATTCCCAATGATTCTAACCATTGGACCTCTAATACAACATCAACACTCCTCATTTGGATGGAAACCATGGGGTTATCTAGAAAATACTCCCCCATGTTGAGATTAATATTATGGAATTTCCATGAACAATTTATGGTACCTCCATCATCAATCATTACTTGAAACTTTCGTGTGGGATATACAAAGAAATTGAGATATTTTCATATTTTGTATTTGATGAAATTATGTGTACTACCATAATGAATCAATATTGTTACCTTTTTCTTTTTGATGTATCCTTGTATCTTGAGGTTTTGTGGAGTAATGATGCCAGCCAATGCATGAAAATATATTGTTGGAGTAGTCTCTTATAGATATAGATCTTGTGGCGGTTCCAATTTCTAATCTTCTTCCTCTTCACATTCTATGTAGAACAACTTATTCTCACTGCATTTATGCTCCTTACTATACTTGTTGTCACAATGGAAGCATAGTCATTTTTCTCTTTTTTCATCCATTTGTTGAGGTTTCAACCTTTTCGTTTGAGGTACCCTTTTCTTATGACCCCAAAATGATCTCTTCTTCCTATGTATTCTCTAATGGGAGACTTATGTGTAGCCTTATTTTTGTCTTGAATATGAAGAACATATTGCATACCTTGCATAATATTTGTATCATTTCTTAAGAAAATCTCATGTTTAATGTCTTGTTTTAATCCATGCATGTAAGATTCCAACAAATGTCGTTCACCCTTGTGGTCAATACCTGAAATTTTGAATTATAATTTTCAATATAACCTAAGTGCTTGATTCTTGTCAATTGAATGAAGTAGTCTTGTTCTCACATTTTCCCATATTTTGCTTCTAAGTATATTGTAAATAAACCACAAGTATAATGATAAAGAGGGTGATTCCTTTTAGCTATGCACTGGTTCAAGATTTCTATCTGAATCCTTTTTCTTATCATCCATAATATTATGTAGTTCAAAATATTGCTCTATTTGGTTCACCCAGGTAAAGACCTTGTTCCATAAAATTTATTTAATTCAATCTTGGGAAAGTTGAATTTAGGACCCTCACCATAATTAACTCCACTATTAGAGTTAAAGGAGTTGTGATCTCATCTGGAGCATTCATGGGTGCCAAGCTTCGTCTTGATCCCAATGAAAGTAGTTAAAGAAAATGAAGAAGGTGGTTGAAACCTTGTTTCAACCATAAATGGAAAACATGGAAATATGGCTATGGAGATAAGACTGTCAGCCGAAATTTTCCTGTCATGGATCCTCTTGTGAAGCCCATATCGATATGATATTGCGTCTAATAGAAAAATGCAAGTGCAGCCTGACAAAAGAGGATGCAGATGCCCAACCTTGAATGCAGCGACTAGAATGCGCTTTTGTAGGGAGCAAGTTGCTTTGAGTATATATACTCAGTTTTTATATTTTGTAAGGGTTGATGGTAGAGAAAAGCTCCCGATTTGTAAAGTTTTAATGAACACTCTAGTTCTCTGGTTATGCTTTGTAATCTAAGATTTTTTGTTTAATGAAAGTCAACTTTCTTGCTCTCTCTTGTTTCCCTCTGATACTGAAAGAGTTCATGGTTGACTGATTCACTTGAATTAATGTGACGACATTATGATAAAAGTTTTATTATAGAGTTGTTATAATTTCTTTTAGTTCCTTTGAAATTTGAATTCAAGAAGACTTTGTGTTTAAGTTTTTCATCCTTAGGCTGTTGGAAAGCTTGATGTTCACGGAAGACCTCTACATTCTTCGTTGAAGTCTTCCCCCTACTCACCCTTACTACAACCTACTGACCGAAGTTAAACCAGACCTCTCCTTATTGTGCATATTAGTCCAGTCTTCTGAGTTAAGACAATATTTTCTTGAGATTGCACCCATTTGACCTTTTCTATAACCAACCTGTGACATAAAACACTGATGGGTATCAGACTTACCTCTACAACAATCCAGAGGTGACTTCTGGTGCTAGCAGAGTCAATCTCTTGGTTCATGGATTGAACCCAATGTGGCTCCTTAGCTGCCTCTTTAAAAGATGTGGGTTGACATGACATTAAAGCAAAAATACTGTGTTGATCAATGTCATCCAACTGCTGATGGATTTCTCTCAAAATTTGAGTTCTCTGATTTGGAAGTTCAGAAGAAGAGTTTCGGCTGCAAGTTGAGTTATCCTGAGAACTTTCATATTGTCCTTGTACCTGCAGCCTTGGAAGAGCAAGCTGATGTGTTTGTTGTCCTGAATTCTCTGTGTCTTCAGGATGTGACAACAATGGATCTTGATTGTCCATTGGCTGATTTTCAGACTCGTTCCAGAACTAATTTAAAAAAAAAAATTACATTTATGTTGAGAATCAGTTTCTTTGAGATTGGATTGTAGAGCTTGTAAGCTTTTGATGTTTCAATGTAGCCAATAAAGATGCATTTCTCACTTCTATCATCTAGTTTCTTCCTTAATTTGGAAGGTATGTGAGTGTATGCTATGCATCCAAATGTACTAAGATGAGCAACATTTATCTTTGTCCCACTCCATGCTTCTTGAGGGACCTTCATCTTGAGACTGGTGGTTCGAGATCTATTCAGGAGATAAGTTGAGCATGTTATTGCTTCAGCCCAAAATGTATTTGACAGACATTTCTCTTTGAGAAGGCTCCTTTCCATGTTCATTATTGTCTGATTTTTCCTTTCAGCCACTCCATTTTGTTGTGGAGTATACTTGGTTGTAGTTTGGATGATGTTGCCTTGTGATTTGCAGAAATTTGCAAATTATTTGGAGTTGTATTCTCCTCCTCCATCTGACCTAAGAGATTTTACATATTTTCCACTTTGTTTTTCAGCTTCAACTTTGAATTCTTTGAACTTTTCAAAAGTTTTAGACTTGTGTATGAGAAAATAGATCCAAATTTTCCTGCTAAAGTCATCAATAAATGTTAGAAAATAAACACTACTACCTATTGAATCTGTTTGCATTGGTCCACATAGGTCATTATAAACCAAGTCTAAGTGTTGTTTGTCTTGAGTGGAGGATTGTGGAAAAATATTTCTCTTATGTTTTCCCAGAATGAAATACTCACATGGGGGATTTTTCTCTTTGAAGACAGGTAGACCTTTGACCATGTAGTGCTTTTGTAGAAGACTTTGACTCTGAAAGGGTAGATGTCCAAATCTTGTATGCCAAACCATATTTTCATTAGGGGTGAATGCACTTTGTGCATATGATTGGATCAGATTTGCAATTCTAAGGGTCAAGGGAAACATTCTATTCATGGTTGTGTGGATTTCAGAAATTATTTTTTTTCCGGGGGTTTTGTCATATATCCTACATGATGCTCCTTAAAAAAGTAGCTTATAGCCATGTTCAATTAGTTTTCCTACGCTTAACAGATTATATGTCAGATCTAGAACATGATAGACATTGTGTATGTCTTTCTTTACATTTTGTTTAGTAAGAATAGGAACAATTCCTTTTCCTTGAACTTTGACTAAAGAATAATTTTGAAGTGTAATATCAGATGAAATTGAAGAATCAATACATGAGAGTAAATCTTTATTACTTGTCATGTGATTGATGCATCCACTGTACAACAACCAAAGATCTTTATGTTGTTATTCAGTCTTGTGGCATGAGAGAAACACACCATCTAAGGTTTCTCCTTCATGATTTGAGACATGTGCTCTTCCTGAGAGTTGATCTACTTTTTTCTTCCGACATTCAGATTCATAGTGCCCAAACTTCTTATAGTAATAACATTGTATGATTGATTTTTAATTTGAGCTTCTCCCTCTGCCTCTTTGAGGTTGGAAGTTCTGATTCTGGTTCTGTTGTCTGTGACCTTGGAAATTATGATTCTGGTTATGTTGTATGTGACCTTGGAAATTATGATTCTGGTTATGTTGTTTGTGACCTTCACTTGAGTGATGGTTACTTGGAATTCTCCTTCTTCCTCGGTGACCTATGCCTCTTCCTCTGCCTCTCCCTTTGCTAAAGGAGAATTGAGTCTTGAAGGAATTTGTTGTTGATTCATCTTCGAGATGTAGTTTGGTCTCATGTGTCAATAGAGAGCCCATTAATTCACCCGTTGAAAAATTTGACATATCCTTAGATTCAAGGATGGTTGTAACAACCATTTCAAATTTCTTTGGTAAACTTCTGAGGAATTTCTCAACAATTTGTTGATCAGGGATGGCTTCACCAGTCAATCTAATCTAGTTTACAATTCCCATGACTCTGGTCATAAAATGATCAATGTTTTTATATTATGTCATTTTTAAAGTCTCGAAATGCGTTCTCAAGGTCTGCAGTTTGACTATTTTGACCCTATCATTTTCTTGGTAGGATGATTTAAGGATGTCCCAGGCTTGTTTAGATATAACAACACCTATGATTTTTGAGAAAATTGTGTCATCCATTGAGTTTTGAATCCATAATTTTTCCTTATTCTCTTTGTTCCTTTGTGTTTCCTGAGCAGTTCTTTGTTGGTTGGTCATGGCAGCAAGGTTTGTTGGATATGGTTCCACATATCCAACATCCACTCGATCCCAGCACCGGTCCTTGAGTTGGTCTTAAATTGCCAGAGGTGGCCATCTTAAAAACAATTTAACAAAAAAAAATTATTAGATTTTTGCGTGCCTACCTATCTCCTGTGCTGAAACCAGGTCCGCAAAATCCTCTGTGTGAATTCAGGCCGAAAAACACGGGGATGACCACTTCTTTGGCAATTGTATCCCTCTAATGACGAAACTGGGCTTTTTGAGTTTACTCAAGAGTAAAAAAAATGAAGTTTAGATTCTCATGTGATCGTGGGGTGAGAACCAGGTGCTTCGGATGTTTGGGCTTTGTACGTTTTGACACTGAAGGTCTCAATTCATCTGAATAGTCAAATAACAGTCTTATTCCAAATATCGACAGTCCTCGTTGAGTTGAGTTCAACAATCCTCAATTACTTCGGGGCTTCAGGTGATATTCATTTCTAGCTTGTAGCAAGGATCAACGATCCTCATTGATTTGAGATCAACGGTTCAAAAATACTTCATAAATTCAAGCTTCGGGTATTCCGAGGTGCACAACACTTCAAACCTCCGAAGTGTTAATCTTCCGAAGTGACAGATATGTCGACGCATGTCTACAGCCTTTAAGGGCTCAGATTTACTTCAGGACTTCGGGTATATCTCGCTCCGCAAGACCTTCCTGAGTGATAAGTCTCCGAAGTGAGGGATCTGGCGTTGTGTGTCCTTGTTTATGGATGGTCTAGATGAAATCCGGGCTTCAGGCCTTTGGGAGTTCTGGATTCTTGTATCCTTCTTTCTTCCAAAGTGATTATCGTCGAAGTGTAGGATCTCCTGCCACGTGTCCACTTTGATCGACGGTCTGGATCTACTTTGGTTCTTCGAAGCTTCGAGAGAGATTTATTCCTCAACCTTTGTTGGCTTCCTCCCGGAGTATGATATTTCTAGACGCCTATCACTTGCTTGAAGATCAACGGCCACAAGTGATTGCAGAGACTCAAACTCTCAGTCTTTAATCTCCTTGCCGATTTCCACAAAGCGAAGATTCTTGTCCGCAGTGGGATCAATATCTGTCGTTGAACTCTCGATCTAACACGATCAACAATATTGAGTGATTGCAGGCTCACAACTTGCTCGCGCTTTAATTTCCTCTCCAATCCCCGCAATGCCTCCTCACCATCGATCTCTCTCTGATGAGATCTAACGATCGTGGCTTAATCTTTGCTTGATCTGACGGCTAAGCTTGCTCATGCTCAAATCTTATGGCTAAGAAAAAATTCTCCTTTCCTGTTGGCTCGTCGTCCTTTCTGAGCTTGATTAAAGGCTCAAATCTATTCACAAAGTAGATCTTACGACTGATCTTGCTTCTCCTCTGTTGGTTTTGCAAACTTTCTTCTTAAGAAATAATTTCGTGAATCTTTCATGAATTCTTTAAATGCTCATGTAATCTTTAATTGTTCTCTACTTTTTGCAGTTCTTCTTTCTCGCGCTTGTTGTCTTCAATGATCTTTTGAGCATATTTTGGACTGCAACCTTCTCTCCAATCTTTCTAAAGAATCTTGTGTCTCGTTTTCTCGTCTACAAGACAATGTAGGCTCTGCACTCTTCTTCTTATGATCAGGCTGCTCTCCAGCCACTGTGAAGAGGCTTATGTCCTAAGATCTTATACCATGATGAAATGAGAAGCAAAGAAGATAATACAGAGAAGATGAAATTGGGAAAAATAGAAAATGAGCATAGCACAATAGTATTGAGTATATAGCTGGGCTAAATAGGATCAAGCAAATCAAGAAACGAAACAAGAGATCCTAACTAACTCGTAACCGGTAGTGTACAGTGAGACTGTTGAGGTTACATATATATTTAACAATATTGACAATTACACTCCATCATCATGGTACTGAAGAAGACTCGCTTAACTTTTTAGGTTTAATAGGTACCATTGATTTGTCACATTATAAAATCCCAACAATACTCCTGTGAAATAGTGGGATTCCTAGTATATGGTACCTTACCATTACAGAAAGTACATGCTCATGTTTTTATCCATTGCAGAAAATACATGAGAATAAATCATTTTGGGAATGTTAAATGCTAAATAATATGTATCTCCCATACTTAGAATCAGGGAATTACTTGTCATGGGTCAATTTAATTTGTCTATAAAAAAATTCACATATTGTTAAATTAGTTTTTCAAACAAATATTGTTAAAAGAAATTCAAACTATTACAATTATCAAAATAGTCAAATAAGAGGAGTTTTTCAACTTTGAAATTACAACGTTACTTATAAAATAAAATAAATATAGAAAACTTTTCTCATCTAATTTACTTGTCCACTCATCTAGTTTAAGTGTACCTTAAAAAAGATTTTTAGAAAATTTAATCTATTGCTCATTTCCTTTTTCCATTCATATAATGTAGCAGGTGGGCATCTTGGACAATCAGATTGATATACAGGGGAGCATGTAAAGACAAATTGGGCCAGCCACAATGTTGGGAGACTATCGGGTGGACAATCTCTTTCCATCCATCGTTTTCGGGAACATCGGGTTGCAATGAGACATGAGGGGGCACAGGAATACTAGGGACCCATGGGGCTTGGAAGGGAGGCCTTTCTGGCCTAGGTTGGACCACTCCTTGCCCAATCCAATTAAAAAACCCAGCTTGAAATAGCTAGCCTAACTCTTGCGAGTCTGCATCAAAGTGTATGGAGAATCTTGGCCTTCTTGGGCCTTTGTTCCAATTACCTCTTCCTCGGTTACCTCTTCCATGGCTACCTTGGATGAAAAAACTCATTCCTGTATGCATAATTGATTAGAAAATAGTTCCTTTAACAACCATACATGACAACTCTTTTTAAAATATGAAATAAATTTTGGCTCAGCAACATATCAAAATCATTCAATCCAATCCATACAAATTGTTTAATCATTTTCCATGAGCAGGGGATGAACAAAGGTTCTAGGATATGCGAGGGGTTGTATTGAGTGAAAAATGTTAAAATGAGGGGGAAAAGATCACTATTACTGCTCATAGACAACAAACAATCAACTGTAATGTAAACCAAGGAACATATCACTGCAATCCATTCCTGTGATCTTAAACTGTTACAACATAGAGTTCCTTTTAACCTTAATCAAATTTTAGGAATAGGGAGTAGATAATGGATATGGGAAGGTGAGGGGATTGTAATTAGTGAAAAGTGAAATAATGGTAGAGGAAAAGAGCATATATTGTTCATAAAATTAATTAAGTAATCCATAAAACAACTCTGTATTTCATGCAAACGATCCAACACTAACCAAATAATTACTCTGATCAATTAAAATTTACTGTGTATAATTTAACCATTACTATGTGTTAAACTTTCAAACTGTTTTCATTTAAACCCTTAACACCTTCAATCAACACAGTGCCATCTTACTCAAAACAATATGCCTTCCAAACAACCTGTATAAGAAATCGGTTTCCTCTCACTTGTCCCATTTAATATTTAAAAAAAAATCTAATGAACAAATAGTCATTTGTTTCAACTATGTTCAACATCAAAACCATCAACCACTGTTCATAAATTATTTTCTCAAATAAAACATAGGCACAAGTTCTTTTAAAATCATGCCTGATTCCATTCCTCTAATCAATTTAACAATTAAATTGCAATGAAACCATACTGTTATAAAACCTGTGCCCATATCTGATGGTGCAATCAACGATATGATGCACGATATCCATAAAACATACACAGAAGACAACCAAGTCTCTGTCATTAAATCTCAAATCTGTAATGATCCCCATCGAGACATATTAAACAGACATCAACCACCAAAAAAATTTATACCACGTTGTAGGAACAACACAGACCACTCAAAACAAAAAGAACCTTTGTGTGACTATACATGTCTAATTGCTCCGAATCAAAACACCAAACGATGTTGAGTTATCAATCCAATAAAAGGAGGCAACAATTGTATGCCCAATTCCATTTCTCAAATCAACCAATTAAATCATGTTGAGTTATCGATTCAACTGTCAAAATGAATAATGTAGCGACCATATACAAATAATAACAACCACTTTCAATGCTATTAATAGAGATGAGCTAACAATCAACCACTATCGATGATACTCCACCAACTCATAACAATCAACAATGTGCCCGACAGGATATAACTGGCTTAATTCATCACATTCGGGCTTGACTAATCAAGGGTGGGCTCTGAGTAATCAAGGCTTCGCTTGCTGGAACCAACACAGGGAGACTAGAGTCGACCACACCAACAGCAAGCAAGAACCCTTTGAGGTAACATGATGGTCACACAGGCCATGTAACCAACAACTTGCAAGACAGGGTGACAGTTCACACCTGATAAGAGAGATTATGAACACAGGAGCAAAGGCTTCTTACTAGCCAATAATAACACTGAGAACATGTAGGGCATAACCCTCATGGTTTTCCCCAAAAACTGAATAATGATAATATAAATGCAGATATCAGGTAATAGAAACCAATCCTAAGAAAACTTCTTGGCATAATAGCCACCATAACCAACTGTGTAGAGACCAATGATATAAAACGAGCCCATGACCAGGTTGAAAATGATATGCAATGACCCAAAGGAGGTTCAAGAATTACACAACAAACCCCATAGCAACAATTGCGACTGGGTATGGTTACAAGGACTGTGTGGAGATGGATAACAAGTATGAACTGAATGAAATATTCCAACAAAAACCCATAAAGACAACACAGAGCCTTCATGGCTTCCACCACACAGAATAATCAATGAAATCGTGACTTCAACCATCAAAGTTCAAATTTTCATCGAATACCACACAAACAACTAATTCAGAGAGACACCATGGTTTTACACAGTTGCCAACCTTAAGAAAAACAGAGACCAATACATCATCGAGCCAATATCTATTTCATAAACATAGTGAGTTCATGGATGGCAAAAAAAAAACATACCTGTAACCAAAAGCCTTAAAAACATGAGCTTGGTCGAGCAGTTCCTTCCTCCCCTGAATATCAGAGCTTAACCACAACGAAACAAAATTGAACAATAGCCAAGCTAGGGTGACAGCCAATGGGGGGGAAGTGTGGAGTGACATGCAGTAAATGCACGTCTCCTCCATCTTCTCCTCATTCAATTTCATAGTACACACCAACCAGCCAACAATTAAACCATTCCATTAATCCATGCATCGAAACTAACATACCTTGCTTTCTAAATGCACCACCCGATATCACATTAACCATTGCCAAACATACCATAATGTATATCAAATGTGCCCCCATATAACTCAATAACCTCGTATAGCCACTAACATTGCTAGTCACTAACATTTTCTAGTTAGGACTAACATCATTCCTTTTAATTTCAATTTCTCATAGTATAGTATAGCATAGTTTCCTTTCTTATATTTTTCATAGGTCTCTTTTCAATTGCTCTTATTTGTTGTTACTAACATGTATCACGTGCAGGTGTAACAAGTAATGAATCAAGGCGCCAATAGAAAAGGTAATAACGGTTAACAAAAGACATCATGATGTGAAATTAGAGCATAGAGACAGCACATAACATGCATTATCCATCATTCATTTGTCACAAATAGAACCAATATTTCACCATCAATCATGTAGAGCCCTGTAAGCAGTGTCAAACAACAACATACATATAAAAAAGAACATGATCTTCCAATCTACAAGGGGGTCCCACCTACTAGTATTACATATCATTAGCGTATAAATATAGTTTTAGCAATACTTTGTGGGCGAAATCCTCATTGAGATTTTTATCGTCAACACCCCCCTCACTCTATATCCCCCTCCCTATCTCTTTCTCTCTCCCCATATCTCACTCCCTCCCAAAATCTCTCTCCATCCCTCCCTCTATATTACCCTCTCTCTCTCTCTCAATTTATATCCCCCCTCCCTCTTTCTCTCCCCCTATACCTCTCTCCCTCTTTCCCTTTGTCTCTCCCCCACTCTCTTCCCCCTCTCACTCTCCCTCTATTTACCTCTCTCTACCTCGCCTCCCCATTTCCACACTCTCTCTATCCCTCTTTTTGTCCTTCCTTTCCCTCTTCTCTCTTCATCCTACCCCTCTATCTCTCCCTACCCATCTCTCTAT
>JZKD02S1664900.1:121069-135292 GCA_000966675.3 Picea glauca
CGGGAGTTGAGTCTTGATCTAAAATTAGCAGCTTTCCCTAAAATCTAGGGATGAGGCGCCCTTCTTCTCTATGTGGCCAAATTAGGTGAAATAAAGTGTAAATGAATGTACTAACCAAGATCTAAGAGTCTAAGCTAGGTATAAACTAATGTAAGTTAGGGTTATGCTCCAACATTGTGCAACTACACCCTCATGTCCCTTTTTGAGTAACTGTGTCATACTATTAGAGCTTATCACTTTAGATGGTTTCCCTTAGATCCCTCTAATCTCAATTCCCTTTCCATATGAGTAAAATCTCATGAAAATATATTGAAAATTAAGGGCCACTATTCTCAATGATTTAAATCATTGGACCCCTAATACAACATCAACACCCCCCATTTGGATGGAAATCATGGGGTTATCTAGAAAATACTCCCCCATGTTGAGATTAATATTATGGAATTTCCATGAACAATTTATGGTACCTCCATCCTCAATCATTACTTGAAACTCTGGTGCAGGATATACAAAGCAATTGAGATATTTTTCTAATTTGTATTTGATGAAATTATGGGTACTATGAGAATGAATCAATATTATTACATTTTTTTCTTTTTGATGTATCCTTGTATCTTTAGGGTTTGTGGAGTAATGATTACATCCAATGTATGAAAATATATTGTTGGATTTGTCTCTTTATATAGATCTAGATTGTGGCAGTTCCAATTCCTGATCGTCTTCCTCTTCACAATCAATGTAGAACAATTTCTTCTCACTGCAATTATGCTCCTTACTATACTTGTTGTCACAATGGAAGCATAGTATTTTTTCTCTTCTTTCATCCATTTGTTGAGGTTTCAACCTTTTCGTTTGAGGTATGCTTGTCTTATGACCCCAAAATGATCTCTTGTTCTCATGTATTCTCCAATGAGATACTTATGTGTATCCTTATTTTTGGCTTGAATATGAACAACATATTGCATACCTTCTATAATATTTGTAGGATTTCTTAAGAAAATCCCATGTTTAATGTCTTGTTTTAATTCACGCATGCAAGATTCCAACAAATGTCATCCACCCTTATGGTCAATATTTGAAATTTTGAATTATAATCTTCAATGTCACCTAAGTGTGTGATTCTTGTAAATTGAATGAAGTAGTTATGTTCCCACACTTCCCCACATTTTTCTTCTAAGTCTCTTGTAAATAAACCCCAAGTATAATGATAAAGAGGGGGGTTCCTTTTAGCTACCCATTGATACCATTGGTATGGTTTTATCTCAAAGTTCAATATTTCTACCTGAATACTTTTCTTATCATCCATAATATTATGTAGTTCAAAATATTTGTCTATTTGGTTCACCGAGGTAAATACCTTCATTCCATCAAACTTCTTTAATTCAATCTTGGGAAAGTTGAATTTAGGACCCTCACGATAATTAACTCCACTATTAGAGTTAAATCCATTAGAAAATTTCTTATTATTAGTAGGTTGTTCAACCTAAATAATACGCTTATTTTAATGAGTTCCTTGCATTTTGATATATCCTTTAGGGAGTCTCTCATCTAGAGCCTAGAAGATCATGGAAGATAAGGAAATTTGCAATTCCTTTATGGATTTTTGAATTTCTATTTTATTTGCATCCATATTCTTATCCATCTTATTTTCCATTTGATCCATATTTCTTTTCATCTCTTCCTTATTTTCATCCATCTTATTTTTCATGTCATCCATCTTATTTTTTGTCTGTGCACTATTTTCATTCATCTTCTTATCCATAATATTTTCCATTTCATCAATATTTGTTTTCATAGTTTCATCCATCTTATGTTCCTTTTTTTCAATGATCATGTTTTCCATCTAGTGATAAATATCTTCAATTTCATCTTGAGTCATGGTTAATGATCTCTCTAGAGGTTTAGATGGTGAAGTAAATTTTGGAGGATCCTTTAGAGCCATGTGAGAAAATGATAATTCTCCTCTTTTTCCTATTTATTACAAATTTTGAATCACCAAAATTCCAATAAAAAATTATGTTAGTTGTAAGTTACATACCTTTCAATCCCTTAATTTGGAGTCTGTCCCCCTATCCGACCTTCTTTCTGATGTTTTTCTAAAATTCTGGCCCTTCTAAGTCTAAAATTTCATCCTATAGTACTCTAGAATGTATTCTCTACAATTCCATAGGTACGACCAAAATTGGATGTGTGAAGTGAAAGTTACAGTAACTTTCCCAAACCTTGTTGATTGTTTTCCTTTCCGAGAGAGAAAACTTGTACAAAGTGCCTATTGAAATATTCACCAATACTAAGAGGGGGGTGAATCATTATTGAGTACTTTTTATCAATTTTAATCAGAAAACGTAATCATCAATTTATCAATAATTTATCACTTAAGATTGCATTCAATATATCATGAAGAATACCATTCAAAAATGCATAACATATAACCACATATACACAATACACAAGAATTTTATGTGGGAACCCAAATGGGATAAAACCATGGAATGCATTCTTATATATCAGAATATTAAATTCATAGGAAACACCAATTTTGAAGATTCTCCAGAACCAATTCGAAAGAGACTCCAACCTGAAGGAAGCTACAACTCCCTAGATTCTCCAGCACCAACTATAATAAGGCTCCAACCCCTTAATTTATAGGTGCCAAACTGAAGAAATATCTAACTCCTTGTATTCTCCAGCACCAACTAGAAGGAGGCTTCAACCCCCTGATTTACAAGATCTAACCCTAAGGAAGATCCAACTCTCTATATTCTCTAGCTCCAACCGGAAGGAGGCTAAAAACCCCTTTCCTTTCCCCTTCCTTCCTCCGTGAATTATAAATGGAGAATCAACTTGTCATTGATAATCAACCGATCACTGTCACTGATAATCAACCTGTCACTGTCACTAATACTCAACCTATCATTGTCACTGATAATGAACGTGCCATTGATAATCAACCTGTCATTGATAATCAATCTATCATCGTCACTGGTAATAAACATGTCATTGATAATGTCATTGATATTGATACATCATCATCAACTTTTCATTGATATTCATCATCATTAAAACTGATACAACCACATAAAGTTTATTCCAAGTTCACCGATAATATCCCTGAAAACATATTCCCAAAAATCACCAAGATATGCATCCAAACCACGTGCCAAGATATGTCTCAACCATGTATCAAAACATCCATGATGTGCCTCAAACCATGTATCAAATATATGCTTCAAACATATGTCATATGATTCATGATATGCCTCAACCATGTACCAAAATATGTTCCTAAAACATATTCCATATCATTCATGATATGCCTTGACCAGGTACTAAAATATATGCCACAAAGAATATACCAAAAAACACCTCAAGCCATGTGAAAAATATCCAAGATACTCCTCAAACCATGTGCCAAATATCCAATATACTTCTCAAACCATGTGTCAAAAGTGTTCCTTGAACATTTACCAAACTATCCAAGATATTCCTTAATCATATACCATAACCACCAAGATATGAACATCAAAAAAATTAGAAAGAATACCTTACATTATATAAAGCCTAGTACATCATATCTCAAATCACCAACATATGTCTCTATCCATATGCAAAATACTCTCCAAGATATGTGTCAAGGAATATACCAAAATATCCAATACATACCTCAAAACATGTAGAAAAACATACCTTTCATCATGAGGAAACCTTAATGACTCAAATCTCTGATTATCATAACTTTATCAGCCTCAACATCAAGAGAATGATACCTTATTCAAAACTCTTGAACATATCCATGATTCATATAGTGTCAACTCACAAACATGTGTTCTTTGCTTCACTAGAACCTGCGTACATATGTGCCTTGCTCCACTACAACCAGGGATAACCTCATAAATCCACGCCTTACTCCACTGCAGCCGCAGATAACCTCATAAATATAGTATAGTCACATCTTGCTCTCCTCGACCTCCTTTCTTGATCCATGATCTTTTCATCAATGTGACTTATTAAAAAAATTGTATTAAATGAGCATAAATTGAAGTGTACCATAAAGAAGGAAAAAATCAATAATTAAGAGACATAAGAATCGAATCTGAACACAAAAAGTTGATAACGGAGTTCGTCCCTGATGGAATATGTCTCTGGGTCCTGCTCTCAAATGGGTAGGATTTTTTATTAACTCAGAAAAAGAATTTGGAAAAATACATAAGTATACCTCATTCTGAAATTAAGCTGCAAAAGATTTGCTCAGATCAGAAAACAGATAGCACCATTGAATTCGTGGCGTCAAATTACCCAAAAATGACTGTCTCCATGCCTCAATATGACTCTGGCACTCCCAGGCCCATGAGAAATTTTGTCTCAGTTTTCATTCCTACAACCTGCAATTAATTCACTTCACTCACCTCATAAAACATGCTTGGTCGTACCATCGAGTGACCTCCTCCCATCGATTGGAAAACTGAACATTTAAGTTTAAAGGCGGGCAAAATATCCAACGGAGTCATTTGGCTCAATGGTTGGTGGATGTTATGTTAAGGCGTTTGGTTGGGGAGTTCCTGGGGTCGAGCCCATGGGCCTCCCCCTTTTGGATTGTAGTTATAACAACATATATATATAGTGGTTAACCTCTGCAAGATTTGGTGGGCTGTCATTTTTAATTTTGAAATTTTGATTACGAGACCTCATTGGGCATTTTCCCACTGCCATGTGGCAGCCAAACATTGGCCCATGTCATCCACTTGTACAATCACCCTGCCATGTCACCTGCCTACCATGTTATCCTGCCACGTATGGTACAGATGCCACATGTCTTCCACGTCCCATATGGCCTTCCATGTGGCTATATAGATTGCCACGTGGCACTTCCTCATTGGCTCACATGTTGACCTGAAAATGCCAAAAATTAGTGACACATGGCAACCTCTGGTATTGCCACATCACCATGTTGATGCCATCATGACACATGTTGTCCTATGTTTGTGACACGTACATTGTATGGATGATGACATCATTCGTACTAGTGTTGATGTCAGTAGTATGGATGTTGACTCATCCCTGCTCACTGGGCTAGGTTGACCAAAACGTTGACCACAAATATCTTTTGATCCATAAATCTGTTTGACAAGTCATTTACATCGTTGGAAATCTTACGACGTTTTCTTCATGATGATGCCAATTTCATTGAGTTTTGAGGACTTTGAATTTTTTCCCTTTCTCTGTCTCCTAAGGCCATTCTGAGCTTCCTTAGTTGCTTCTATGAATTCTAAATTATCTTTAGTATTCTCTGGATCCTTTTTGGATCACACCTTCCCACTAAGAGATTTTTGGACCACCAAAAGATTTCATCAATCAACATATAAGTGAGCAAATATTTCCCTCACCTTGTCCTTCTCAATCCACTTTTCCTTACTTGGATGTGTGCCCTTTAATCCCACTCGAAGATAATCAACATCACCCCTATGTGGGGTCCTCGTCCTTATGTCCAATATGATATCTTCCTTCAACTCATACAATTACTCAAAAGAAAACTCATCAACTAAAGGTATTGAAACTTCCTCACCCTAATCCATGATCATGGGAATGTCAAGAAGTTTCAACTTTTCCACATTTAAAACTGAGTAGATCTGCATATAAGGTGGAAGATCTAGATGAAAAACATCGTACCACTTTTCTCCAAAATTGTGAAGGGTCCATAATGGATAGGCTTGAGTTTCTTTCCTTCACCCTTCAATCTATCATTGCTCATGTGAAGCCATACCTAGTCTCCAATCTAGAACTGATGATCAACCCTGTGTTTGTCATGTTGGGCTTTATATTGTGCTTGAATTTTCTCCAACTATTCCCTGAATGCTTGATGTACCTGCTCGATCCTATAAATGAACTTGTTGGCCATGTCTTCATTTCTTTCTTCATTTCAATCTAAATCTCTCCCATACATCAAGTCCAAAGGGACCTTAAACAAATACCCAAAACATGGGTCAAAATGAGAAAACTGAGTGGAGGAAAGTAAGGATTGATTGTAAGCATGTTGTACATAGGGTATCTGTTCATCCCATAATTTGGAATGCTTGCTGCAATAGCCTCAAAGAAAAAATACCATTGTTCAGTTAACAACTTCTATGTGTCTGTCGACCTGTGGATGGAAAAAAGTGCTCCTCTTCAACTTGGTGTCCATCATTCTCCACAAACTTGTCCAAAAATACCCAAGGAATTGAGTATCTCGATTCAAGATAATGGATGTGGGTAACCCAAATTGAACCCAAACATACTGAAACAAGATATTAGCAATCTGCTCAGTAGTGATCTGCTTTTTACATGGCTTTAAGATACACATCTTATTGAACCTTTCCACTACAACATACAAATAGTCATGACCCCTTTTTGACATTGGTAAACCCCCTACAGAATCCATGGAGATACTTTCTCATGGATGGGATGGAATAAGAAGTGGTGAGTATAGCCCCAATTTTCTATTAGTGGGCTTACAGGTAGAACACATCACACACCCATTTACATATTTAGTTACAATTGCTTTCATCTGAGGCTAGTAACAAAACCTCTGCAGATGAGCCATAGTTTTTCCTAACCCAAAATGCTCAGACACAAGAGAAGTGTGAGCTTCGTGTATTACATGGACTCGTTCACTTGTAAGAATACATAACTTTCCAAGATGGTAGAGTAGTTTTCCCTGCAGACAATAGTTCTCTACCTGTGCACCATGGGTTAGCTTCTCAAATACTTCATTAAAATCTTCATCAACAACATATTGTTCAACATAGCTATCATGAGATAAAGAGGCATTCTTCAAAATAATAGAAGCAACAATAGGAGGTCTAGAAATCATATCAGCTACCCTGTTACTTGTACCCTTTTTGTATTTGATTACCAAATGAAATTGTTGAAGAAAACCCATCCATATGTAATGTCCGTATTGTTGTAGCTTGGTTTGTGCTTGGAGATATTGTAGGGTTGATGATCTATATGTATGACTATTTCCTTCCCTAACAAGTAGTTCTTCCATTTCTTTACGCTTTGAACTAATGCATACAACTCTTTATCATATGTAGGATAGTTAACAACAACTTGGTTAAAATCTTCAGAGTGGTAATAGATAGGCTTACGATATTGCATCAATACTGCACCCATGGTGTGCCTATTGGAATCTATCTCGATATTGAAAGGTTGTTGAAGGTTCAACAGTGATAATATTGGTGCGGTATTGATATTTTCCTTCAAAGTTTAGAAAGATTTTTGTTGTTTTCCTCCCCACTGAAAAGTTCTTTCACACTGGTTAAGGCATGCAAAGGAGTTTCTATAAAGGAGAATTTTGAAATGAATATCCTCCAGTATTGGATTGCACCTAAGAAGCTCTGTATTTCAGTTACACTTTTGGGCTCAGACCAATTTACAATTACATCAATCTTGGAAGGATAAATTTTCAATTGTCCTCCTTCTACAATATGACCTAAGTATACAAGTGCAATCTTACCAAATTCACATTTGGACAATTTTACATACAACATTTCCCTTTGCAAAGTATCCAATACTTTCTTTACATTCCTTACATGTTAATCCCAAGTCCCACTAAATATAATAATTTTGTCTAAATATACAATCACAAAATCATCTAGAAATGGCCTGAATACATCATTCATGACACGCATGAAGTTTTCCATAGCATTACAAATCCCAAACGACATAACTAACCACTCAAAAAATCCTTGTTTGGTTTTAAATATACTTTTCCATGCATCATGTTTTGCAACCCTGATCTAATGGTATCCACTACACAAATCCAACTTAGTGAAATAAATCACATTCTTTAATTGATCAAGTAAATCATCTATATGAGGTAGAGGGTATCGATTTTTCACTGTGATTTTATTTAAGGCCTGGTAATCGACACACATTCACCATGTGCCATCCTTTTTTGACACCATCATGATCGGAGAACCACAAGGAGATGAGTTGGACCTGATGACCCATTGATCCAATAAGCCTTGTACCTTCTTTTGATCTCTGTCATCTCTACAATTGATATCTTGTACATGCCCACATTAGAAAGAGGAGAATCTTGCTGAAGATGTATTTCATGTTGGATTTCTCTCCTAGGAGGTAATCCATCTGGTTCCTGGAAAATATTATCATACTTATAAACAATATCAATTAATTATTTCTTATGAGAATGATCACATCCTTGAAAACATCAGATGTTTTGACATATTTTTCCCTTAGGACCATGAGTACATATTTCTTATTAGTGTTTATGAGTCTCTTCATTTTTCCTACACTAACAAGTTTTGTGTTTACCCTCGTGTTGTGGGCTCCAACAATATATTCCACTCCCCCTTTAGTAAGGTGATATTTTTTCTCATGACGAAATAAGACTACTTTTATATCATAAAGCTAAGGATTCCCCAGCACTATGTCGCTTATATCAAGTGATACAACATCCAAATCCACTTCATCAATCAACTTTGAAGCAATAGAAAATCTGACCCTACATTGCTTGGTGACATTAATGTTTTCTTTATCACATACCCAACCAAGAGGATAAGGCTTTGGATGTGGTTTAGTTTCAAGACCCATCTTTTTGACAAGTGCTTCAGATATCAAGTTTACTTGGGAACCTGGATCAAATAATGTATCTATCTTAGTGTGTTTAGATACAACTCTTATGTGAAATAATTCATTTCTCTTTCTTTCATCATCATGAGATTCATTATTGGAATTTAAACTAGCATGAAGGGAATATTTACCTTGTACTCCAACTATTGTGATCTTTCCTTCGTCATTTGAATTAGAACCGAGATCTTGTTGCATTGTCGAAATGGTATTTGTCTTCCCCTTTCCACTGAATTGTTTCAATCTCTTCTCTGGATTTAGTTTCCAATAGTGTTCATCATCGTGACCATTCTTCTTACAATGAGTGCAAGATGTCGTTCCTTATTCTCTCTTTATAGTGGCGATATTTTTGTCCTTCCTTTTAAACTTATTAAACTGTTTATGTGGGAGATTGGAAGGTTTCTTTGTGGGATCTTCTTGAACATGCTTTCCCCTATTCTCAAGGTGAGTGGATTGCACATAAAATTCTTCAAGACTGGTGGGGTTAAACAATAGTAAAGTATGAAGAATATAATTGTGAAGTGTGCCAATATACTTCATTAAAGTTTCATAAGAATCCAAATGAATGTTTAATGCAAGATCTTTCTTCCTAAATTATTCCATGAAACTTTGTACAGTTTGACCTTTACTTTGTCTTAAATTTTATCATTCCATCGTTGCTTTATGTAAATAACCTAATTGATAAAATTGCTTCTTTATCGTTGATTTAAATTCTGACCATGAGGAAAGAAGATTACAACTTACTTATATCCTGAAGTTTTCTCTCCCACCATACAAGAGTGGTGCCTTCCAACAAAAGAGAATCCAATTGCACTTTAAA
The DNA here is from genome assembly GCA_000966675.3 of Picea glauca. Lineage (NCBI taxonomy): Eukaryota > Viridiplantae > Streptophyta > Pinopsida > Pinales > Pinaceae > Picea > Picea glauca. The sequence continues at coordinate 130,518 of JZKD02S1664900.1, forward strand.
TTACTCTTCATCAATCTGTTGAACATGACAATACACTTCAACCTGTGAGATCCAATTAGCTAGATTTTCAAGATTATCATCTCCATTGAACATAGTTAAAGAAAATTTTACATCAAGATTTAATAATGGTTCCTTAAAAGAAATTTTATGGCTATAATGATGAGAATGATGAGAATGCTCAGAGGAAGAAGATATAGAACTTGATGGTGAAGATCGAGAAATCAAGAGGGTCTCTTCTAGCCCCTTGATTCACTGAAGCATTTTCATCAGCTCGTGATTCCTTTTTCTTCCATTTCTTCTTCATCCTCTTCTCGTAGTCTCCATACATTTTCTCGAACATTTATGACATGCGATAAAAAACCACATGGAACCTTTTCTCTTGTTCATCACACTTGTCCTCTTCGACCATTTTCTTCCTTCGGGGTGCACGAACAGCTTCGGGATTGAAAGTCTTAAGAGTTCCTTCACCCTACTTATGCTTGGCTCTAGTAAGCATTCACACTCAACAATTCAATTCAAAGATGACTTCTCTGATACCAAGATGATCCTGGATCTTTTCATCGATGTGACTTATCAAAGAATTGTATTAAATGAGAATAAATTGAAGTGTACCATAAAGAAGGAAAAGATCAATAATTAAGAGACACAAGCATCAAATTTGAACACAAAAACTTGATGATGAATTTCGTCCCTGATGGACTACGTCTCTAGTTCCTTCTCTCAAATGGGTAGGCCTTTTTATTAACTCAACAAAATAATTTGGTAAAATACATAAGTATACATCATTCTACAATTAATATGCAGAAGCATTTCTCAGATCAGAAAATAGACAACACCATTGAAATCGTGGTGTCGAATTACCCAAAAATGATGGTATCCATGCCTCAATCTATCTCTGGCACTCCTAGGCCCATGAGAAATCTGTTATCGATTTTCATTCCTGCAACCTACGATTAATTCACTGCACTTGCCTTGTAAAATGTTCTTGGTCATACCGTTGAGCACCCTCCTCCTGTCCATTGGAAAACTAAGAATTTAAGTTTAAAGGTGGGAGGAATATCCAACAGAGCCGCTTGGCTCAAGGGTTGGCAGATGTTTTGTTAAGGTGTTTGGTTGGGGAGGTCCTAGTTCGAGCCCGTAGACCTTCCCCCTTTGTCTTGTAGTTACAACAACATATATATATATAGTGGTTAACAACCACCAAGTTTGGAGTCCGTCGTTTAGATTTTTCGAAGTTGGTTACAAAAGAATTCGTCCACCATATTTGGTGGGACCTTCGCCAGATTTGGTGGGCCACCCTTTTTAATTTTTAAATTTCAGTTACGGGCCCTCAATGGGCATTTTCCCACTACCATGTGGCAGCCCATGACTGGCCCACATGGCAGTGAAACATTAGCCCACGTCATTGACCTGTACAGTCACCCTACCATGTCACCTTCCTGCCACATCAGCCTACCATGTATGGTATGTATCCCACGTGTCTACCACATCCCATATGGCCTGCCACATGGCTATACATACTACCATGTGGCACTTCCTCATTAGTTCACATGTTGACCTGAAAATGTCTAAAATGAGTGACACTTGGCAGCCTCTAGTGCTTCTACGTCACCATGCTGACATCCACATGACACATGTCATCCTCTGCATGTTCCATGTACTTTGTACGGATGTTGATGTCATCCATATTAATGTTGATGTCAATAGTATGGATGTTGACTCATCCCTTATGATCGAGCTAGGTCAACTAAAAATTTGACCACGAATATCTTTTGATCTGTAACTTCGTTTGATGAGTCGTTTACCCCATTGGAAATCTTGCAGTGCACTCTTCGTGATGATGCCAATTTCACTAAGTTTTGAGGACTTTGAATTTTTTCCTTTTCTCTATCTGCTGAGGCCATTCTGAGCTTCCTGAGTTGCTTCTGTGAATTATAAGTTATCCTTAGTCTTCTCTGGATCTTTTTTGGATCATTTCTCCTATGCTAGATTTACTTTGGTGAGATCGCCAATCCTCCTAGAAAAAATGTAGACCGACTTAATCTAGATCCATACCATAAACACACACTTGGATGATGAACAAATAAGAGGTTCTTGATCTGTATTTAAACTTTTCCAAGTGCCTCCTTTATTTGAATTTAGGTTTGACTTGTAACTTCTTGTTGCAACAATTTTTTCTCTTTTAATTTATTTGGGGCCGACTTGTAACTTCTTTGACGTTAAATCCATGGCTTATTGACCATACTTTGGGGCTTCAACTTAAAGAGAGTAGAACTTCTTAACCGTGAGGAACCACGTGGTTTGACGCCTACCATGATGAGAAAGTTTGAAGAACCTCCAATATAGACATGGATACCAGAGATTGATCCAATTCATAGACAAGGATATAACTATGAGCTTCTCTAGAATGAGGATTCTGTACATTCTGATATAGTGGTACGCAGGGTACTCGATGGGTAGATTCTATGCTAGGATGGGGGATTGTTAAAGGTTGACATGCTGGTAACTGGATTCCTTTTGTTGTGGTCAGATTGGAGTCAAGAGGCATATCATATCGATGGATGCACACTTGAAGGAGGATTTACTCTTCAGTGGTGAGCAGGATACTAAGATCTACAGGGTTCACATGTTGAGCTTGACCTGGGTTTGGGTATTGCCTTATCTATTGTGGGCCAGCCTATTGCATAGTATTGATGACTCCGTGATGAGGAATCAAGTTCTGTAGAATCCCTGGTGTTGGAGGTTGTAGATAATTTTTTGGGACCTGCGAGGGGCCTTGTGGATCCGGGGTCTTTGTGGGTTCATTGCTTCCTTCATTCATTTATAATCAACGATTTTGTGAAAATGGTGAGTATAATTTCCATATTCACCACATACTGCACAAGGGAAATTGGTTCTAAGATTATTGTTTTTCCCTTGTCATTGTTGGCCATTATTATTGCCTCCTAGTTGATTTTGGTTACCAGTGTTCTGGTTTCCCCCTACTGGATGGTTTTTTTGGGGGGGGTTTCCCCGTGTCCTTGGGCGGTGTTATTTTTTTTCTCTCCCTTATTTTTATCATTGTTTGATTGATTGTGTGAATTTCTCATATTCAATTATTCAAAGGCTTGAACGTGTTATATAAGAGAGGGTTGAATGAAGTTAATGCTGACTTATTGTTGTCCATGTGGTGGGTAATAGGTTGAGGAGGAGGCCCGTATTGATTTTATGATGTTCATGTACCTCCTCTAGTATTGGAATTATATGTCGGGGTTGGTAATGGACCTAGAAGTGGCGCTTATACCTGGTTGGTGGTGTAGGTATGTGTCCTCCTATTGTGGGAGTAGTATGGACCATCAAACTGTCTTGAGAAATGGGGGAAGGATAATACAACCCCCCCAGTATGGATGGGGGTATTGGTTTACATCAAATGTGGGTATCGATTGAGAATAAGTATTAAAATAAAGCATGGACACAATCAACCCATATACGAAATGTGATGCTCTTGGATTATCTTAACCAAAGGGTAGAGGGAAAGGATAGTATGGAAATACGGTATAAAGGTGCCCCAATTAAGAGTAAATGAAGTCAATATGTTGATCCTTGGTGATGGCTTCAACTTCAGTTTGAGGCATGGTGGTGGTCACATATTTGGCGATGATTGGGACTAGTGATTTCAATAACCAATCTAGTCTTTTCTATGTGGTGGTATTGTCCTTACATATGCTCCACATTATACACCATCCATGGATATGATATGCAATATGAACATCATTGGTTTGTTTGAATTCAAAGAGAATATATAAACCAATCTCAAGACACATAAAGTTAAAAAAGGGATAGGAAGGCCTTGGCCAATGATTCAAAGTTTGAATGGGACCTATATTTCTCGTCCATGTACCATATGGAAGCTAGATTGATGAGTGTTCTTTGGAACTATCGTAAATGAATGTAATCTACCATGATTCTATTTGAGGAGAACCATAGATCAAAATTCATCATGTGATTAGTGAGGTATTCACTTGGTTTTCCTTCAAATTTTGGGATGTCTGAAGGCAATTTGGTGGGAATGTTAGGCCAAGGAACATCATGCAATATGGGGTCATTCTTGAACCTAGTAAAATATGGAATGTTGAGGGATGAAATATATGGAAAAATGGGAGGTGTTGAATGATGAAGGCATGGGAATATAGCAATCAGTTTTGTGTTGACTGCGATTTTTTTTTGAGTTGACCAAAAAATTCATGCTTTTCCCCAAATTTCAACTTTGTTGTGAGCAATTTAATTTTTTATTTTGTTCTGATTGGTCCTTCAAAACAACATCTTATTGTCGAGGCGGCGACGAGAATTTAATAGGAAATTGAGTTTCGCATATTTCACATATGGTTGGAACGAGTGCAGAAGGAGTGCATGTACAGGTGTAGTATAGGTGCATGTATGAGTCTCAAAGTTTTGATACCATATTGGTTTCATAAGCTCACTACTATGTCAGTTGGTAATTTTTGGTAATTAAGGACATTTAAAGCGGTGGGCTAGATAATTTGTTTTTTTTTGTAAATACACACACACACACATATAAAATTCACTTTTGATTCTTCATTAAATTTAGTACGATTATATATTTTGAAGGGATTACATGATTTTGTGATTTTATGGATTACAAATAGTTTTAATTGAATTGTTTTGTTCTAATTAATTGTGGTGGGTGAATCTAGATTTGAGAGTCAATTTTCTAGGAGCTTAGTTTTATTGTTCAAAATATCATTGAAATAACATCAACATAACAATGAATCGAA
>JZKD02S1664911.1:20670-41854 GCA_000966675.3 Picea glauca
ATAACCTTGTAGAAGATAATAATTTATAAGATTTTTTTAAATATAAACAAGGTTGCATGGCAACATACCTCTATGCACTCAAATATTTAGTCATAGCCACCTACTTGGTATAAAGAACTTGTTGACAACAAATCCATAACCCATTGTCCAAGTTAATTGCTCTTTTCCAATGTGACATCGATTCATTGGGTCTCTACATGCCAAAAGGATAGGCTTTGTGCACAAAACCACCATTTCCATGATGCCCTAAACCATTAGAAGACTTGTAGCCACCTCATGTCTCTCATATACAAGTATATATATTAAATTAATGACAACAATATGAAATTTTGGATTTTGTATATACATTTTAGAATGCAATTTGGCAAATTACATTATGGTTAGTAAATAATGAATCGAATTAATATAGTGAAACTGTACAAAATGTGTCGCGTTTAAGTTTAAATAGCAAAATTAACTTACTCTATAGTTTATGGTCTAATTCCACTACACACAAAAAAAAAATTCTTAAATGTTGAGTATGAAAATTAATTTACTCTATAGTTTTATGTATAATTATATTCATAGAGAAACTTTACTCTTTTAAATTTGGGTAAAAATTAACTTTACTCTTTTAAATTTGGGTTTAAATTTTTTAAATGAAAGTACTCAAGTAACTTATTATTATATATTAGAGAGTGTAATATTGAGTTTTTATTTGACTTTTTATTATTTTTGCTTTGAATTTAAAATTTTGACTAAAATATAATGTTTAACATAAGAATTAAAAAAAATTGATATAATGAAAAATTATGATTAGAAATAAAAACATTTGATATAATAAAAAATCATTATTGGTTTAAAAATTTGATGTCTCATTGTAAACTTCACTTAGATTTAGGTTTACAGTTAATGAAAAAATTAATATTATGTACTCGAGCTATATCTTGTACTTACATATGTTGTTGATTGCCCTTTGATGCGAAGAGTTTCCTTCCACAGTCCTCTCATTTCCGTCTTCTTATTTAATTCAACATTTAACTTTCAAAGTGATATTTGACATCCTCCCATGAGCAATGATCAAGATCATTTCTTATTTGTTAAGCATATCTAACTTTATTCTGAAATTGGAATATCTTTATTTTTATTTTTTTTAAATGAACAATATATCTGGTTAATAAAAATAATTATTCTAAAATATAAAAAATTGTTAGAATGTCCACTTTATGGTAAACATTAATGTCTATCCAAACTTTATAATAAATAAATTCATTGTTAGTTTTAAAGGGTTGATCAAATAAGGAGTTGTAGCTGTTCTACGGAATGGTTTTGTTTTGTCGGAATTTGGTCACGAATCACTGTTTTTTGCAGGGAACTCCGATTTTACATAAATAATCACTTAAATCTAGGAATCCAACAATTCTTGAGATTTTCGGGCAAATATTCCCATAAAAAATCTTCATTTCGTAGAATCGTTAACCTACAACATCAAAAAATGGAATTTGAGGCATACAAAGTGTATTTTTATTGTTGAATATCATCAATGCTAGGTGTATCTTTAATGTTGAATATTATCAATACAACAGAGACAATAAATTTTAAATTGAATAGTTAATGCTAGATTTAAATAGTTTAATTAAAGTTGATAGTTGAGAGATTTAAATAATTTAATTGGAGCTGATAGTTGTTCTTTAAAGTAATAAAGAATTAAATTTCAATTTTTTTATTATATTAAAAAATCTATTGATTTATATTAAATTCTAAATTTTAGATTTTATTCCAATTTATCATGTAATAAGTTTGTATTATTTCAATTTTAATTTAGATTTTATTACACCTTAACTTTAATGGAAGGTAAAAGACATCTTGAAGTGAAAACGCCTTTTGTTTTAAGCCTGAGAAGGAATGGGCGAGTCCATGAAGACTTCCATTACCTGTTGGAACAGTGTAAGACGAAGAGGGCTGGCTCTCACGGAGTTACCTGGGAAATTACTCTCTAATTAATATCATTCACGTAATGAAAATGGCATTGAAATCAAGACATTTGCCGCAACCTTGCAATAAGAGGTTGAATTCAATAGCGAATAAGAGATTAGTTAAATAATTTTAGATAATTAAAAAAATAATGCAAAATCTATTTGTAATGTAGAAATTGTTGGCAAATTTTTGGTGAAAGGTTAAAGTAATACACAGTCAAAGGATGAACCATGGCTATATACATGGCGCTGCAGGTATCATATAATAATGTACTCTATTATTATTATTAGACTAAACGCACAAAGTTAGCATAAGTTTAAATGAATACAAATCTATTTATAGGAATATCAAGATGGAGCATTTAAGTGGGTCATGCGTTTTTATATAATTGATTTTGTACCATCGAAATTCACAATGAAAACATGCTACTTTTGGCTAAGAAGAAAGATTTCTGATAATTGATTTTTAAACCTGAAACATAGCAAAACGAGTTTAGCACAATAAAAATTTCTGTCCATTCAGCCAAGGAGGCCGATGTCATAATAATCACGTCATCTACGAAGAGTAGATGCAGAATTTGAGTCAGTCTGGAAGCTTTGATTCCTGTGAGTTTGCCAGCTGACTGACTTCTTTTTAGCAGGATGCTGAAAAAAAAAGAAAAGGTTTGGAGAGAGGCATGGTCGTTGAGAAAAGGCCAATGCTTTTCTTATAAGAAACTCCAAATATTCCCGATATTAAATAAATGTTCCTCAATACTTATAATTTGGGAAAAAACTCCAAATATTCTAAATTTTAAATAAATGTTCCTCGTTACATATGATTTGGGAAAATATTGTGTTGTTTCATTTATTAAAAGTTTTTTTTTAATTATTTTATATTTTAAAAGTAATATAAATTAAAAAAGTTTTTGATATAAATCAATTTTTTAAAATATATTAGGTCACGATTAAGCTAGACATCAAATTGGTGTATGAGATTTCTTTCGTCCAAGATTTTACAGGTAAAGTCTATAAAGGTATACATACCCTATCTCCTTCTGGATTTGAATATGTGACCTCTTAGGAGGAAACACATGTTCTTAATTACTAAGCCCACTCAAAGTAGATTTATTTAGAGATCAACAAATATAACAAAAGCATAATGTTTCATATTACGAATTAACATAATAAAAAGTAAGGTATAATTAATAAAAGTTTTTATGAGATTAATAAGACTTTTAAAATAATAATTAGCAAGTGTTTTCAATGAAGACTTAGTTAGAAGGTAAAGTCGACCATCAAGGTTCAAATCTTGTAAGACGTGTTTTACACTTTGTGAGTTGTCTCACTCGTTTAAATGAGTTGTTTTGAATGGTTTGAGTCAAGTGCATATCCTTGCTACTTTCTCACAACTTCAATGGAATAAATACTCACACATCCAATAAATATCTTGACCTATAACTTAAAAAATATAGATCTTTTTGAATGTTACAAACTTGCAGTGATAATAAGAAACATCCTATCCAAAAATGTAGTGAATGAGTCTTAGTAAATATTTTCATATTATTAGAATTTTGTTGTGCCAGCATCAACACCTTACCTTTTTCTTAACTTCACTTATAAAACCATGGCTTTTAGTCAAGAAATAAGGGACCCTCCTACTTTTTCAAGCCCTTTATCATCTAGAAGGAACTTAGAATCTCTTTGTGCAAGATTGAAGTCCTTTTTCTTTTTTTTGTTAGGAAATTCATCATCCCTTTGAACTGCCGATACGCCTAGTGTCAATAAAAGAAATCTCTTTCTTGCCGATACAGTGGAGGAGATCATCCTTTCAACGTTGATACACCCAGTGTTGGCGGAATCATTTCATCTTCGCCGACACGGTAAAGGGTTCCAACACTTAGTCATTTTTAATTTCTTTGCCTTCCTTTAGACACATCAGAACACAATCCTTCCTCCGACACCAATACATCGAAGCTCCATCTTTCTTTCAACACTGACATACCGGAGCCTAATCCTTCTTCAGGTGTGGATACAACGCAACTCCATCTTCCTTCCGACGTTGATGTACTGGAATTCAATCTTCATCTTAGCATCGATATAACAGAGCCTTATCAATGGTCGCTCATCGATATATCAACACTCAATCTCCCTCTCTACGATGATACACATCGACATGAAACATGCTTCTCTTCACCGATATGCATATATGGGTCACACACCCTTCTCACGTCCGAGCAATCCCATCACCACCAAAGGGACCATTTATTGCGCCAAAAGGCACCCATAAAAGCTATATAAAATCATTTTGGCCCCCCTCTTCGCATTATTTTTTGCCAAATCAAAAGCTAATAAGACTCGCAGACAAGCTTACACTTTCGCTTATCAAAGTCAAGGAAAAAAGGCCCTTGCTCGACGATTTTTTAGCTTTGACCACCATACAATCTCACCATCGGTAAGGACCCAAAACCTATTTGCCTGTCACGCTTTGTCTTTTCTTGATTTACCTTTCTTTATTATGTAGAATGAGAGGGGTGCTCTAGGGTTTGTTCCCTCGTCGAGCCATCCATTTATTTGCTTCTCCCTTAAGTCTCTCTTTTTGAAAGAGCATTTGGGCATCTAAAGTTTGAACAATGGAGAGGGAAAGGGAGAGGTAACCGTGCTACCACATCTCCTCTCCCTATGACCAGATCTATCACTCGTCTCTTGAATCACCATGGCCACTCACATCTACAATGGAAGTTGGCCTTCTACTGTGTATCCCCACTTGTTTTCCCCTTTCTCTTGCTCCAATTTTGAAATTTAAAAATCCCAAGGCTCAGCCTTCATTACATGAGAAGTACTCTTCCCATTCCTTTCACAACCCCTATTTTGACCTTGGCAAGAGAGCCAGTGGGCCGGATTTCATTTTTGGAACAAGTTGATGAAACATGGTTTTAACCAGCGCTCGAATAGCTTTGATCATGGGACTTGTTTGAAATGCTTCTCATAGTGTATCGTTGGGAATGACATTTCCTCGTTGATATAGCCTGTATTGGCAAGGAAATCTCTTATTCATTGATTTCTTCAAAACCCATTTTTTGGTGCTTAGATCCACAACCAAGGCCTCCCATCTCTCAAATCACTTTCATCTAGAGTTAATGAATGCTAGAATTGTTGTTTTCACACTCATTCTCTCAATACTGACAACAAAAATGTTTTTTGGGATATTCTCATGATTTTGTGTTGCATATTCAACCACGAATCCACCTAGAAAATGATCACAAAGTTCAAACAAGACTCCCCTTGAGGAGGCCTCCACAAGTACATATTTAGAAGAGGAAGATATCGGTACTCTCGGACCTGTCTACGATGATACCAAAGGTTTCATTGATAGGGAAACCTCTCTTAAATGGGGTGAAGTGTATCACATGTTCAATAATCAAGCGTTCCTGCAACTACCTGAAGAAGATCCTGATTTTGACACATACAAGAACACCAAAAGGTCCAAATTATACAAGGTCGCAACCCATGTCAAAATATTTCCTTGCATTGAATCCATTTTTTGGATCGTAAAACATGTCAACCTGGATAACATGTATATATTGAACGCCAAAGGCCACCCAATTACCTCCTTCCAAGATTAAGTGATTGTCTCCTACTATCATCTAGACAAAGGAGAGAAGGAATTCAACAAGAACCTAATAAATAATTTCCCTCATAGCCCTAGAGATCTTATGAAGAGCTGGTACAAGAAAGGCAAGTTGTTCAAGACCAGACCATCTAATGAATAGCCTACAAATTTGTTCAAGCTACCATACCAGTATATAGTAGCAATTCTATGCAAGCTTTATGGGGAGCATGATGCCAAGAAATTCAAGATGCCATGGGTAAATTTCGTGTATTATATCACAACCTCTAGTTCAACATTCAATTGGGTTGATATATTATCCTATACCTTGGAGGAAGCACTTACAACAAAAAACCACACAGCTCCAAGAAAGTTTCCAAGCTTCCACATGTCATCGTATCTCCTCGATATGATGTGCATAGTTCATGCTTATCCTCAGATGAGATGGACATGGCAACCTGGCGACCCTCAAATTCACATCTATTGCAAAGTGCTATGGGAGCACAAATATCGCTTCAAATATCAGAAGATCTGCGATAATTTCTTGATTCCCCTATATCATCTCATATTTTGTTTGACTGCACCCTACATGATGGATAAAGCTTGAGCCATTGTACACAGGGTAAGTGATTGGTACATCCTTGAATATGGTACATATATCAGAGTATATGGGGCTACTAAAGCTCCCCACATGCTCCCAAAGTTTTTCCTAAACAGATTAGTGTAGCAAGAAATTGTTTATTAGACAGTGATACACAGGGTGGGATCAACACTATAGAGAGATAAGAATTTTGTCTGTCCTCCTCTCCTACTCTGGGTTGGGTCATACTCGTTTAAATATGTCAAGGATGCACATGAATAAGTAAACACACTAGCATCTTTCCACTTCGATGAAGAGAGATTCTGGAGGCACGATCCTCAGAACATCGTCAACACCCACTGTAATAACTACAAATATATGTGGAGTTACACGACCGACATCTGGGAAGAAAAAGAGATTCACTGCAGAGCAATAACTTATCATGATGTGATCTTCAAAATAAGAGGCAAGCCACTAGGTAAGGTGGAAGATGAGAAAAGAGCTAGAGAGGCTCAAAATAAAATACAAGAGGAGGAAGAAACCAAAGCAACAACAACAACAACCAAGGAAAAAGTAGCAACAACAACAACCGAGGCAACTACAACTGCAATAACTAAAGAAGAGAGGAAAAGAAAAGAAACAGAAGCTGTTGAAATTGAAGAATAGAAGAAGAGAAAGGAAGAGGAGGTTAAGCTTCAACAACAAAAAATAGTAGCAAAAGAAGCAACAACAACCAAGGCTATGACTAAACAACAAAGAAATAAAGAAAAACCAAAAAGAAGAAGAAGAAGAAGAATTTGAGCATAAAAGGAAAGAAGAAGAAAAAATGAAAGAAACATTGATGCCAACCCCCCTTTTCCTTGGGCTGCGCGACCTCCCGGTCAAGGATCTTCAATTATCGAAGCTGAATTAACTCTCTGAAACCTTAATGGTCTCGCTTGTAAATAACCGCAAGTCTCTTCAGTCTTTCGGTGCAAGTTCTATGACACTCACGATCTCTCCCTTCACAATACCGGGCGATTAGTGTTCGGGCGCTAGCTCCTCATCCGTTAGATCCTTCCCTCATATGACCTCGGGTTACGTCCACACACAATTTCGGGCGCGGTCGAAAGTGGTTTGGGATCAATCCACTTTTCTCCCCGCAATTCACCACCAAACACCACACGTCCTTTTTTCAATACCGTGGTTTCAATTGCGACCCTCTATCAAATTTTTAACATCCGAGCACTTTCCATCCCCGCAATCCTTCGTAACCTTCAATCTCACAATCTCGATGGTGCTTCTGAACGAATGGCTCAGATCTGTCCTTTCCAAATCTATGGATCATATTTAACCCTTCTAAATCAACGACCGTGATTTATTTCGTGGTTTAGACTTCGAGAGTTTCGAGTTTCAACCTTTTCTTTCCTCTGAAATGCATGGATTCTTACCGCGTGTCCTCCTGAATCAGATGGCGATAATTTACTTCAGACTATCCAACGGTCGACATTTATTTTGGCCCTTCGACTCTCTAGGCTTCAGGAGTTTCAAGTCTCAATTTGAAAAATCTCGAAGTGATTTCTCCGGAGTTCATAATCTATCGCCACATATCCTTCTGGATTAGACGGTTCAGATCCCCTTCGGGTCTTCGATGATCTCTCCTCCTATGTATACACAAAGTTTAAAGTTCATGCAATTTTCCTAAATCCAACGGTCTGAATAATTCGTCTTCTCTTGGATAGATCTTCACCCTTCACCTTTCCCAACCTTCACAAATTCTTCTTCTAAAATATTTCTTCGACACTTAGTCGATTTCTGGTCCTGTGCACTCCTTGCAACTGACCTCTGCACTTTCTTGCGAGAAAAACCCGAGTTATTTCTCCAAGTCAAAGACTTCGCCTACACACTCCTTGCGCTTAATATGCACACTCTGCATACAAAAGTTCCATGGTATCTCTTATGAGCTTCAAGTCGAACAAGACTCTCTCGCACACACTCCTTGCGTTCAATAGGCACTCCTTGCATAACTTACATAAGAGAAACAATTGAAACTTATTCAAATCTTCATAAATTCATCCATTCACCATGAACATCATACATCCACAAAATTCATAACAACGGTAAACTTGTAAACAATATCAACAATGTACAATTGGATCAACTTCCTCTGTTCTATTCATTCGAGAAAAAACATGATTACACCTCTATCTCTTACATTCATTACAATTAGAAAACTTATCTAAGGACCCAGATCTTCCTCACTCTTCTTCCTTCTATCTAAGTTCTATCACCTTCTACTCTAGCGGTTACCTACTCAACTTAATTAAATGCAACCTAATGACTAATTAGGGCAAATATCCTACACCTGTAATATTTTACAGTTGTGTAAGGATGTACAATTGCTCCGTCATTTCAAACGGTGGCTTGACTTTACATACAACTAATTTAATTAACGAGAAATTAAAAAAATCTCCACACCACTACCAAGCTAGTTAAGAGTCGGTTTGGTTCTATCAATGCATGAAGTGTCAAGTTTGCTTCCACCTCCTCTTTTCTTGATTTGATAGCGATACTCCTACATCATACTCCTCTGGACAAAATATTCATGGACTCTTGTCCATGAACTCTTGCACTGTTTTTCTATACTTCAAAATATCAGGCTCAGTTACCCAACTTGAATCTTCCACTGGGTGATCCTTCCACTTCACTAAATATTCAGGGTGCATCTTTCTTCTGGTTTTCCTTCCAAATCTCCGTTCCAAAATTTTCTCCACCTGAGGTTTTTCTACTGTGGGCATCTGTTCTTCCCAATAAATCTCTTCCTGATCATCTAATTCTCCTGTGTCATCTCTGTTATAAGGATACAAATATGCAACGTTGAATATCGATGATATTCCAACATTCTCTGACAACTCTATCTCATAAACATTTGCTGTAAATTTTCTAAGGATCTCGCATGGTCATATCTTCTTCATCTTCAACTTATTATATGTTCCTCTTGGAAACCTTTCCTTTCTTAGATGAGATAAAACTTCATCTCCCATTTCAAATTGAACTTCCCTTCTTTTTTGATCAACTCTGTCCTTATACTTTCGATTACTATCCTGTATCTGCCTCCTAACTTGATCATCAAGTCTTTGCATTTCTGTAGAAAAATCTTCTGCTCTAGCGCTCCTGGATTCATCTTGATTCAATTCTCTCAATTCTGCAACCCCTCTTGGCTCTCTTCCATATACTATCTCAAATGAACTTTTTCCAGTGCTCATGTTAACTGAATTGTTAAATGCAAATTCTCCCTGTGCTAGAATCTGATCCCACTGACGACCTTGTTCAGTGACTGAACTCCTTAACAAATTTCCCAGACTCTTGTTCACCACTTCAGTCTGTCCGTCTATCTAAGGGTGATATGTTGAACTAAAAGATAAATTAGTTCCCAACCTCTTCCATAGAGTCCTCCAAAAGTGTCCTACAAACTTAGTGTCCCTGTCTGAGACTATACTTCTGGGCAATCCATGTAATCTCACAACTTCTCTGAAAAACAAATTGGCTATGTGTGTAGCATCATTTGTTTTCTAGCATGGTATGAAATGTGCCATCTTAGAGAATCTATCGACCACAACGAATATGGAATCACTCCCCTTCTGGGTTCTAGGTAATCCCAATACAAAATCCATACTAATTGCATCCCAAGGCCTTTCTGGAACAGGCAATGGCTGATACAAACTAGTATTTTGTCTATTCCCTTTTGCATGTTGACAAATCTTACATCGGTCTACAAATTTCTTCACATCTGCCCTCATACTTGGCCAATAATACAAACTATTCAGCTGTGCAAATGTTTTGTCATGAACAAAATGTCTGTCTAGGCCTCCACTATGTTTTTCTTTCAATAAATTATCTCTCAATGAGCATCTTGGTATGCACAATTGGCTTCCTTTAAACAAAAACCCATCCTGGATTAAATATTCTGCCCATAAATTGTTATCCCTCAACAAATGATTTTTCATATGCTTCATAAGCCTCCTTAAAATCTAGATGTTCCTGATACATTTCCTTAAGGTGCTCAAACCCTAATGTCTTCACTTGAAATTCTTGTATAACCAAACTCCTCCTTCTCAAAGCATTTGCAACTTTATTAGCACTTCCAAAAATATGTTTAATGACAAAAGTAAAATTCTGCATGAATTCTACCTACTTAGCATGCCTATGATTCAACTTCTCTTGCCTAGTAATAAATTGCAAAGATTGATTATCACTATACAAGACAAACTCTTTTGGAATTAAATAATGTCTCCATTTCTTCAAAGCTTGAATCACTGTATAAAACTCCTTGTCATACGTAGAGTATTTCTCCTTAGCGTCATTCAACTTTTCACTAAAATAAGCAACTAACCTATTATCTTGACTAAAAACTGCTCCAATGGCTATTCCACTTGCATCACACCTCACCTGAAATGTTTTTCCAAAATCTGGTGAAACCATAATTGGTTGTTCTGTTATCTTATTTTTCAACACTCTGAAGCTTTTCTCAACCTCCTCTGTCCAATTAAAAGACTTATGTTTCTTTTTCACAGTGTCCATTATGGGTGCACATATACCACTAAAATTTATGATAAAATTTCTATAAAAACTTGCTAACTCATGGAAACTTCTCACCTCAAATATGCTCCTTGGTGATGACCATTCTTTGATTGCTCTCACCTTCTCTGGATCCATCTTCAATTCATTTGAAGAAATAAAAAACCCCAAATATATGAGTTCTGTCTTCAGAAAATAACTTTTCTTCAAGTTTATTAACAACTTTTCTTGCTGCAATCTCCTCATCACTAATGTCAAGTGCTTTAAATGTTCTTCCTCTGTTTTGTTGAAAACTAATATATCATCCAGATATACAATGACAAATTTACCTATGAAGTCTTTCAATACCTCATTCATCAACCTCATATATGTACTTGGATCATTTGTCAATCCAAATGGCATGACTAGCCATTCAAACAAACCTTCATTTGTCTTGAATGTTGTCTTCCATTCATCTCCCTCTCTCATTCTTATCTGATGATATCCACTCTTCAATTCTATTTTTGAAAAATAGCTTGCTCCACTCAAACAATCCATCAAATCATCCATCTTGGGTAAAGGGAACCTATACCTGATGGTAATCTTATTGATGGATTTGGAATCTGTACACATTCTCCATCCTCCATCATTCTTTGGACTTAATACAGTTGGCACTGCACATGGGCTTAGACTTTCCCTGACTAAACCTTTATCCAACAACTCCTAAACTTGATTCTTCACCTCTTCATTCTCTCGAGGTGTCAATCTATACGCTACTTTGTTTGGTAAATTGGCTCTTGGAATCAAGTCGATATGGTGGCAGATACTCCTAATGGGTGGTAATGAGTGAGGCAACTCATCCACTACTATGTCAGCAAAATTCTCTAACAATTCTTGGATTTATTCAGGTAAATAATTCATGGAAGTATTGGTAAGGATAACTACAACAAATTGCATTCCTTGATCTTTCTTTATTTCCTTTAAGAGTTTCTTACCACTCTTGAGAAGTATTCTTGTGCTGGCTTCTTCCTTTTCTTTGTTCTCTTCTATTGGCGGTAACATGTAGGTTCTACCATTTTTTTCCAGAGTATAAGTATTTTTCTTCCCATCATGAATGGCATTCCTATCAAACTGCCACGGTCACCCCAACAAAATATGACAAACATCCATGGGAATTACATCACACATAATCTCATCTTTATAACCTCCTATTTTGAATTCAACCTTACATTGTTGACTTACCATTACTTGATGTCCTTTCTGCAACCACGATACTTTATATGGGCTTGGGTGTGTAGTTGTCTCCAGCTCCAGCTTCTCCACCATTTCTGTAGATACTAAATTATTAGTACTCCCACTGTTTATAATCATCTTGCAAACTTTGTCCTTTGTTTTACAAGCAGTCCCAAACAACCTCATTCGTTGAACTAAATCCTCTATTTCTTTCTCTGGATTTACAAGAACTTTCCTCATCATAAGGTTCTGTTCTGCTTCTGCTGCTTCTTCTTCCACATTCTTTTGAGCTTCAGAAATCTGTGCTTCTCCTCCTGCTTCTTTCTTCCTCTCGGGGCATTCCCAAGACATGTGTCATGTCCTTCCATAGGAATAACATTTAACTCCACCTCCTCTACCTCTTCCTCTTCCTCGAGGAAAATAATTTCTCCCACCAAACTACCTTCTTTGAGAACTTCCTCCCTCTTTCAAAGTGACCATGTGATTTCTCATTCTCATCCTTAATTTTCGATGCCTTATCATAGACAATCTCCTTACCTCTATTTAAGCCTCTCCTTCTGTTTCCCTGACTCTGGTTCCTGGCCAACTTTTCTTCTACCTTCAATGCAATCTGATAAGCATCTTCCACTGTCCTTACGGTCATCATACTAATCTCATCCTAGATTTCATATCTCAAGCCATTTATATACTTGACAACTTTTTCATCGTTCTTCTCCCTTTGCCCAGTCTGAATATTCAGCCTATAAAATTCTTCTATGTACTCTTTCACTGTCATACTCCTCTGTCTGAGGTTCTGCAACTTCCTGAATAGATTTATTTGGTAATCCTTAGGTATGAATTTTGCCTTCAACTTGGCCACCATTCTATCCCAATTCTTTATCTTTTGTTTTCCTTTGCTCCTCCTCTCTGCCTGCAGTTCGTCCCACCACAGTGTTGCATGTCCCTTTAATCTGGTGACAACATGTCTCACCTTCTTTCCTCCATCGACATCTTCATAGTCGAAATACTTGTCCATGGACCTTATTCAGTCCAGTAGCTCCAGTCCAGTAGCTCCTTGACATCCAAATTACCTTAATACATTGGGACGTCTATCTTTGCTCTAGCTCCCAACTTCATAACAATTTTCAAGAAGCGTTTGTCACCTGTATCTTCCCCTATAGCTTCTTCAACTTCTATTTCTTCACTTTCTGCATCACTAACGTCTCCAACGACAGATGTTATCCTTTGCATTGCTTCCATCGCTACCAACCTTGCACAAAGTTTTTTCACTTCTCTTCCTACAACACAATTTACTATAGGTGGATCTACGTGTATCCTTGGCGACATTATTTCAACTGCTCTTAACACACATAATACAACTTCAAGTTTTTTTTTTCAAGCTCTGATACCACTTGATTCTAACCCCCCTTCTCCTTGGGCTGTGTGACCTCCCGGTCAAGGATCTTCAATTCTCGGAGCTAAATTAGCTCTCTGAAACCTTAATGGTCTCGCTTGTAAATAACCGCATGTCTCTTCAGTCTTTCGGTGCAAGTTCTATGACACCGACGATCTCTCCCTTTGCAATACCAGATGATTAGTGTTCAGGCGCTAGCTCCTCCTTCGTTAGCTCCTTCTCACATATGACCTTGGGTTATGTCCACACACAATTTCGGGTGCGGTCGAAAGTGGTTTGGGATCAATCCACTTTTCTCCTCGCAATTCACCACCAAACGCCACACATCCTTTTTGCAATACTGTGGTTTCAATTGCAGCCCACTATCAAATTTTTAACATTTGAGAACTTTCCATCCCTGTAATCCTTCATAGTCATCGATCTCACAATCTCGACGATGCTTTTGAATGGATGGCTCAGATCTGTCCTTTCCAAATCTATGGATCAGATTTAACCCTTCTAAATCAACGACTATGATTTATTTCATGGTTCGGACTTCGGGAGTTTTGACTTTCAACCTTTGATTTCCTCCGAAATGCACAAATTCTTGCCACGTGTCCTCCTGAATCGGACGACTATAATTTACTTTGGACTATCCAACGGTCGACGTTTATTTCGGCCCTCCGGCTCTTCGGACTTCGGGAGTTTCAAGTCTCAATCTAAAAATCTCAAAGTGATTTCTCCAGAGTTCATAATCTATCGCCATGTATCCTTCTGGATTAGACAATTTAGATCTCCTTCGGGTCTTCGACAATCTCTCCTCCTATGTATACACATAGTTTAAAGTTCATGCACTTTTCCTAAATCCAACGGTATGAAATAATTCGGCTCCTCTTGGATAGATATTCATCCTTCACCGTGCCCAACCTTCGCAAATTCTTCTTCTGAAATATTTCTTCAACACTTAGTCGATTTCTGGTCCTGTGCACTCCTTGCAACCAACCTCTGCATTTTCTTGCAAGAAAAACCTGAGTTATTTCTCCAAGTCAAATACTTTGCCTATGCACTCCTTGCGCTTAATATGCACACTCTGCATACAAAAGTTCCATGCTATCTCTTCTGAGCTTCGAGTCGAACAAGACTCTCTCTCACGCACTCCTTGTGTTCAATATGCACTCCTTGCATAACTTACAGAAGAAAAACAATTGAAACTTATTCAATTCTTCATAAATTCATCCATTCACCATGAACATCATACATCCACAAAATTCATAACAACAGTAAACTTGTAAACAGTATCAACACTGTACAATTGGATCAACTTCCTCTTTTCTATTCATTCTAGAAAAAAACATGATTACACCTCTATCTCTTACAGTCATTACAATTAGAAAACTTATCAAGGAGCCAAAGCTTCCTCGCTCTTCTTCCTTCTATCTAAGTTCTATCACCTTCTACTCTAGCGGTTACCTACTCAACTTAATTAAATGCAACCTAATGACTAATCAGGGAAAATATCTTACACCTATAATATTTTACATTCGTGTAAGGATTTACAATCGCTCCTTCATTTCAAACGGTGGCCCGACTTTACATACAACTAATTTAATTAACGAGAAATTCAAAAAATCTCCACACCGCTACCAAGMTGGTTAAGAGTCGGTTTGGTTCTTTCAATGCATGAAGTGTCGAGTTCGCTTCCASCTCCRCTTTTCTTGATTTGATAGYGATGCTCCTRCATCAAACAACAACAATAGAAGCAACAATAAYGAAAGAACAATGAAARAAGCAGGAAGAAGAAAGAGACATTGAAATAGACCCCATGGACATGGATGTCCCAAGATTATTGATAGACATCCCTCTCACGAGAGGACATTTYCCAYTGGGYGAGATGGRATTGGGRGCATATACACCATCAAAGGCCCAAAAGGTGGCCAATTTGAATTCTTTCAATTTTGACAAGGATTCTCATAAAATCATTTTACAAAAAACCAGGAAATTGCCAGTATATGGGAAAACCCCTTTGTCAGTAACAATTGAAGTAGAGGTAATTAATTTTTTTTAGAGACGATCCCCTCTCAATTGTCGCGACCGATGTCGCTTTCATGCAAGCGTCAAAGTAGAACCCAAAGAACTTGGTACATGATATAGAAGAAAATGACAAAAGGATAAGGTCATTGGAAGAGGAAGTACAACGTTATAAAAGTGACCAGGACAACCTCGAAGAATTCACGACAACAATAGAGGGAGTGAGAAAATAACTCCACAATCTAGCAAAAAGATATGTATGCAACGCTGCAGGTCTTCCAGCAGAAAGCTACCTAGATTATGACTTAGTTTAACAAATTCCAAACCAAGAACCTAGAGTTTGTTGTGATCAAGGAAAGTTTGAATGATATGTAGTGATGGATCACATAAATTCCGAATCTTCACCAGAGCTACCACACATGACAGAATGGGAAAAGGAACTCAATTACGCTGCACTTGATAACTGTTAGCAAGCTGGGGAAAAGATTGAAAATGAGTTGAGGAATTCACTAACAATTTGTGCCAAACTCCACGAAGTATCATACATTCTGGTCTTCAAAATCCATCTTCCTCAGATTGAAGAACTGGATCAGCTAAAGACTGATGAAGAAAGTTTCTCGAAGTTAAGAACAAAATATGAGGCAAAACAAATGGATGCCAGAGCTGCAACCAAAGTAACAATCGATTTAATGAACGATCTTCTCGTGAAACCAACAAGATCCTAGAACATGATCATGCCTTCATGGAAAATTTAACCAGGGATATGAATACCCTCTCCCATAACTCAATAGCTTACGAGGTCACTTTGGAGTCCTTGCTCTACCACATGATCATATCTATCTCAGGATACCACAAAGTTTGGATAAAGTACTTAAGAGATAAAAGGAAATAAAGGGAGTACATAATGAAATTCAAAATTATTCCTTCCCCTCCCTTTCTTGTCTTTTCCTATCATCATTTCATCTTTTGTCTCTATTGTAATCTATGTAAAAAATGGAAAAAGGGGAAGATGAAGAGATAGGTATCTGCTTCTTGCAGAATTTAAGAAGCCACAATTTAGTCAATTACTTAGGCAACCATAAAAACCACAAGATATCGACTTTGAAGGGGCTCTTCAACTTTGTAATTTCGGGGAACTATTTTTTTTAATATAATATTGAGAAGTCCTCATAACCATTTTGATTGAGAGAAATACTTGCTTTCTGAACGATTTTTTTTTGCAGTTGTTGTCTTTCTCTTTTATGAATTGTTTTGAGACGATGAATAAACTTTGGTGTATGAAGGCGTAGTTAAGACTAATCCGATTATGCTTTCTTGTGTGCATGTTATTAATCTTTGTTTCCTTCATACAACTATCTAAATGAAAATTAATGAACAAATTACTAACACTTGAGTGTGTTCATTTGGTCACATTTTTAAAACTATATATATATATATATATCTCTTTGTTTCCTTCATACAACTATCTAAATGAAAATTAATGAACAAATTACTAACACTTGAGTGTGCTCATTTGGTCACATTTTTAAAACTATATATATATATATATATATAATTTCAAAAATAATAATAGTTAAAGCCACTATCACAAAATTATAACATAAATATTTGAATTGGTTTATTTTAATCTTAAAATTATAACATAAATATTTGAATTGGTTTATTTTAATGTTATATTTATTAGGGATATAAAGACATAAATATTTGAATATAAATATTTGAATTGGTTTATTTTAATGTTATATTTATTAGGGATATAAAGACATAAATATTTGAATTGGTTTATTTTAATCTTAAAATTATAACATAAATATTTGAATTGGTTTATTTTAATGTTATATTTATTAGGGATATAAAGAAATTAAGAAAAATTGAAATATAAATTTCGATTACATCATTTAATAAACATTTGACATTGTATGTCACTTTTTTTTATCACTTTGAAAGTGTACTAGATATAAAGTTGGCATGATAGTTTATTTGTAATGTTTAAATATAATAAATATGCAAAATAATATGTGAGGTTTTAATGTTGTGGGTTAGTTTGAGTGGGTAAGAGCTCTGTGCTCTATGTAAGAGGTTTTGGGTCAATCCCTTGGGTCGCTTGCCTATATTGTGTGTCTCACTCAATGTTCCTATCATGTTAAGCATCATAATCAACATCAAATCTGCGAAATGCAAGGAAGTTTGTAAAGCACTTTACTTTCCTTGATGCAAAGAGACCAATAACATAGAATCTTTAAAAAACCAAGGGAAAAAATCCATAAATAACAAACTCTCAACCATATTTACTACCTAAATATAAGAATATATGTTTTAGTAATAAATTTTGAAATATATGAATTTAATTTAGATGATTAAATATAAAAATGTTATCATCTCAATACAAATTCAATTCTTATAATAACATATTTAAACTATTAATAAATATATCATTATAAAAATTTTGAAATAATCATATAAAATAAAATAAAAATATATAAATTTTTAAACACATAAATTACTACATAATTAAGAGCATAAAACCAACAAATCATCTAATACGACCATACATTCCTTATTAACTTAACCATATAAAAGAAAATGGCCAAAGGACCAATATTTGGAGTTTTCTTTTGTCAATGATGGTGAATGATTTGTAATTATATGATTCAGAGCATAAAGCCAACAAATCATCTAAAGATCATAAATTTCTTACTAACTTAGCCACATAAAAGAAAATGGCCAAAAAACCAACATTTGGAGTTCTCCTTTTTCAATGATGATGAATGATTTGTAATTACATGATTTAGAGATACAACCAATAAATCAAAAGAAAATGGCCAAAGGACCAACCTTTGGAGTTCGTGAATGATTTATAATTACATGATTCAGAACATAAAGCCAATAAATAATCTAAAGTGGTTACAAGAACCAACATTTGGAGTTCTCCTTTTTCAATGATGATGAATATACAAGAATTGATTTTTTTTCTTAGAATGTAATTTGGATTTTTAAGCTGATATTATATATATATATATAAAATTCATTTTCATTTTTATAGATTAAATATACATACTCATATATGTTATTATTATTATTAAAATGTAGAGTCAAAAACATATTACTAGTTACACCTTAAAGTTATAAATCAATTTTTAATGATCAAAATATGAATACATTGATAGATTTTATAAAGTAAGTTTTGACTTAAATTACTAGTTCCACCTTAAAGTTATAAATCATTTTTTAATGATCAAAATATGAATACATTGAGATATAGATTTTATAAAGTAAGTTTTGACTTAAATGGCCAACTTTTTAAGGACATCGAGGTTGATATTTCTATGAATGACCAACTGACCATCTTTTCAAGGACATCGAGGTTGATATTTTTATTTATGATTATGTTTGTGACTTTTATAGAATAATACATAACATTATGTTGGTTTAGTTAACATTATACTTTTGGATTCCATGATTAAGATTTGGACGGAGACATACGGGTGGTACTATCATAATACCTCTAACATAAATACAATTTTTTTATGTTATATTTTTTGGTTGAGAAATATTGTGTCATAATTATTTATTTATGAGTTTGTCATGATACAATTGTTATTTTTTTAATAGGATACAAAATAATTAATGAGTTTAGTGTAAATTATAATAAGGTAGTTTACTAAAATCCTCAAAATAACAATTTTGCTACAACATAAAAGACTAAATCTAATAAATTGACAATTTTTTTTTGTGTACGGATGCTAAATAAACCTATATCTTTATGAAACATCCCAACTGTAACAAGCTCAAAATTGGTTATAGGTGAGTAATTTTTTTGTTGTTGTTGAAACAATATAACAAATGTAACATACTTACACTAACCAATTTACAGATCAATAAACATCTAAAATCATTAATACATCAAATCCACAATTTATAATTCATTTCATTAAGAACTATATGGTCGTCTAACTAATCTAGAGATTCTATCTAGTGAAGAAAAGGCGAACTGGAAAATCATCTTATCTACTTCAACGGGGTTGCGAGTCCTACACATTAATCGATTTTGATGACGCACTGCTAGTAATTTAATCCTAAAGATCATTCATGTATATCATTAAATGGAGAATCATTAATATCAAGTTATTAATGATTTATAATCATTATCATTAATGTCAAGACATTAATGTACATATAATCATTAATATATTTCATTAATTCAATTTTTAATATAATAATCATGAATTTATAATTATTATAGTAATCCTTAATATCGAGTTAATATTTATTTATAACCATAAATATCATCTTTAAAATTAACATTTACCTAATATCCTTAAGTTACTCCATATATAGACATGAAAAGGTAGCATGTATATATTTAGGCATGTATATATATACAGCCTGAGTGGGCCTAATGGTTAAGAACATGTGTTTCCTCTTAAGAGGTCACAGGTTCAAATCCAGAGGGGGGTAGGGTATGTATACCTTCGTAGACTTTACCAGTCAAATCGCTGGGCGGAAGGGGGTCCCTTGTCCCACAAACAAGGAGGTCTCATACACCAATTTGGTGTTATTATTATATTGTGATTTACGATGTCGAGAAGATCACAACAAACATGGATATACTAACTCAAAACAAACCTGACCAAGGACAACCTTAGAATTTTGGTCAAGCTGCAACGTAAACAAGTAGCTTTTTGGAATATCTGAAAGCATAACCATGATAAACAAAGTGAGGAAAGAGTTTTGCATCATGATTGAAAAAAAACACTCGGGGTTCATAGTTGATCCGAGCCAAAACACTTTATTAATTATCCCGTTCTTGTACTTCTATTTGAGATATTCCTATTATTGTTACAACTCAATCTTAAGATCGCCTTTGCGTTACTTCCTCTAAACAAAGGACTCGAACTACAGATTGAAACTTGATCAAGACACATCTATCATTAATCCACGTTGTTCTCTACTTCGAACACTTAAATGGACATTTTAAAAATAATTCATAAGAGACAAAAATTTCTTACCGGTTTACCCTAATGAAGTTCGAGACCACTAGATTGAAGGACGTCGAGTTGTAACTCATGAAAAAAAGGTCTTCAACTCAAGGTTTCGATGCTTAACTAGTTTAAATGAGAACACCACTATTAAGTCGATTCTATAATCACCTTCAAATGCTCGATCTAAACGTTGATATTTCCTATACCTAAATTTTAGAACTTATTCAGATTTATAGAAAAATAAATACAAAATAAGTAATTATCATTTCCATCACAATAACCATCAGGCAATAAATACTTCATTTCAAATATTATCGCTACCACAATTAAAAATAATTAATATTTCATTTTGATAATATTATTACTGTCACAAAACTATTTAACAGTAATTTCATCTTTACAATAATATTATCGCTGCATAATTAGTCATTAAATGAAAGTAATACTTCAACTCAATAATGTTATCTTTGTCATGATAACCACTTAACAAATATATACCTCTATCCAATAATATATTCGTTGCTTAAATAGTATTGCATTCAATGCATAACAAAAGAGAATATGAGCCATCAAGATATGACCCTTTTTCTTTTATTTCACTTAACTAATGAACATGTATCTATACAGATTATGTAGAGAAGAGAAGTGATGGCACCCATGTTGGGTATATGTTATATTCTTTGCACGAGTAGTAGTCTCTGAGCGTCTGCGCCGGGCGCGCAGGGGTTCGGGGGCAGTGCCCTCGATATTTTTTTTTTTTCGGGACGACATATTTCCGGGTCCACATGATATTTGGTGGTTTTTCGGCACATGGTTTTTTGTCGATGGTTTTCTATTTCCGGTTAAGGAATTAGGGTTTTGGACTAATCTAGGTCATTGGGTTAGGGTTTTGGATGCCACTGGCTCCTA
>JZKD02S1664911.1:86927-101598 GCA_000966675.3 Picea glauca
CATATTAATATTTGTTAGGCAGATGGTGTTTGTTTTCCTCTATGATTAATAAATGAGAATAATGTTGGCATCTATGCACCAATTGGTTCACATTAAATAGCTAAATAAACTAATAAAATAAAATAAAACCCAGTACGCGGACTTATTTTTGGTGAACCAAATAAGCCTACCAACAAACACTAGCAGTTGCAAAATGCAAACCCGACACAATGAAAACAAGTGACCCTCATAAACTATAAATAGACAACGAGGATGGCACATGTACTATTAAACATCTCATAAACACATTATATGACAGCTAAAAGGATGGCACATGCCACAAACTTGTCAGTTTCGCCGATATTTTAAAGTAAAACCTGTCAGTTTGGTAGATATTTTGAAGGCGTACGGCTCCATGCTAAACCAGTTCGTCGATGAGTTGGCCACCGGGGCTTGGACAAAATTATTTATGGGAGTATGAAATATTGATTGTGCAATTAATTTAAATTCTTGAACGACGTGAAGGCCACAATAAGGCCTCAAACTTTTTAACCAATGACAGTTTAAAAAATAAGTTATTTTATAGATTAAAAAATAAAAAATTTATTTCTTATGTAGAACATTAGGTTTCCCATGGAAATTTTTTAAGTCAATGGAAATTAATGTCAAATCAATAGCAAACTCATTGTTATAGTCTTGCTTTGGCATGGACTAATAATACTCTATAAACAAGGCTACTAGGTAGCATATACCTGCCGAATATAATAATGAAAGTATTGTTTAAGGAGATAGGGAGAGAAGGAGCAGACATGAAATGCCTAGATGGCAGAAATATTTATTACAATAACATTGGGGGGAGTGAAGGCAGCAATAAGACTCCAAAGTCTTTGGCCAATCAGATCTCAGATAAATGAGATTTGAAATCTAAAATAAATCATTATTTTTTTAAATTTTAGATTAAAAAGTGTATTTTTTTTGTCAATCGTGAACTAATAAACTAATAGAAAATCAAACCTAACTCAAAGCTATATACCACACCTATCGACAAATATAATAATACTCCATTGAAGATTTAAAATGACCCATACATTTAATCATTTATTTTTTATAAAACCTACTACTCTAAAATATATATTTCCTCAAAGCCAACCTAGCAAGACACTATACCACAACTTACATAATTAAAATTATATTTAGAGTCACTAAGTTGCAATATTTAAAAATTGAAATTGTGTGTTTTGAGGGTTCTAGTCAACGCACGACCAATTGAAAATTGAAATTGTGTGTTTTGATGGTTGTAGTCAGCGCAACGACCAATGTTTTAGGCAATCAATGTGCACGCTTTATAGCACAACTTACAAAAATTAAAATACATATAAACTAACTTCTTCCCATATTCAAACATTGAAGTTGTGTGTTTTGAAGGTTTAGACATTGAAGTTTGGATGCTTTTAAGGGTGGGAGAGAAGCATGGTTCTTGAGAAGAGGAAAATGTTTTTTTTTATTAAAAAACCTTCAAAAGTTGCATGTTACTCAATATCTATAATATCTATAATTTGGTAAAATATTATGTAGATTTATTTATTTAAAAATTAAAAATAAATAAATTATGTAAAATAAATATTTATATATAAAAGTTCGCATAGATATATAAGTAATATATATGTGTTTGCATACACATTTGACATCATGATTAATAGGTTAACCAACTTTGAGAAAAGGGCACGCAAGCATCTCTCACATATATTTGACCATATTATTAGTGAATAAGCAATACTTCTCGCTTGAATCATGGGGACTTTCTGAAAAGATAAACATTGGTCATAGAAAAACTTATCCAATTAAACACAGGCCATAGAAACATGTTGAATGTTACTATCTTATTAACTAAATATCATACTTATGAAGATTAAAAATATTGTTTTGACTAATTCAATATAAATGATAAATATAAGAATTAAGTGTAATTTTTAATATGTATTTGAATAATTGTATATTAAAAATTACTTGGAGGTAATAAAAGGATGGACCAGTTGGTTAGTTTATGTGATTGAGTTTTATGAGAGAAGTCTCAAGTTTGATCTTCCATGTTTATTGTATCACTCAATGTTCTTACTGAGTTAGGTTTTATAATCAAAGTTGATGGGTTTACACTAGGTGTCATCTACAAAATGCACAGAAGTGTTTAGGGATTTCCCCACAAAGTTTTCCTTAGAAAAAAATTGAAGGATGGACTAAGGAACCCACACTTCTACTTACAAGACTCTAAAAGGGTATCTTAAAAAAACTATAGCATTATAGACAAACTGATCAACTAGTAACAAGGGATCATGTAGATCAACGCAATGTCAAGTTGTATTGTTGTATGTGTAGACATTAATTATTTTTTTATGAAAATTTGTTGCTAAAAATAGTGATTTAAAAAGATATCACAAAAAGTCATATAATCCAAATAACTTAAACCCAATCATCTCCATTAGACTAGATACTATACCAGGTCATCCATAGTCTATATTATTAGCACATCCTTGTCTAAGCCTTACAAAAGTGATATCAAACCATGCTGATGCAAATTTGTATGGATACCATACATTCTTCTATAATTAATTACAATTGAAACAACATTGTATATGGGAGACAAACTCACCATTTATTTCCCTTGCTCAATGAGACTCTCATTATGAGCGTTGAGGGAAGATATCCTTTCAAAACTTTCCTCAAGGTAAAGTATTTTAAAACATGTTTCATTTTGAAAATCCCTAATTTGAAGCCAATGGATTTGTGTTGTTACTTAAACACCTCATGAGTAACAACATTCATCAATGTGTTGAATGTTTATAAACTTAATTTAAAATTTTCATCAAAAGGGATATTTGAAACACTTGATTGCTCTATTAAAAAAAATTCTTATAAATTTATGGCATTTCCATTCCGCTGAGGTGATTTACCACCCATAACCCCTTAGGAAAGTGGTGGTGTAAGTAAATAATCAAGTCATCGTTGCCTTTGGGTTTGGGCAAAATATTTTGAATCTATATGATAAATTAGGTTTGGGTAAAAGATTTTGAATTTATACATTAGGTTTGAATTGAATATTTTGAGTTTATATATGATAATTTTGGTTTGGGTAAATATTTTGAATCTATGTGATGTAATCTAGATAATTCATTTTTTAAATGGAAAACATTTAGAAGAAAGTGAGACTTAGTCATTAATTGTGTTAGTATTCCAAAAATAAAATACAAATGTTGATGGATGGCCTAAGAGCGTGGCCTTCCAAACACTTCAACATACCTAACTACGTTATATATATATATACATATATATATATATATATATATAGTCAAGAAACAATGACTTGGTCATGAATCTCTTAACACTACAAGGAAAAGACCCTCTAGCGGAGGTTTTTGTGGACGCCCCTATAAAAATATCTCAAAAATCCATTTATAGTGGATGATACTAGTGGAAGTGAGTGGTCGGAGGTTTTAGCAAACGTTTTTACACTGATGTTTTTATAAGTACATAATGCACCGGTGCGTTTTCGACAACAGGCGTATCGGTGCCCTCAAAACTAGTGCACCGTAGCTAGGTTATTTCAAATAAATAACAATATTATCTGGTGTGTTACGGAAATAAGAATGCACAGGGGAAATAATGATGCGTCGTAATAGAGTTATTTTAAAAATACACAGTACGCAATGTAACACAGGAAGCATCGGTGAGCTATTAGTAGAGTGCACCGTCATATGGCTAAATAAAAAACATTTACGTAACAATGTAGGATTATGTCAAAAGAAATATACCGGTGCCCTCCATTGTATCTTGTGCATCGATGCACACCAATGCTACAATATGGAGCACCATGTTAGGTTTAATTTCCAAATTTAAGCGGTGCTCTCTGTAAACCCAAGCGCACCGGGGTGTCTATTATTATACCGCATTGTGTCATGCTTACACAAAAAAATTCAAACTATTGTAGTTTTTCAAAAAAATAAAAGACAGTGTGCTATGGAGACGTATACGCACTGATGCGCACACAAACACACATGAACCATGCTAGGTTTGTTGTGTTTTTTTTAAATATATAGCTGATGTGTTCATTAAACATGTATGGCCCAATGTGGTTGTGAATCGGGTGCACCGAAACAGGGTTTTATTAAAAAAAATATCGATGGTAAAAATCATTTTTACCATTCTCATTGTTGTGGAGCTCAAAAGCACCAGTGCAACCTTTGCCTATCTGAAGCGCCCTTTCATCGATGCTTTCCTTGGTTGTGTTCCTTTCATATGTTGTTAGGTGCGCGAATTTTGAATTTTGCTAAACAGTGGGAAAATTTTGTTTTTTTTTAGTACATCGCAACCATGCCTCCTCGACGACAAAATGTTCAAGTAATCTCTTTGTTTCTTCATAACTTAATTTTTCACCAGTTTGAAATTTAAAATTGAATGAAATTTTAAGTGTCAAAAAAAAACAAAAAAAATTGTGTGGTGCGTTCAAGGCTCTCAGCTCGCACCACATACGGTGTGACCTGTAAATTTACAGGGCACACCACGTACCTTGTTACATTTCTCGGCGATGCGTTGGTAAAAATAAATGCACTAGCGCGTTTGTTTAACGACGCACTGAAGAAAATCATTTAGCTGGTGGGACGGTGCGTCAAAGTACAGCTAACGCACTGGGGCGTTAAAGTACATAGTGCACTTCCCTTATCAGATATATTTTACGTATTGCATTGGTAAACGTGCGCATCGGGGCGTTCATGTTTACCAAACACACCGCTAAGAAATGTAACATTGTGTTGCGGTGCACCCAATAATTTTTTTCGTGGCACCATGCGTAGTGCAATAGGAATGACCGAAACGTGTAAAGTTCCATACTCAAAAATTTGTTAAATTTTATGTGACAGTGCGAATATGTTAGTTACACACACCAGTGTGTGTAGGGAACATATACGCACCGGTGCGTGTAGGGAACGTATACGCATCGCTTTTTTATCTAATTTTAAATAATTGTTTACCTACTTTAAAATTTTAATTTGTTTTTTGGTTTAAGCAGTGCGTATGATAAACGTAGCACATCGGGGCGTATTGTTTGTAGTGTAGCGCCTCGATGCAGTATCTTTCTCCAACGCACTGCATAACACAATAGAACATTTTTGTTCAGTGTGTAATTCTACACTGACGCACCGGTCACAGTGCTCACAATATATATGGGCACACCACGGACGGTGCATGACTGTTTTTTTGGCGCATCGTTAATGCAATTATCTTATTTTTTGAAGGAAGTTATTTTTTTGTATTTATAGATAAATTTACCATTCAATATATATTTTTGTAATGTTTCATGTATGATTGAGGTTGATGTATTTCATATGTTAATCATGCATAGATGTGAGTGGATAGAGCAACAATAGTAGCAGGAGCAAAGGGTGGACATGTACAATGTTGTATTGGAATGGTAGGCGAGGGAGAGGGAAAGGGATTTGTACCCTCTCCCTATTACTCTAGTGACTCGTGATCTCTTAAGGGATGTAGGCCTCCTTAAGTACTATGAGGAGGCTACATCCCTTAAGGGGCACTCCGGGTTGTTGGTGCATCTAATCCGTCGATGGGATGTCCATCGACAGGCTTTCCCTGTGGGTACAGATCAGTGGTACCATCCCACTGAGGAGGATGTTTACTTTATCACTGGGTTATCCAAGAGAGGGGAGGTTTTTCCCCAATTCCCAGATGTCCCTGTAAGTGTTTCCGTTGAGAATCATCTCATGTACCCTCAGCGATATATTGGGGTTGAGGTACTATCCCCAGTTGATTTTCGGGTGTTTGGTGGAGAGATTAAAATCGCCTCTTTCGGTGCAGAGGAGGTTAGGTGCCTCTCACTCTTAGTGACTACCATATCCCATTTTATCAATGATGTACAACACATTAGCTACCCTCTTTTGTACCATGTTGATTCGTTGGTACAATGACCAGGGTGTATTAGATGGTCTGCCATTTTTTTAGGACAGTTTTGTATAACACTCGACAAATGTCGGGCTATGATACGTGGGAGGTCAAACTTCCCATTTGCCTCGGAGTTGTTTTGCTTATTTTTTGAGAGGTTTCGAGAGACAAGGTCAACTTTTTTCTATTGGCCTCCTAGGATGAGGACTCATGTGTGGATGCACATATGGGGGGAGATGATTCCCAAGAGGGGCTAGGTAGAGTTTTCGGCGAGGATTGCACCAGACGCACTAGGGATACTAGGCAGTGCGACGGATCACATGTTCGTTATGGTGTCATGTCCTTATCTGGGTTTGGATTGGCGAGGATGTCCGAACATCCTCTTCACAGCAGATGAGCCACCAGATGATAGAGGTAATATTAGTGTTTTGTTTAAATTAATATAGTTTCATTTTATCGTCTTACTTAATTAGAATAAAATTAATTCTAACATGTTCTTTAACTTGTTTTATTAAATTATTGTTTAATCAATTAACTGTGTAATTATTATTTTGTACTATATATATTGCAGATATTGGCACTTTCATTGGGGATGTGCCTTCTCCCCTAGCAGATGACGATGAGGAGATGATGCCTAAGGCTGCGGTGGGTCAGGGTCCTCGAGTGTAGATACCTGGCGGCATGCACCATAGGCCTGATACCAGATTCAGGTTCTAGTTGGGAAACTAACTCTCTGCACTTTTGACTGAGGTGGGATTCTTCCCTACCCTGATGCGATACATTAGGGTAGATCCTACGCTCTTGGAGATTTGGAGGGAGATGTTGTGTAATTTGTTGCCTCTTATGCGTCATATCGTCCTCGCTACTAGGCTACTAGAAGCGAGGAGGGATCCCAATGATAGGCACAACGCCTCTTCCAGTACAACCCGTTCATCTAGTACCCCATCGATGCATGGGATCTAGTAAGTGGGAAATCTTAAGATGCTCCCAATAGGGGAGCTCATAATAGATAGATTTCATTTTCATCTCAATGGGAAACTTCTTAACGTAGTTGTCGAAGAATTCTGGATCATTGAACATAGCCTCTCCATTTGAATCGAACATTTATGTAAACTCCTTATCCTTCTCTCTCTCATATTCTCTAAGCCATTTTGTTGGTGTCATTATTGTGGGGATTTGGGTTCTCTCTAGTTTACCATTGAAAGTTGATGTTGCTCTTCTATAAGGGTGTTCTTATGGGAGGAATACCCTTGAGTAGTCGTACACTATCTTTCATAGGTGGTTGGACCACCTAGCCTTTAGAGAAGGTCCACAACATTTACATCCATGATAGCCTTTAGTTACAAGACCTACGAAATTATTGTATACATAACACGTTAGCGTTTAAGAATAGAATGTCAATCACAACGAATAAAATGTGAAAATAAATATTGTTACGTATATAAACAAATCAATAAACATGTTAATTACCAGAGCAAACTCCTAAGATTGGATAATCATGTGTGGTGTAAGCACATATGCCATAAAACGTAAAACTCCTCTCTATTGCGATGGGTCTTGATACATCGTATACATGTATCCCTTCCCATAATTCCTTCAATTCATCTACCAATGGTTGTAGGTAGACATCCATATTCTTCACTTGTCTTCTACCAGGGACNATTAATTAACTGTGTAATTATTATTTTGTACTATATATATTGCAGATATTGGCACTTTCATTGGGGATGTGCCTCCTCCCCTAGCAGATGACGATGAGGAGATGATGCCTAAGGCCGTGGTGGGTCAGGGTCCTCGGGTGTAGATACCTAGCGGCATGCACCGTAGGCCCAATACCAGATTCAGGTTCTAGTTGGGAAACTGACTCTCTACACTTTTAACTGAGGTGGGATTCTTCCCTACCCTGATGCGAGACATCAGGGTAGATCCTACGCTCTTGGAGATTTGGAGGGAGATGCTGTGTAATTTGTTGCCTCTTATGCGTCATATCGTCCTCGCTGCTAGGCTACTAGAAGCGAGGAGGGATCCCAATGATAGGCACAACGCTTCTTCCAGTACAACCCGCTCATCCAGTACCCCATTGATGCATGGGATCTAGTAAGTGGGAAATCTTAAGATGCTCCCAATAGGGGAGCTCATAAAAGATAGATTTCATTGTCATCTCAATGGGAAACTTCTCAACATAGTTGTCGAAGAATTCTAGATCATTGAAAATAGCCTCTCCATTTGAATCGAACATTTATATAAACTCCTTATCCTTCTCTCTCTCATATGCTCTAAGCCATTTTGTTGGTCTCGTTATTGTGGGGATTTCGGTTCTCTCTAGTTTACCATTGAAATTTGATGTTGCTCTTCTATAAGGGTGTTCTTCTGGGAGGAATACCCTTGAGTAGTCGTACACTGTCTTTCATAGGTGGTTGGACCACCTAGCCTTTAGAGAAGGTCCACAACATTTACATCCATGATAGCCTTTTAGTTACAAGACCTACGAAATTATTGTATACATAACACATTAGCGTTTAAGAATAGAATGTCAATCACAACGAATAAAATGTGCAAATAAATATTGTTACGTATATAAACAAATCAATAAACATGTTAATTACCAAAGCAAACTCCTAAGCTTGGATAATCATGTGTGGTGTAATCACATATGCCATAAAACATAAAACTCCTCTCTGTTGCGATGGGTCTTGATACATCGTATACTTGTATCCCTTCCCATAATTCCTTCAATTCATCTACCAATGGTTGTAGGTAGACATCCATATTCTTCACTTGTCTTCTACCAGGGACTATAAGAGCCAACATAAGATGTTCATTCTTCACGGAAAACCATGGGGGGATATTGTTATTATCACTACTACAGGGCAAATTGAATAGTTGGTGTTTTGGAGGGATTATGGGTTCACGTCATCCATTGTTATGTTGAGTATTATAAGATGACTTCCAAAGTGGATCTATAAGATCAAGCATGCAGTTGATAGAAGTGTCGAGAAATACAAAGCGAGATCTATAGCCAGAGGTTTCTCACAAACCRAKGGATTTGCCTATGATGAGGCACTTGATCCAGTAAAMYCRATATASTTCCATTCRTACTACCATCCATGAGTTGMAAACTATATCARATGGATTGATTCTTGATGAKTTTGGGTTTCARCAAGAATATTGTTGATYCAAACCTATATTATTACAGTGTTGGTGACGAGAGCCTGATTTTGATAACTTATTCAGAAAGTCTTGTTGATTGGATACAAGTAATCTTTGACTTCTGATTTCGAAATGAAGGATATGAGTATTATGCACTACTTCTTCGACAAAAAGTATGACAAAGGATCGATACAATTTTCCTGAGTCAAGAAAAATATACAGTGGGAATATTAAAGAAGTTTAGTATGACAAAATGCAAAACCACTGAGATGGGTTTGAAGAAAAAGAATGATGATGATTTAGAAGAGATTGATCCACAACAGATTGGATTATTGATGTATCTAGTTAACACCAGATCAAATTCATGTTATGCAGTGAATGTACTTATTCAATCCATGAGTCAGTCGAGACAAACTCACTGGATAGTAGTAAAGCATGTATTGAGGCATATATGAGTCACAGTTGGATATAGCTTGAGATATGCCTCCAATGTGAACTTGAGTTTGCAGGATATGCCGATACAGATTGAGCAGAGAGTACAGTGGACTGGAACAACACATTTGGTTTATGTTCTACCATGAAGTTTGCCATAGTTTCCTGATGTAGCAGAAAACGAAATCTATGTGGCCTTGAATACGACAGAAGCAGAATATGTAGCATTGAGTGTGGGAAGCAGTATGGCTTCATAAGCTTCTGACGGATTTACTTGATCAAGAGATGGATCCTATGATGATAACCAAGAGCTTTGTATAAATCTTCTTGAGAACCCAGTGTTTCCTGATGGATTGAAACACGACAAGATGAAATATTCTTATATCAGAGATATGATGCAGAGGAAAATCGTACACATGCAGTACTTTCCTACACATGAGAAGATTACAGACATCCTCACCAAACTAACTTGGTGAAGAATGCCTTCTTAGTTGAGAGGGAGTATTGATGATTCCAGCCAAGACAAAAAAAAAATTAGAGTACATCCGTGTGAGACTTGGCATGACGAAGAATGCCTCCCTAGCTAAGAGGGAGTGTTGATGATTGCAACTATGTCAGACATTCTCCAGCTTACAAACCTGTGAGATGTGGATCATTGCAGCTATGTGAGTCTTTCTCTCATCTTACAAACCTGAGAGAAATCCCTTAAGAAGGGTATGTGGTTCCTTCCTAAGATAGATTTGGAACGTAGAGATGACCTGCTCCATTCAAAGAGTTGAGAAGAACTCCAGATGATTCTCCAGTGGGAAAAGGCGATCTGTTGAGTTAGACGTGCATGTGGTTGAGCACAATGTGAACGTGTGAAATCCCAAAGTGTTGGGTGCATCATCATGAGAACAGGAATGAAGATGATGTATTAGCCTTCTCTGAGAAACAGAGTTGATGAGAAACTCCAGATGATTCTTTTGTGTGAGATAGAGGGAAAGAAGATTTGTTGAGTGGACATGCCTGTGGACAAGCATAGGTGAACGTGTGAAGAACTGGTTCTTTTGTGTAATGCAGTAAGCTAGAGATATGGACATTCCTATGGATGTGCCCCTACTGGATGAGAACTAGTGGGTGTAAAATATCCCTTGCTATATTGTTCAAAAGTCAGACCTTCCTGTAACCCTAATTGTAAAGGGTACATGTCGGCCCCACCTTAATGTGATTAATAATTAATGTAAGAGATAATTAATATGGTAATTATTAATTATAATTTGAGTTATTGAAGTCGGCCTTATTGTGCCAATAGACACATCATTTGATGTTACAAGTGCTATATAAATAAAGGTGAATCCTCATTGAGGAAACACACTTAACATTGTGTCATCTCATGATTTCAGATGTTGAGGTCTGAAATTATGAGAATTGCAACACCCTCTTGTGTGCTAGTTTTGGTGATGGTGTGGGAGGTNTGTGTAATTATTATTTTGTACTATATATATTGCAGATATTGGCACTTTCATTGGGGATGTGCCTCCTCCCCTAGCAGATGACGATGAGGAGATGATGCCTAAGGCTGCGGTGGGTTAGGGTCCTCGGGTGTAGATACCTGGCGGCATGCACCGTAGGCCCGATACCAGATTCAGGTTCTAGTTGGGAAACTAACTCTCTGCAGTTTTGACTGAGGTGGGATTCTTCCCTACCCTGATGCGAGACATCAGGGTAGATCCTACGCTCTTGGAGATTTGGAGGGAGATGTTGTGTAATTTGTTGCCTCTTATGCGTCATATCGTCCTCGCTGCTAGGCTACTAGAAGCGAGGAGGGATCCCAATGATAGGCACAACTCTTCTTCTAGTACAACCTGTTCATCCAGTACCCCATCGATGCATGGGATCTAGTAAGTGGGAAATCTTAAGATGCTCCCAATAGGGGAGCTCATAACAGATAGATTTCATTTTCATCTCAATGGAAAACTTCTCAACATAGTTGTCTAAGAATTCTGGATCATTGAACATAGCCTCTCCATTTGAATCGAACATTTATGTAAACTCCTTATCCTTCTCTCTCTCATATGCTCTAAGCCATTTTTTTGGTGTCATTGTTGCGGGGATTTGGGTTCTCTCTAGTTTACCATTGAAAGTTGATGTTGCTCTTCTATAAGGGTGTTCTTCTGGGAGGAATACCCTTGAGTAGTCGTACACTATCTTTCATAGGTGGTTGGACCACCTAGCCTTCAGAGAAGGTCCACAACATTTACATCCATGATAGCCTTTAGTGACAAGACCTACGAAATTATTGTATACATAACACGTTAGCGTTTAAGAATAGAATGTCAATCACAATGAATAAAATGTGCAAATTAATATTGTTACGTATATAAACAAATCAATAAACATGTTAATTACCAGAGCAAACTCCTAAGCTTGGATAATCATGTGTTGTGTAAGCACATATGCCATAAAACGTAAAACTCCTCTCTGTTGCGATGGGTCTTGATACATCGTATACATGTATCCCTTCCCATAATTCCTTCAATTCATCTACCAATGGTTGTAGGTAGACATCCATATTCTTCACTTGTCTTCTACCAGGGACTATAAGATCCAACATAAGATGTTCATTCTTCACAGAAAACCATGGGGGGATATTGTTATTGATCACTACTACAGGCCAAATTGAATAGTTGGTGTTTTGGAGGGATTATGGGTTCACGTCATCCATTATTATGTTGAGTATTATAAGATGACTTCCAAAGTGGATCTATAAGATCAAGCATGCAGTTGATAGAAGTGTCGAGAAATACAAAGTGAGATCTATAGCCAGAGGTTTCTCACAAACTGATGGATTTGCCTATGATGAGGCACTTGATCCAGTAAACCCAATATACTTCCATTTGTACTACCATCCATGAGTTGAAAACTATATCAAATGGATTGATTCTTGATGAGTTTGGGTTTCAGCAAGAATATTGTTGATCCAAACCTATATTATTACAGTGTTGGTGATGAGAGCCTGATTTTGATAACTTATTCATAAAGTCTTGTTGATTGGATACAAGTAAGCTTTGACTTCTTATTTTGAAATGAAGGATATGATTATTATGCACTACTTCTTCGACAAAAAGTATGACAGAGGATTGATAAGATTTTCCTGAGTCAAGAAATTATACAGTGGGAATATTAAAGAAGTTTAGTATGACAAAATGCAAAACCATTGTGATGGGTTTGAAGAAAATGAATGGTGATGATTCAGAAGAGATTGATCCACAACAGATTGGATTATTGATGTATCTAGTTAACACCAGATCAAATTTATGCTATGCAGTGAATGTACTTATTCAATCCATGAGTCAGTCGAGACAAACCCACTGGATAGTAGTAAAGCATGTATTGAGGCATATATGAGTCACAGTTGGATATAGCTTGAGATATGCCTCCAATGTGAACTTGAGTTTGCAGGATATGTCGATACAGATTGAGCAAAGAGTACAGTGGACTGGAACAGCACATTTGGTTTATGGTCTACCATGAAGTTTTCCATAGTTTCCTGATGTAGCAGAAAACGAAATCTATGTGGCCTTGAATACCACAGAAGTAGAATATGTAGCATTGAGTGTGGGAAGCAGTACGGCTTCACAAGCTTCTGACGGATTTACTTGATCAAGAGATGGATCCTATGATGATAACCAAGAGCTGTGTATAAATCTTCTTAAGAATCCAGTGTTTCCTGATGGATCGAAACACGACAAGATGAAATATTCTTATATCAGAGATATGATGCAGAGTAAAATCGTACACATGCAGCACTTTCCTACACATGAGAAGATTGCAGACATCTTCACCAAACGAACTTGGTGAAGAATGCCTTCCTAGTTGAGAGGGAGTATTGATGATTCCAGCCAAGACAAAAAAAAAAATTAGAGTACATCCGTGTGAGACTTGGCATGATGAAGAATGCCTCCCTAGCTGAGAGGGAGTGTTGATGATTGCAACTATGTCAAACATTCTCCAGCTTACAAACCTGTGAGATGTGGATCATTGCAGCTATGTGAGTCTTTCTCTCAGCTTACAAACCTGAGAGAAATACCTTAAGAAGGGTATGTGGTTCCTTCCTAAGACAGATTTGGAACATAGAGATGACCTCCTCCATTCAGAGAGTTGAGAATAACTCTAGATGATTCTCCAGTGGGAAAAGGTGATCTGTTGAGTTAGACGTGCATGTGGTTGAGCACAATGTGAACGTGTGAAATCCCAAAGTGTTGGGTGCATCATCATGAGAAAAGGAATGAAGATGATGTATTAGCCTCCTCTGAGCAACAGAGTTGATAAGAAACTCCAGATGATTCTCATGTGTGAGACAAAGGGAAAGAAGATCTGTTGAGTAGACGTGCCTGTGGACAAGCATAGGTGAACATGTGAAGAAATGGTTCTTCTGTGTAATGCAGTAAGCCAGAGATATGGACATACCTATGGATGTGCCCCTACTGGATGAGAACTAGTGAGTGTAAAATATCCCTTGCTATATTGTTCAAAAGTCAGACCTTCCTGTAACCCTAATTGTAAAGGGTACATGTCGGCCCCACCTTAATGTGATTAATATTTAATGTAAGAGATAAATAATATGGTAATTATTAATTATAATTTGAGTTATTTAGGTCGGCCCTATTGTGCCAATAGACACATCATTTGATGTGACAAGTCCTATATAAATAAAGGTGAATCCCCATTGAGGAAACACACTTAACATTGTGTCATCTCATGATTTCAGATGTTGAGGTCTGAAATTATGAGAATTGCAACACSCTCTTGTGTSCTAKTTTTGGTGATGGTGTGGGAGGTCTTTCTCTTGAGAAATATAGMAAAGGATTKGTTGRGTTTTCTTYCCTTGTTGAGAAGGGTTTCCCAKAATACTTCTTGTGTACTTGTGCATGGATATTCTTCTTGTGATCTTGGTTTGTTGCAGTAGTTATGGTTCAAAGTAATTGTTGACAAAAAATTTAAAAGGAAATACATGAGCCATATCTCACTAAAATCTAACAATAGGTTGTATTGTAATATGGGCAAATTTCACCATATATGGTCAATAAGTGTGTTTTGTACATGTTTTATCTTAACCAAAAGAAAGCGGACATTGTAATTGCACATGTAGTTTTCCAATTCTTTTGTTATGGCACTATTT
>JZKD02S1664911.1:101608-121164 GCA_000966675.3 Picea glauca
ATTGTCTGTATATTTGTTCTACTGCTTTGCACCTAATTTATTGTAGGTAGATACTACGTATCTTTCTACACAATAACTTATCTTCATGTCAATTGTATTCTATGTGCTGCTACATGAAATAAATAGAACTGTATTTAGTTTTTTACATGTCTTTCTACATACCAACTTACCTTCATGTCCATTGTATTTTCTGCATTGCTACATTGAAAGAAACAGATTAGTTGGACAAGAGGGTGAAATCTTATATGCCACAGCAGAGGAAGTTGAAGTACAATCTTCGAAAAGGTATACCAATTGTGATAGTAAATCAAACACACAAAATGAGTAGGTGGATAAAATATTGGACTAGAAAATGATGATTTGGAAACAATGGGCCTTTGTTGAGACTTCCCGCTTCCGAACATTTCCCTCCACTTTTCTATTTTCCCACTCTCTATTATCCCTTTTTTTTCCCTCTTCTATACTTAACCAAATTCCCCTTTCTTTTCCCCCTCTACTTTCGCTTTCTGGTTGCTTTGCTTAGTCATTTTTCTGAAAATGTCTAGGTTTATGGGTTGGTCGACTCACGGGTTCACATTTATACTCATGCTTCTATATCACGAGTCTGACCGACGACTTCCTCATTCCACACTTAGCCACTTTTTCGATCACGGGTTCTCGAGTTGGCGGGCTCAAAATTGCGCTTCTATTGTTCTGTGTCCTCCAAACAACACCAATTGTTTTGCGATATACAAATTGACAACCAGACTCCCGGGATGGAGGGCTCAAGATTGAGCTTATATTCTTCTATGACTTGCAAACAACTTTGGGAGTTCCGCGATATACAGATTGGCCATCAGACTCCCCTATCATGTCATGTTCCATGTTACACATTTTTGCAATCAAAATTTCTGAGGCATACAATTTGACCGTCAGGTCCTCATGTTTCCTAAGTATCCATTGACACCCTATTTCATATTCCATCTCCTTCAATCATGTATGTGACATCCAGAACAATTATGGACAATATGCAATGTATATGCTTATTTAGTCGTTCTGATGTTCATGTACACATGCTTGCATCAGAAAAAGTTGGATGAGTGACATGGGCATGAGCAGTCAATCATTGCAAACATCAACATAATGACAAGGCCAAAGGAAAAGATTCATACATTGTTCTCTTGCTATGTTTACCAAAAAAATATCCTTAGCTATTTATTCATCTATGCCATGATAAATATGTTGATGTCATCTACAACACATACTTTGCATTTCACAAGAAGTATCGACGAGCGCAAGTGAAACGCCCAACATAGTGCAAGTTCCGCGGACTAAGAGGTCTAGTTACAAAACTCCGAACTACATAATTCATCCAAGTTGTGTGTCTACATGTACATTTATGCCAAAAAAAAGAAAACAAAAAAATAATGCAGACTACCATTCACATTACTTTTTCTGTTCAAAAAATGTCACCAGGTCTAAACTTATAACACCCAATATACTATTAATAGAAGGCTTGAACAACCACCGAACTGGACAAGTGTTCGTCGGGGACATAATGGTCATGTATAACACCTACTTAGACAAGGAAAACAAAACTAGATGCATTGTGCGTGCTGGCATGACAAACAATGAAGCCATGATGACAGCCACACTAACTATCCCTACACAACTTGTATAGAAACATGCAGAAAATATATTGCCAGGTAATGGGATATCCATTACAAATTTTAATATATTGTTGAAAACAGTATATGACCGTGGTGATTGTGATCGGATTATATCGCTCAATGAAACAAGTATTGTGGAAAAAATTCTCATGATTTGTTTAGAATATCATTTTGTACTAGACACAATAATCAACCAACTTGCACAGAGCAAAGACACTTACCCAATCAGAACCATTGGTGCAGTTGTCACATTCCCGAGAAAACTTGGCTCGCAACACATTCTCCATATAAAATATGGAGAGTCAGAAAATGACAAGGCAATGGTATCGTTCTCCACATCTGGTTTTTTCCTTTACTTTCACATGTTCATATATCTCAGTTATGTTACAAAACTATTACACTGTTCCATGTTGTAGCTGCAATTGTTCGACACCTATTCAAATTTGTTTTCCTCAATGGAACAACAATTTCATAAAGGGCAATTTTCACTTATGCTCTTCAAAAATATAACAAAGAAAATAGATGTTAAAGAAATGATATTTCACACAACCCAAGCAACATTTGTAACAAAATTTCGAACATACATAGTACAGGATCTCAAGAAACTAACTTGCTCGACAACTATTGTGCGTATAAATCTACAATTCCATCCACACTTTTCTCATAAAAAATTCCTTGAACAATTTTCTGCAGGTTTTTTGTTGTACAATTGTATATTATATTGTTCAATATATTTACTACTATGCTCACATGAGCAAGTTGAGGGTGTTTTGGTTGCAGCGAATGCGTACTCGACCCCCTTCGAGCTTGTATGTGCCAAATGAAACTCTCATGCTTCTTCCTTTGCTTTCATAAATGATGGTACAATTGATTGCCTACGATGCAGTAAAAAATGCCCTTACATATATAGACATTGCCTCATCACTGCCATCTGAACTGTTAGCAACACAATTGTACATTGTATAATTAGACAACCTTTGTTACAAGATGTGCTTCCTAGGTTAGCATAATTGCCATATGAAGTATACCTACAGAAAAAGACAAACAATGTCTACATGCTACCCGACTTTCGGGTCCATAGCAAATTTACATTAAATGAGGACAATGCCATACTGCATATCAACTGAACCAAAATAAAATAAAATCATATCAAGTGTTGCAGAAAATGAAACAATCTCATGTGTATCTGTCCATGCTACCCAATGAGGATATGAATAGAGTTTTGCAGTGCCATAACAAATTGAACCAGAAGCACATAAGATTGTTTAGTCCAGGAATG
Source organism: Picea glauca (assembly GCA_000966675.3). NCBI lineage: Eukaryota > Viridiplantae > Streptophyta > Pinopsida > Pinales > Pinaceae > Picea > Picea glauca. The sequence goes on from JZKD02S1664911.1 coordinate 104,537, forward strand.
AGAAGCACGAGGACAAACCTCATACAAAGTATCTAACTGTGAATAAATTAGGTCCATCCTTTGAGCCGTCAAAATGACTTGCTCCTCTGAACGGAACCATCAAACATTTTCAATAATATTGCAAATTTGGCATTGTTCGAACTCCATTAAGTTAAATGCTAACACTCTTTTCCAGAACTGGTAATGTTAGAATATTGTCAGGTCAACGTGGTCTTGGTTCATAGTACTATCATAAAAAAATGTTCATATTTATCTTGCTTCATGGTAATATAGTAATCAGAAAATTTCTTGGTGCCCATTTGAGGAGTTGGTTATAGATGGGATACAATCCCCAATCTCTGTTGGTTTTGTCCTGTCTTGTGCTTGGAAGACTTTTGTTCATGTGCTTTCATGTTGTAGTTCAAGGTTCTCATGGGCCCAGTTTTTGAATTATGGTTGGATAATACATTCAAGATCTTGGTGGTTTTTCTATGATCTTAAATACAAGATCCGCTTTGCCTTTTAATGTAAGCTCTGTGAAGCAAATGTACTATGTAGCTCATTTTAGCACTTTTACTTGATCGATGAAATTACCAAAATTCATCTTCAGAAATATTTTGAAATGAAATGATATATGCTATGTGAAGTCCAATGGAACTATGATATCAACCACATAAAATTAAAATTAAAATCTGTCGTTGTTATACTTACGGTGAATTTGACAATACAATAATTTTACTTGAACATCACAAAATTGATTTTCCTGTAGCTTTTTGATGCTTCTCTTATGCAAACATATCCTGGAAAGTATAACCATGACTCACTTTCTCTATTCCTTGATTGAAGAGCATGTTCACTTGTCTAATGCACTTCATAGTTATTGTTAAGACCATCAATGGGGCTTTGTTAACACCAATTCCCACTTTTGGAAATTTCCCTCCCCTTTCTTTTTTCCCTCTACTTTCCCTTTCTGGTTACTTAGTCGTTTTTCGGAAAATGTCTAGGTGCATGGGTTGGCGGATTCACACATTCATATTTCCACTGATTCTTTTATATCACGAGTTTGAATAACCGCTTCCCTGTTCCATATTCAACAACTTTTTGGGTCGCAGGTTCCCCGGTAGGCAACCACAACATTGCGTTTCCATTGTTCCGTCCCTTGCAAACAACACCCGAACTTCCCCAATCTACAAATTGACAACCAAATTCCCCTTTCTTTTTCTCCTTTACTTTCCCTTTATGGTTACTTGGTCATTTTTCTGAATACGTCTCATGCTTTTATATCATGAGTCTGACCGACCGCTTCCCCATTCCATACTTGGCCACTATTTCCATCGCTGGTTCCCGACCAAGCTTGCTCAACATTGCGCTTCCATTGTTCCACGACCTACAAATAACACCCGAAGTTCCGCGATATACAAATTGACTGTTGAAGTCCGTCATCATGCCCTGTTTCATGTTACACATTTTGCAGTCAAAATTTTGGAGACATACAATATTACTATCGGGCCCTCACGTCTCCTGAGTATAACTTGTGACCCTGTTTTGAAGTTGGACTGACCGCTTTCCATACTTGGCCATTTCTTGGAATCTCTTTCGTGGGTTGGCGAGTTCACGAAATGTCCAATGCTTAATCGCTCTTCACCATCCCTGACACCTTCGCACTTCTTTCTAGATATGCAATTATTAAGCTTTAATGCTAATATATCATCCTACAGGAATCGTTAAGATTGTCATTAATGTCCGAAAGGTTGGAGGAGATCTGTCATTAATACGAATTAAACCAAGATTTGCGAAGGGTTGTATTATCCCTTCCGAGTGTTCATTTCAAGCATCATGGAATCTCTTTCACACGTCGTTCGGTTGGCGGCTTCACGAAATCTCCAATCCTTAATCGCTAATCGTCGTCACCTCCACCTTCACACTTTTTTATAAGTATGAAATTAGTAAGCTTTAATGGTAACAACTCATTATGCAAGAACCGTAGAAATTTTCATTGATCAACAAAAGGCTCGAGGAGATCTCCCATTGATACGCATTAAACCAAGATTTGAAGAGGGTTATATTATCCCTTACGAATGTTCATTTCAAACATCATCTGGAGAAAACAGACATTCTTGTTAACTTATGGCAGCAATTCGACAACAGTTCTGTCCAGATACAGTAAACACCTTTGGGCATGATGATCAGAACTTCTAGTGGTCCAGGGAATATTCTTACTACTCATCTCCTTCTGCCCAGAAGAAAAGAAGGAGATGGTCCCTTGGTGCGTCGAGAGACATATTTCAAGTCAAATAATTCCAAGGCAACCCTCCCTGTTCAGACAACCCCCCCGCATTGATGGCCAACGCAGAGGTTGATGCGGTTAATTTCGAGCCCAAAGAAGATGATCTAATGGGCGATGATATGGCAATGGATGATGGCAATGCAGATGTTGTTTTCACTCCTGCACCCAAATTGAAATCCACCATAATGGGGGCACTTCCCGGCTCGATGATGGCGGACCTAATAAGACCAAAGGAAGGGGTTTCAGAAAATAAATCGACGTTGAACGCAATAGCCTCTTTGTAGCTCGAGAGTTTGAGTCTCTCGACTCAGATGGTGGTCCTCGCCCTTAGAGATGTATCCTTTCCTTTAACTTTTAGGGTTTTGGATTGGGTTTGGATTTGTCCCTGGTGCAACCTGTGTCCCTGAAGTTTTTGAGTGTAAGGAAATGGTCTCTTGGTGTGCTGAGAGATATATTTCGATCCAGAGAATTATTCAATTGCGAGACCACTCTCCCATTATCTGGATATACAATTAACATCTTAGGGGGCGAGGACCAGAACTCCCAGTGGTGCAAGGAATATTCCTACTACTCATTGCCTTCCACCAAGAACAAAGTAATTTGGACCTCTGGAATTGATCATGCAGCCTATGTCCTTGAAGTCTTTGCCTGTAATGAGGTGGTCTCTTGGTCCCCTTCCACCCAGAACGAAGTAATTTAGACCTCTTGAATTTCTCGTGTAGACTATGTCCCTGAAGTCTTTGACTGTAAGGAGGTGGTCTCTTAGTGTGTCCTCACTTTTAGTTTCAGGCTCTTTCACTTGCCCTACAACAATTTTTCTCTTCTTCCTCACGGGAAGCTTGTGAGAACTATCAATTTTACCGTGAGGAGGGTTCTTATCTCCTCTTGCGTTTGAAGAATTCTTTGTTGCTTTCTTACTAGGGTGGGTCGTTGGAGTGATGTTGCAGGATGTTGTACTCTTGGCAGTGGTGGTCGGGGATTGGAAAATATTCTCACCGAGGCCTTTTCCCTATTATTTGTATAATTCAGTGGTGCTTTGCAATGTCTCTAGGTCGCCAACGTCAAGAGCAGGAGTGTTGTTGACTTGTTTCAAGCCAAAGAATTATTCCACTGCAAAACCACTCTCATGTTTCTTTGTCACCTCAGGTCTTCCGCAAAATATTGAGATTGCGGCAACCAACATTGACCTTCAGAGGAGAATACTGCAAGGAGTTCCTAAAAAAGCATGATAATCAGTTTTTTATGCATGTTCAAGAGCTTGTCGATGGCTCCTGCATGTTGTCGCACTAGATGAACAACACATAATTGTATGCATTTATTTTTTTTGTAACTCCTCTATCTTTATTTATGACAAATATGTTCAATGCTTCGGTGCAAATAACTCAGTTCAATGTCTATGGATACATATATATTTCCCACTATTTTTTTTTTATAGGTTTACTATTAAAAAATTGCCTTGGAAACTTGGTTGGTGCTTCTTTGTTGGATTTAACACCTCTTCTCGTTTGCATGTTTCAATAGTCTCGTAATTCTTAAATATTGTATTGAATCAAGTAATTTGATATAATATGGAGATTTGAACAATTATATGACAATGCATTGTGTCGATCACATGAGGCTTCTATGGAAACATAAATGAATTTCAGACAGTTTCAAACAAACATTCAATTCTATTCGTAATGTAGATAGAACATAGCAACACTAATTCACAATGCGGGAGTTGGGGCCCCACCCAAAAAGTTTCCTTTTCATCTCAACCTTTCTGAGCAAACGATCTCTTATTTCCCTTTCACTTCCTTGATTCCTTTACTCCAAAAGGAAACATTTTATTAGTTTTCCATCCCCTGGCCTCTATTTGAGCACTTTTACTTTATTAATGAAATTACCAAATTTCTTCTTCTTAAATATTTAAAAAAAAAATGTTATATGCTAGTTGAAGTCAAATGGGGCTATGAAATCAACCACAATATTAAAATTCAAGTTCGTCGTTGTTATACTTACAGTCAAGTTGATAGTACAATAAGTTTATTTCTAAATATGCAATTATTAAGCTTTAATGCTAACAACTCATCATGCAGGAAGTTTAATACTTAAAATAATATTTCAAGGCATTAAACAATGTATCAAGAACACAATTACTCCCACAAGTTGCAATAAAAACAAATCTTCAACAAAGCATTTGCTCACACCCTTTTTAATGGTACAAGCACAATAGAAAATGAGCAAGTGGATAAAATATTGGACTAGAAAATTATAATTTTGCAACAATGGGGCTTGTTTGAGACCAATTCTCGCTTACGGAAATTTCCCTCCGCTTTTCTATTTTCCCATTGTCTTGTATCCCCTTCTTTTCCCTCTTCTATACTTAACCAAATTCCCCTTTCTTTTTCGCCTCTACTTTCTCTTTCTGGTTACTTAGTCTTTTTTCTGAAAATGTCTAACTGCGCAGGTTGGAAGACTCACGGGTTCACATTTGCACTCATGATTTTATATCACAATTTTGACCGACTGCTTCCCCATTCCATACCTAGCCACTTTTTTGATTGCGGATTCCCGGGCAGGCGGGCTCTAGATTGCACTTCCATTGTTCCGTGACCTACAAACAACACTCGGACTTCCGCGATATACAAATTGATTGTTGAACTCACACATCATCCTCTCTTCCGTGTTACACATTTTGCATTCAAAATTTCCGAGACATACAATTTGACTGTTGGGGCCTCACGTCTCCCAGGGAACCCTTGTAACCCTATTTTGAAGCTTGTCCGACCGCTTTCCATACTTGGCCATTTCTTGGAATCTCTTTCACGGATCGTCGGCTTCACAAAATCTCCAATTCCTAATCGTTGTTTCCTGTGCCCGCCACCTTCGCAGTTCTTTCCAAGTATGCAATAAATGAGGTTTACTGCTAACAACTCATCATGCATCAACCGTAAATATTGTCATTAATGAACAAAAGGCTCGAGGAGGCAGTCACACTGACTATCCCTACACAACTTGTCCATAAACATGCAGAAAAGATCTTGCTAGGTAATGGGATATCTATTACAAATTTCAATATATTAGCCCTTCTTTTCCCTCTTCTATACCTAACCAAACTCCCCTTTCTTTTTCCCCTCTACTTTATCTTTTTGTTTACTTAGTCATTTTTCTAAAAATGTCTAACTGCACGGGTTGGCGGACTCATGGGTTCACATTTGCACTCATGCTTTTATATCGTGACTCCGACCGACCACTTCCCCATTCCATACCTAGCCACTTTTTCGATTGCGGATTCACGGGCAGGTGGGATCTAGATTGCACTTCCATTTTTCCGTGACCTACAAACAACACTTGGACTTCTGCGATATACAAATTGACTTCCAGACTCCCACATCATCCCCTCTTCCGTGTTACACATTTTTAACTCAAAAGTTCTGAGATATACAATTTAACCATCGGGGCCTCACGTCTCTTGGGGAACCCTTGTAACCCTATTTTGAAGCTCATTCGAACACTTTCCATACTTGGCCATTTATTGGAATCTCTTTCGCGGATCGTCGGGTCGGTGGGTTCACAAAATCTTCAATTCCTAATCGATGTTTCCTATGCCCGCCACCTTTGCACTTCTTTCCAAGTATGCAATAACCGAGGTTTAATGCTAACAGCTCACCATGCAGCAACCGTAAAGATTGTCATTAATGAGTAAAAGGATCGAGGAGACAATCACACTGACTATCCCTACACAACTTGTCCAGAAACATGCAGAAAATATCTTTCCAGGTAATGGGATATCTATTACAAATTTCAATATACTAGCAAAATCGAGTCCGACCGACCATTTCCCTATTCCATACTTAGCCACTTTTTCGATTGTGGGTTCTTGAATAGGAGGGATCAAGATTGCGCTTCCATTGTTCCACAACCTGCAAACAACACCCAAAGTTTCGCGATATACAAACTGACCGATGGACTGCCCCATCATGCCCTCTTTCGTTTTACGCGTTTTGCACTCAAAATTTCCGAGACATAGAATTTGACCGTCGGGCCCTCATCTCTCTTGAGTATCCTTTGTAACCCTATTTTGAAGCCCGTCCGACCACTTTTCATACTTATCCGTTCCTTAATTTCTCTTCCCCGTCCCCACCACCTTCACACTTGTTTCTAAATATATAATTAGTAAGCTTTAATGCTAACAACTCATCATGCAAGAACCGTAAAGATTGTCATTAATGAGCGAAAGACTCGAGGATATCTCCCATTAATATGCATTAAACCAAGATTTGTGGAGGGTTATATTATCCCTTCCGAGTGTTCATTTCAAACATCATGGAATGTCTTTCGTTGGTCGTCAGGTTGGCAGTTTCACGAAACCTACAATCCTTAATTTCTCTTCGTCGTACCCTCCACCTTCGCACTTCTAAGTATGAAATTACTAAGCTTTAGTGCTAACATCTCATCATGCATCAACCATAAATATTGTCATTAATGAGCGAAAGGCTCGAGGAGATCTCCCATTCACACACATTGGACCAAGATTTGTGGAGGGTTATATTATCCCCTCCAACTATTCATTTCAAGCATCGTCTAGAGAAAACAGATGTTCTCGTAAACTTATGGCAGCGACTCGACATCAATTCTGTGGAGATACAGTGAACATCTTCGGGTGTGAGGACCAGAACTTCCAGTGGTCCAGGGCATAATCTTACTACTCATCCCCTTCCCCCTAGAACAAAGTAATTTGGACCTCTGGAATTGCTCATGCAGGTTGTGTCCCTGAAGTTTTTGACTGTAAGGAGGTGGTCTCTTGGTGCGTCGAGAGATATATTTTAGGCCAAAGAATTATTCCACTGCGGGACCACTCTCATGTTTCTTTGTTACCTCAGGTCTTCCGCAAGATGTTAATATTGTCAGAGCCAACATTGACCTTCAGAGGAGAAGACTGCAAGCAGTTCCTAAAAAAGAATGATAACGGGTTGGACCCCTTGCCTCGGTTCCTGGAAGACCCGACGACAGTTCCTGAATATATCACAAGCTTGCAAGTTAGTTCATTTAGAAATCCATCTCGGGAAAATGCCTGGTTGTTTACAAGAATAATGGGACATGAATCCACAACAAGTATTTCATGCATGATTCTTTATATTTTGTACTTCACAGTCAAGGAACAAGCCATTTTTTATTGGGGGAAGCTAATTTCCATTAAAATTTGTTCCCAAATGTCACAATTCAAAGAGGAGAAGAAATTTTATATGTCATCCTACTTGGTTTTCGCTATAGTGCATTGCTATCCATTTCCAAAATTGTATGTGTCCAAGAAGGTAAACTATGAATTTGACCCAGTAACCTTCTGGTACCAGGCCTTGTGGAGGCACAAGGCCTCCCATTGTTTTTATGAGGTTTTTAATAACTTTGTCTCAGTTTTCAAAGATTTATTGTTAGGTAAAGATGCTCCCTGCATGTCTAACCAGAAAACCAAGTTCTCGGACAGGAAGGGGACACTTGAACAAATGGAGAATTACAGTGTGATAACGTTTTTTGGCTCCAACGAAAATCTTATTTTCCTTCCATGTCACATTACATACATAATGTTTGTTACAGAAATAACAAGGCAATACAACTACTTGTTGCATTTTTTCCATGAGAAGAGAAAAAAGTAGTTCATCCCTCTGCCTTGGAAAGTCAGGGACTTCGTGTTCAGGAATGTCAACAAAATTGACGAATTTGCAGGCCATTTCAACAAATTGAACCTAAGATATGATGAAAGGGTAAGAGGGTTCGACCCTAATGGGATTTTTTTAGAACATTTACTAACAGTTGGCTTCAACAATTCTTTTATCCAGAAACGCTTGAACGAAGATAGAGACAATGGTGACAACACTCCTGCTCCTGACGTTGGCGACCTAGAGACATTAAAAAGCACCATTGAATTGTACAAACAATAGGGAAAATGCCCCGGTGAGAATAGTTTTCAATCCCCGGCTACCACTCCCAAGAGTATGACATCCCAGAGCATCCCTCCAATGGCCCACCCTAGTAAGAAAGCAACCCATAATTTGTCAAACGGAGGAGGAGATAAGAACCCTCTTCGCAGTAAAATTGATAGTTTTGACAAGCTTTCTGTGAGGAAGAAGAGAAAAAACGTTGTAGGGAAAGTGGAAGAGCCCAAAATTGAAAATGAAGACATGGAACTTGAGACTGATCTAGATAATGTATTCCGCAACGTTGACCAGCCTGAAGATGCGATCCACCATAGTCCCCCAATGGAATAGATGAGACCAAAACTTTTGACGAAGATGAATCCTTTGTATTCCAGAGCGTTATTTTTTACAGCGAGTCTAAAAATTTAATTATTGAAAAGAGAGATGTAAGAAATAAGAAAGGGAAATCTCATTCAGAGATTAACCTTTGGAACATGCGGCCGTCCCAAATCTCCCGACTTCACCGAGCAACTGGAGATTCTCTTGATGATTCCATTAGAGGCATTGAGGCTGAGAAAGACAGACTAAAGGACCAACTCAAGGAGTTGGAGGAAGCTTTGATTCCTATCCCATTGCTTGTCAGTCCTTTAGCAATAACCATGCCTGCCACCCCTGCAACAAAGTTAAGAGGATCCTCCAGCCTCTTCACATCGTGTAGAGGCTATGTGGAGAAGAATATCAAGAAAATAATGGAGCTGATTACTCAGGCCTGGAAAACATCACAAAGTATGGTTTCCCTTGGAAAGAGGGCACATTCTTTGCACAAACATTTGCAGGCGGATTTAAAAAATGAAGAATGTTTCTATATAGAGACGATCATCCCTTTTGGCATCCATGTCAACAACATGACAAATATGAGAAGAAGACAAGAAGATCTCCCCTCCCCAAACCGGATCACTCAATTAAATGCATGCTGGAAAGAGAAAGTGAAGAACCCGCATCTCATTGTCCAATCATGTGAACAAGCCATATCAAATAAAGAAGAATTATTCATAAAGCTGACCGAAATAGACTTAGCCGGAAGTACCAACGAGGTCCAAGACCCCAACTTAATCGTCAACTCCTTGTCCTTAACCAAGCAGGCCTTCGATGAACAAGTTGATATTTTTAAGGGGTTGTATTTAGAAAAGTTTTACAACATCCTTGAATATGGTGAAGATGGCGTGAACAACTAGCTAGTGGATTATTCAGTACAAAATGAAGAAATTGACCAGGCTCTGCGTAATCTTTCTATTGATCTAAGGGAATTAGAAAAGGAGCATTTCAACATAAAAATCTGGGATGAGATCAATGTGGCCCCCATGAGAAGCTACATTGAAGAATGGATCCAAAGGGAAATTGACAAGCTCACCGACGAAGGGCAACATGCAGTTGGCACGATTCCAATATGTAATGTCCCCACTTTGGGACATCATTACATTACAGAGTGTTATGATGACCAAAGTAGCTAGATGGAGGATATAGCGAGTACAATGACTATTGAGGGGTATTTTGGGGTCCGACTTGCATCGCTAATCTCATTTCATCATTATGATCCATTCCACACAACTGGGCTTTGGTTTCGTTGCATTCCGACGATTTCCATGATTTTGAGTTATTTTGGGCTATAAGTTAATTAAATTAACTAAGGAGGTCAGATTAGGCATAATACTTGGAGGAACCTCTTAGTGTGATAGCTCATTGGAATCGGGAGGAACAACACTACAAGATAGAATGATGAAAAGTGACTTTCAATGGCCATGGAATCCACACGGAGAGATAAGGTGCTTTTCAGAGGTAAAAGAGTTAATTAATTAATTAATTAAAGTGATTTAATTAATTAATTAATTATTAATAAAGAAAAAGTCACTTTGGAGGGACAACGTGAGCAGGAAGGATAAAAGAGAGGCAAGGGCCTCTATTCTCTCATTCATGTTTGATTATCATTTTGATATCTGGCTTCTAGCTAGTGAGCCCATGCCTTGGGGGTTTTGAGGGTTTTGACTTAACAAACCCTAGTGGACAACTCGGTGGTGAAAGATCCCACCTATCTTGTTCCAAGATTGGTCTCACAGATGCAATACTCCACCCACACCATTCTACTTCAGATCTACTCAGTTTTAGGTGAGTTCTACACCAGCCACAGGTACAGGAAGAGAGAGGGCGCACCATTGAGGGTTTCCAGCAAGGGGGGCGCATTTGTGGAGCTAGATCCGTTTGATCTAGCCAAGGAGAAGGGATTTTGGAGATTTCGGCTATTGAGTTTTATTTGCAAGGGGCATATATCCATTCCTGGTTTCTTTCAGAGGGATTTTGATGGAGGTTTGATTTGCATTGAGAGTGGGACGATTTCCCCAAGAGGAGGGCGCAATTGTGAAGTGGATTTGTTCATGAGGAGGTGTCAAAATTCATTATTCAATGAGGTAGCTATCCCATCTTGTTCCTAGACATCAGATCTATGCATCTAGAGTATTTTTCTTGCCATTGATGCCAAGCAAGAGGAGGGACGAATTATCCAGGGTTTCAGTCATCTAGTGGGGTGTAAGTTCAATAGAGGGTTGTTCACTTGGAGGTTCATTTCTTCATAGATCAGCCTGAGACTTCACTAGAGGTATGACATTGATACGATCTACATTTACCATGAGTTTTAGAGTATTTGGGGGCCTATAGGAAGAGGGCCGAATTGTTGAGGGTGTTCAGTCTCCAACAGGGCGTGACTTAGGCAGTTGTGGGGGTTTGGCACTTCATATGGCCCATATCTCACCTTGTGTTCATTTATTGTATCCCGAAGCCTTTGGAGGCATGTATCTTCTCTTCTAGATCTTGATTGAAGACAATCCTCATTTTGTTATGCTCTCTTATGCTATATTGTACCAGATCTGCAAATCTATTGTATCAGTTCTTCTACTATTATGAATAAAGATCGGATATGAGGTATTTTGAGTTATCTCTTGTATTGTTGACATTGCATATGGTTGAGGTATGTTCCATTGATGTATCTTCTTGATTATTGCTGCAAACACACATTAAAATCATTAGTATAACCCTAGCAAAACCTAAAGGACCATAATAAGCAAAGTGTTTGACGAAATGCCACAAGCAGTAAAAAGTTTAAAATTCATGCAAAAACGCAATGTTCTTGGCCTCTTGGCTTGGAAACATTACAATTGTATCAGAGCTTAGACTCTTGCGAACTNCAAGGCATTAAACAATGTATCAAGAACACAATTACTCCCACAAGTTGCAATAAAAACAAATCTTCAACAAAGCATTTGCTCACACCCTTTTTAATGGTACAAGCACAATAGAAAATGAGCAAGTGGATAAAATATTGGACTAGAAAATTATAATTTTGCAACAATGGGGCTTGTTTGAGACCAATTCTCGCTTACGGAAATTTCCCTCCGCTTTTCTATTTTCCCATTGTCTTGTATCCCCTTCTTTTCCCTCTTCTATACTTAACCAAATTCCCCTTTCTTTTTCGCCTCTACTTTCTCTTTCTGGTTACTTAGTCTTTTTTCTGAAAATGTCTAACTGCGCAGGTTGGAAGACTCACGGGTTCACATTTGCACTCATGATTTTATATCACAATTTTGACCGACTGCTTCCCCATTCCATACCTAGCCACTTTTTTGATTGCGGATTCCCGGGCAGGCGGGCTCTAGATTGCACTTCCATTGTTCCGTGACCTACAAACAACACTCGGACTTCCGCGATATACAAATTGATTGTTGAACTCACACATCATCCTCTCTTCCGTGTTACACATTTTGCATTCAAAATTTCCGAGACATACAATTTGACTGTTGGGGCCTCACGTCTCCCAGGGAACCCTTGTAACCCTATTTTGAAGCTTGTCCGACCGCTTTCCATACTTGGCCATTTCTTGGAATCTCTTTCACGGATCGTCGGCTTCACAAAATCTCCAATTCCTAATCGTTGTTTCCTGTGCCCGCCACCTTCGCAGTTCTTTCCAAGTATGCAATAAATGAGGTTTACTGCTAACAACTCATCATGCATCAACCGTAAATATTGTCATTAATGAACAAAAGGCTCGAGGAGGCAGTCACACTGACTATCCCTACACAACTTGTCCATAAACATGCAGAAAAGATCTTGCTAGGTAATGGGATATCTATTACAAATTTCAATATATTAGCCCTTCTTTTCCCTCTTCTATACCTAACCAAACTCCCCTTTCTTTTTCCCCTCTACTTTATCTTTTTGTTTACTTAGTCATTTTTCTAAAAATGTCTAACTGCACGGGTTGGCGGACTCATGGGTTCACATTTGCACTCATGCTTTTATATCGTGACTCCGACCGACCACTTCCCCATTCCATACCTAGCCACTTTTTCGATTGCGGATTCACGGGCAGGTGGGATCTAGATTGCACTTCCATTTTTCCGTGACCTACAAACAACACTTGGACTTCTGCGATATACAAATTGACTTCCAGACTCCCACATCATCCCCTCTTCCGTGTTACACATTTTTAACTCAAAAGTTCTGAGATATACAATTTAACCATCGGGGCCTCACGTCTCTTGGGGAACCCTTGTAACCCTATTTTGAAGCTCATTCGAACACTTTCCATACTTGGCCATTTATTGGAATCTCTTTCGCGGATCGTCGGGTCGGTGGGTTCACAAAATCTTCAATTCCTAATCGATGTTTCCTATGCCCGCCACCTTTGCACTTCTTTCCAAGTATGCAATAACCGAGGTTTAATGCTAACAGCTCACCATGCAGCAACCGTAAAGATTGTCATTAATGAGTAAAAGGATCGAGGAGACAATCACACTGACTATCCCTACACAACTTGTCCAGAAACATGCAGAAAATATCTTTCCAGGTAATGGGATATCTATTACAAATTTCAATATACTAGCAAAATCGAGTCCGACCGACCATTTCCCTATTCCATACTTAGCCACTTTTTCGATTGTGGGTTCTTGAATAGGAGGGATCAAGATTGCGCTTCCATTGTTCCACAACCTGCAAACAACACCCAAAGTTTCGCGATATACAAACTGACCGATGGACTGCCCCATCATGCCCTCTTTCGTTTTACGCGTTTTGCACTCAAAATTTCCGAGACATAGAATTTGACCGTCGGGCCCTCATCTCTCTTGAGTATCCTTTGTAACCCTATTTTGAAGCCCGTCCGACCACTTTTCATACTTATCCGTTCCTTAATTTCTCTTCCCCGTCCCCACCACCTTCACACTTGTTTCTAAATATATAATTAGTAAGCTTTAATGCTAACAACTCATCATGCAAGAACCGTAAAGATTGTCATTAATGAGCGAAAGACTCGAGGATATCTCCCATTAATATGCATTAAACCAAGATTTGTGGAGGGTTATATTATCCCTTCCGAGTGTTCATTTCAAACATCATGGAATGTCTTTCGTTGGTCGTCAGGTTGGCAGTTTCACGAAACCTACAATCCTTAATTTCTCTTCGTCGTACCCTCCACCTTCGCACTTCTAAGTATGAAATTACTAAGCTTTAGTGCTAACATCTCATCATGCATCAACCATAAATATTGTCATTAATGAGCGAAAGGCTCGAGGAGATCTCCCATTCACACACATTGGACCAAGATTTGTGGAGGGTTATATTATCCCCTCCAACTATTCATTTCAAGCATCGTCTAGAGAAAACAGATGTTCTCGTAAACTTATGGCAGCGACTCGACATCAATTCTGTGGAGATACAGTGAACATCTTCGGGTGTGAGGACCAGAACTTCCAGTGGTCCAGGGCATAATCTTACTACTCATCCCCTTCCCCCTAGAACAAAGTAATTTGGACCTCTGGAATTGCTCATGCAGGTTGTGTCCCTGAAGTTTTTGACTGTAAGGAGGTGGTCTCTTGGTGCGTCGAGAGATATATTTTAGGCCAAAGAATTATTCCACTGCGGGACCACTCTCATGTTTCTTTGTTACCTCAGGTCTTCCGCAAGATGTTAATATTGTCAGAGCCAACATTGACCTTCAGAGGAGAAGACTGCAAGCAGTTCCTAAAAAAGAATGATAACGGGTTGGACCCCTTGCCTCGGTTCCTGGAAGACCCGACGACAGTTCCTGAATATATCACAAGCTTGCAAGTTAGTTCATTTAGAAATCCATCTCGGGAAAATGCCTGGTTGTTTACAAGAATAATGGGACATGAATCCACAACAAGTATTTCATGCATGATTCTTTATATTTTGTACTTCACAGTCAAGGAACAAGCCATTTTTTATTGGGGGAAGCTAATTTCCATTAAAATTTGTTCCCAAATGTCACAATTCAAAGAGGAGAAGAAATTTTATATGTCATCCTACTTGGTTTTCGCTATAGTGCATTGCTATCCATTTCCAAAATTGTATGTGTCCAAGAAGGTAAACTATGAATTTGACCCAGTAACCTTCTGGTACCAGGCCTTGTGGAGGCACAAGGCCTCCCATTGTTTTTATGAGGTTTTTAATAACTTTGTCTCAGTTTTCAAAGATTTATTGTTAGGTAAAGATGCTCCCTGCATGTCTAACCAGAAAACCAAGTTCTCGGACAGGAAGGGGACACTTGAACAAATGGAGAATTACAGTGTGATAACGTTTTTTGGCTCCAACGAAAATCTTATTTTCCTTCCATGTCACATTACATACATAATGTTTGTTACAGAAATAACAAGGCAATACAACTACTTGTTGCATTTTTTCCATGAGAAGAGAAAAAAGTAGTTCATCCCTCTGCCTTGGAAAGTCAGGGACTTCGTGTTCAGGAATGTCAACAAAATTGACGAATTTGCAGGCCATTTCAACAAATTGAACCTAAGATATGATGAAAGGGTAAGAGGGTTCGACCCTAATGGGATTTTTTTAGAACATTTACTAACAGTTGGCTTCAACAATTCTTTTATCCAGAAACGCTTGAACGAAGATAGAGACAATGGTGACAACACTCCTGCTCCTGACGTTGGCGACCTAGAGACATTAAAAAGCACCATTGAATTGTACAAACAATAGGGAAAATGCCCCGGTGAGAATAGTTTTCAATCCCCGGCTACCACTCCCAAGAGTATGACATCCCAGAGCATCCCTCCAATGGCCCACCCTAGTAAGAAAGCAACCCATAATTTGTCAAACGGAGGAGGAGATAAGAACCCTCTTCGCAGTAAAATTGATAGTTTTGACAAGCTTTCTGTGAGGAAGAAGAGAAAAAACGTTGTAGGGAAAGTGGAAGAGCCCAAAATTGAAAATGAAGACATGGAACTTGAGACTGATCTAGATAATGTATTCCGCAACGTTGACCAGCCTGAAGATGCGATCCACCATAGTCCCCCAATGGAATAGATGAGACCAAAACTTTTGACGAAGATGAATCCTTTGTATTCCAGAGCGTTATTTTTTACAGCGAGTCTAAAAATTTAATTATTGAAAAGAGAGATGTAAGAAATAAGAAAGGGAAATCTCATTCAGAGATTAACCTTTGGAACATGCGGCCGTCCCAAATCTCCCGACTTCACCGAGCAACTGGAGATTCTCTTGATGATTCCATTAGAGGCATTGAGGCCGAGAAAGACAGACTAAAGGACCAACTCAAGGAGTTGGGGGAAGCTTTGATTCCTATCCCATTGCTTGTCAGTCCTTTAGCAATAACCATGCCTGCCACCCTTGCAACAAAGTTAAGAAGATCCTCCAGCCTCTTCACATCGTGTAGAGGCTATGTGGAGAAGAATATCAAGAAAATAATGGAGCTAATTACTCAGGCCTGGAAAACATCACAAAGTATGGTTTCCCTTGGAACGAGGGCACATTCTTTGCACAAACATTTGCAGGCGGATTTAAAAAATCAAGAATGTTTCTATATAGAGACGATCATCCCTTTTGGCATCCATGTCAACAACATGACAAATATGAGAAGAAGACAAGAAGATCTCCCCTCCCCAAACCAGATCACTCAATTAAATGCATGCTGGAAAGAGAAAGTGAAGAACCCACATCTCATTGTCCAATCATGTGAACAAGCCATATCAAATAAAGAAGAATTATTCAGAAAGCTGACCGAAATAGACTTAGCCGGAAGTACCAACGAGGTCCAAGACCCCAACTTAATCGTCAACTCCTTGTCCTTAACCAAGCAAGCCTTCGATGAACAAGTTGATATTTTTAAGGGGTTGTATTTAGAAAAGTTTTACAACATCCTTGAATATGGTGAAGATGGCGTGGACAACTAGCTAGTGGATTATTCGGTACAAAATGAAGAAATTGACCAGTCTCTGCATAATCTTTCTATTGATCTAAGGGAATTAGAAAAGGAGCGTTTCAACATAAAAATCTGGGATGAGATCAATGTGGCCCCCATGAGAAGCTACATTGAAGAATGGATCCAAAGGGAAATTGACAAGCTCACCGACGAAGGGCAACATGCAGTTGGC
>JZKD02S1664911.1:121174-131585 GCA_000966675.3 Picea glauca
GCCCATGTTGGTGCCATAGTGAGGTTTTGCAATACCTCCATGAGACACTCTCAAGTGATGTGGTCTCCTCAACACTGAAGCTCGCTAGAAAATCAAATTGACTCTCCCCTATAAGTGTCCACTCACATCTATCAGTCAGTTATATGCTCAACCCTGCAATCCCCAAGTCCCATGTCAGTCTCTTCCAAAGATCACCATCTTGGTGTTGCACTAATCTGACCATGACTGTCTACTCCCTGTTTACATATTGGATCCCCCACTCCTGGATCCTCAAGCTGAAATACCTGTGGCAATTGGACCTGTTATCCAGAAGCTGCATCTGTAAAAGAATCTTTGTGGAAGTAGTACCTGCCCAACCATCTCCATGTTCGATCATGATGATCAAGAGGGAGAAATTGTCTTGCTCCATAGGACAAGTACCTGCAGGCCCACTCAAAACAAACCCAAAGTGGAGTATGTGGATCTCTAGCGCAACCTAGGTCATTATAAGGTGAAATGACCTACTAGAAAAATGAACTCATGGATTCCATGCCAAACTTGAAATTTTATCACTTCCAATCTGTGTTAACCGCTCCTGGGTCATACTAATCATTGTCGGAAGCCCTTCATGCTCATCCTCATGAGAATCTGTAACTCTGTCGCTCTCTGAGATGTTTGCTATCCCCTAGCCTATGGTTCTCACCATCACGCACCAAGTCTCAATTGTCTTCCTATGACGATCCACCTCTATCATGTTGTATGTTGTAAATGCACTCATATCAGGTGGTATCAGCCTAGCCACTCTCCATGTCCTTAGCCAGTGTCTATGCCTCCTCATGTTGATGTCTATGATAAAAGTGTCAAGAAAGGCTAACAGAAACATTTGTAGTTGACTCTAGGACTAGAAACTATCACATGCTTTGGTCAATCCCAAGGATTCGACCAGAATCCTTTCCATCGGTATCCAAGATAAATACTCGCATGTAGTCATCACTGAATCCCAATCATCCAGTAACATCGGAAGTAACTCCTCCAACTGTTGGTCAACCTCCCTCCATCTCTCATATCCCATGAAATTGTTGATACTGTGAAGGTGATCTCTCATAACTATGTGTTGTTGCAAAGGAGATGCATCTACATGATCCCCTAAGTGTGTCTCCTCCATGTAAGTCGATACACCCCTCTGAATCCCACCGTGCATCTCGATATTTCTTTGTGAGATATCACTCACCACTGTATGTTGTTGCATACTCATGTCATCTCCTGTATACTGATGTTGCATCATAGATCATGGGTGTACTACTGGATCAAACTCTACATGAAGGTCAACCACTCTTGAAACACAAATGGAACTGTCCTCAAAAATGTCCCTGGCTCTGGAGTCCCCATGCATATATGAGTGCTTGATTGTCTCAAAGATCCTTGTGGAGGATAGCTTATGTGCCTCTAGATCATAACTCTCCATACTCATCAGTGATCCTAGGTACTCTTCATGCTCCTCCATCAACTAGTGCTCCTTTGTCAAGCCATCAACATCCCCTAGAAATGTGACTGAAGTATATACCTAACTCTCCACTAAGATAGATGTAATGGATCTATGCCTAATCTCCTCAAGAAGCTCCTCCGATCGGGCTTATGATTCTTGAAGGGCCACATCTGTGCCTCTTAAGAATCCTCAGGTGCTCTCCAACTCATGAGTGAGTCTGTCCATCTCCAACTCCTGCTCCCTCGGGGCCCCGTGATACATCTCACCAATCCCTAACAGGTAATCCATGTCCCTCAACAACTGTTGGTAGTCGGTCCTCATCACAAACACTCTCTTCATGAGAGTGTGAAAGTCATCTATGGCGAATCCCCCATCTAAACTATCATGTGCCACCGATGCCTTCCAGCAATAATCTTCCATCAATGCATGTATGTCATCAATGTGCCTAGTTCCTGCCATAATCATATTCTCATTGAATCTCAATTGTCCTACCAAGTAGTTTGACTCTTGATCACAGTCATGTTTAGGTGCTACCTCATGTCCCTCACTACTAGTGTCAACCCCAGAATCCCTAATAACACTCTCTGCAAAAGATAAAGCACTAAACTACCCCATGTCCACTGTGCTACTAGGTCCTCATGTATTCCATTGCACATCATCACCATACGTTATCTCCCTCTGAATCACACTATATCCTGTATGAGCAGTTGTATCCTCTTATGCACTCACCCCACTACTTTCATCTACGCCTGCATCCCATACAGATGTGTCCAGACACATGCTATCTTCATCCTGACCAATAAATAATGCATCCTCATCATTGCAGGTTGGTACTGGAAGTAAGTATCCCCTCAGTCTATCAGTCTCCATAATCTTCCCAACTAATGGAGTCCCCAAAAGAGGTGACTCAATCTCCTCATGATGATATGCGAGTGAAAATTCAATTGTCTGCACGTCTTGTATCTCCTATTGGATCTGTGGATCCATGTGTCTCTAGCCTGTATTCCTCACGTACGGCTCATCTATCATATCTGACATGCCACTACTATCCTCATGTGTCATGGATATCATGGGTGTCTGGAAAGATGACATATGTGTCACAGTCATCATAGGGAGCTCATCATCTCTATGTGCTAACACATGTGAATCCTCACTAGTGTCACCACTCTGTTGAGGCGTAAGGTCATCAACAATATGTGATATGAATGTTAAAACACGGGTGTTATCATCTTGTCCATCCCATTGTTCCTCCAATGTGCAAGGGTCACTATCATCCTCAAGCGTGCAAGAATCACTAGCCTCTGTGACAGAGTCACTAGCATCATCGAACTGCTCCAAATAAGCATCTATTGATGCATCCTCACACACCTCATCATCACTGTCATAGAGAAGCTCAATGATGTGCTTCTTACCTTTACCCCTACATCTATTATCTGGTTCCCAAGTTACTTTGCAACTGTAGCAAAGTTGTTTTCTCCTAATGGGTGTGGGGTTACTCTGTTCTTCCTTCCATCTAGCTTCCATAGATCTCTTTTCCTCTGCGACACTNATCAACTAGTGCTCCTTTGTCAAGCCATCAACATCCCCTAGAAATGTGACTGAAGTATATACCTAACTCTCCACTAAGATAGATGTAATGGATCTATGCCTAATCTCCTCAAGAAGCTCCTCCGATCGGGCTTATGATTCTTGAAGGGCCACATCTGTGCCTCTTAAGAATCCTCAGGTGCTCTCCAACTCATGAGTGAGTCTGTCCATCTCCAACTCCTGCTCCCTCGGGGCCCCGTGATACATCTCACCAATCCCTAACAGGTAATCCATGTCCCTCAACAACTGTTGGTAGTCGGTCCTCATCACAAACACTCTCTTCATGAGAGTGTGAAAGTCATCTATGGCGAATCCCCCATCTAAACTATCATGTGCCACCGATGCCTTCCAGCAATAATATGCCATCAATGCATGTATGTCATCAATGTGCCTAGTTCCTGCCATAATCATATCCTCATTGAATCTCAATTGTCCTACCAAGTAGTTTGACTCTTGATCACAGTCATGTGTAGGTGCTACCTCATGTCCCTCACTACTAGTGTCAACCCCAGAATCCCTAATAACACTCTCTGCAAAAGATAAAGAACTGAACTACCCTGTGTCCACTGTGCTACTAGGTCCTCATGTATTCCACTGCACATCATCACCATACGTTATCTCCCTCTAAATCACACTATATCCTGTATGAGCAGTTGTATCCTCTTATGCACTCACCCCGCTACTTTCATCTACGCCTGCATCCCATACAGATGTGTCCAGACACGTGCTATCTTCATCCTGACCAATAAAGAATGCATCCTCATCATTGCAGGATGGTACTGGAAGTAAGTATCCCCTCAGTCTATCAGTCTCCATAATCTGCCCAACTAATGGAGTCCCCAAAAGAGGTGACTCAATCTCCTCATGATGATATGCGAGTGAAAATTCAATTGTCTGCACGTCCTATATCTCCTATTGGATCTGTGGATCCATGTGTCTCTGGCCTGTATCCCTCACGTACGGCTCATCTATCATATCTGACATGCCACTGCTATCCTCATGTGTCATGGATATCATGGGTGTCTGGAAAGATGACAGATGTGTCACAGTCATCATAGGGAGCTCATCATCTCTATGTGCTAACACATGTGAATCCTCACTAGTGTCACCACTCTGTTGAGGCGTAAGGTCATCAACAATATGTGATATGAATGTTAAAATACGGGTGTTATCATCTTGTCCATCCCATTGTTCCTCCAATGCGCAAGGGTCACTATCATCCTCAAGCGTGCAAGAATCACTAGCCTCTGTGACAGAGTCACTAGCATCATCGAACTGCTCCAAATAAGAATCTATTGATGCATCCTCACACACCTCATCATCACTGTCATAGAGCACCTCAATGATGTGCTTCTTACCTTTACCCCTGCATCTATTAGCTGGTTCCCAAGTTACTTTGCAACTGTAGCAAAGTTGTTTTCTCCTAATGGGTGTGGGGTTACTCTGTTCTTCCTTCCATCTAGCTTCCATAGATCTCTTTTCCTCTGCGACACTNTTGATACTGTGAAGGTGATCTCTCATAACTATGTGTTGTTGCAAAGGAGATGCATCTACATGATCCCCTAAGTGTGTCTCCTCCATGTAAGTCGATACACCCCTCTGAATCCCACCGTGCATCTCGATATTTCTTTGTGAGATATCACTCACCACTGTATGTTGTTGCATACTCATGTCATCTCCTGTATACTGATGTTGCATCATAGATCATGGGTGTACTACTGGATCAAACTCTACATGAAGGTCAACCACTCTTGAAACACAAATGGAACTGTCCTCAAAAATGTCCCTGGCTCTGGAGTCCCCATGCATATATGAGTGCTTGATTGTCTCAAAGATCCTTGTGGAGGATAGCTTATGTGCCTCTAGATCATAACTCTCCATACTCATCAGTGATCCTAGGTACTCTTCATGCTCCTCCATCAACTAGTGCTCCTTTGTCAAGCCATCAACATCCCCTAGAAATGTGACTGAAGTATATACCTAACTCTCCACTAAGATAGATGTAATGGATCTATGCCTAATCTCCTCAAGAATCTCTTCCGATCGGGCTTATGATTCTTGAAGGGCCACATCTGTGCCTCTTAAGAATCCTCAGGTGCTCTCCAACTCATGAGTGAGTTTGTCCATCTCCAACTCCTACTCCCTCGGGGCCCCGTGATACATCTCACCAATCCCCAACAGGTAATCCATGTCCCTCAACAACTGTTGGTAGTCGGTCCTCATCACAAATACTCTCTTCATGAGAGTGTGAAAGTCATCTATGGCGAATCCCCCATCTAAACTATCATGTGCCACTGATGCCTTCCAGCAATAATCTGCCATCAATGCATGTATGTCATCAATGTGCCTAGTTCCTGCCATAATCATATCCTCATTGAATCTCAATTGTCCTACCAAGTAGTTTGACTCTTGATCACAGTCATGTTTAGGTGCTACCTCATGTCCCTCACTACTAGTGTCAACCCCAGAATCCCTAATAACACTCTCTACAAAAGATAAAGCACTGAACTACCCCGTGTCCACTGTGCTACTAGGTCCTCATGTATTCCACTGCACATCATCACCATATGTTATCTCCCTCTGAATCACACTATATCCTGTATGAGCAGTTGTATCCTCTTATGCACTCACCCCGCTACTTTCATATACGCTTGCATCCCATACAGATGTGTCCAGACACGTGCTATCTTCATCCTGACCAATAAAGAATGCATCCTCATCATTGCAGGTTGGTACTGGAAGTAAGTATCCCCTCAGTCTATTAGTCTCCATAATCTGCCCAACTAATGGAGTCCCCAAAAGAGGTGACTCAATCTCCTCATGATGATATGCGAGTGAAAATTCAATTGTCTGCACGTCCTGTATCTCCTATTGGATCTGTGGATCCATGTGTCTCTGGCCTGTATCCCTCACGTACGGCTCATCTATCATATCTGACATGCCACTGCTATCCTCATGTGTCATGGATATCATGGGTGTCTGGAAAGATGACAGATGTGTCACAGTCATCATAGGGAGCTCATCATCTCTATGTGCTAACACATGTGAATCCTCACTAGTGTCACCACTCTGTTGAGGCGTAAGGTCATCAACAATATGTGATATGAATGTTAAAACACAGGTGTTATCATCTTGTCCATCCCATTGTTCCTCCAATGCACAAGGGTCACTATCATCCTCAAGCGTGCAAGAATCACTAGCCTCTGTGACAGAGTCACTAGCATCATCGAACTACTCCAAATAAGCATCTATTGATGCATCCTCACACACCTCATCATCACTGTCATAGAGCACCTCAATGATGTGCTTCTTACCTTTACCCCTACATCTATTATCTGGTTCCCAAGTTACTTTGCAACTGTAGCAAAGTTATTTTCTCCTAATGGGTGTGGGGTTACTCTGTTCTTCCTTCCATCTAGCTTCCATAGATCTCTTTTCCTCTGCGACACTGACCCAATGTGTAACCTCATATTTTCTCCAACTAGGANGAACATGCATAAAAAACTGATTATCATGATTTTTTAGGAACTCCTTGCAGTATTCTTCTCTGAAAGGTCAATGTTCATTGCCGCAATCTCAATATCTTGCGGAAGACCTGAGGTGACAAAGAAACATGATAGTGGTTCTGTAGTGGAATAATTATTTGGCTTGAAACAGGTCAACAACACTCCTACTCCTGACGTTGGCGACCTAGAGACATTGCAAAGCTCCACTGAATTGTACAAATAATAGGGAAAAGGCCTCGGTGAGAAGATTGTCCAATCCCCGACCACCACTACCAAGAGTACGACATCCTGCAACATCACTCAAATGACCCAGCCCAGTAAGAAAGAAGCCCTGAATTCTTCAAACGCAAGAGGAGATAAGAACCCTCCTCATGGTAAAATTGATAGTTCTCACAAGCTTCCCGTGAGGAATAAGAGAAAAATTGTTGTAGGGCAAGTGAAAAATCCTGAAACTAAAAGTGAGGACACACCAAGATACCACCTCCTTACAGTCAAAGACTTCAGGGACACAGTCTGCATGAGCAATTCGAGAGGTCCAAATTACTTTGTTCTGGGCGGAAGGGGACCAAGAGACCACCTCATTACAGTCAAAGACTTCAGGGACACAGGCTACACAAGCAATTCCAGAGGTCCAAATTACTTTGTTCTTGGTGGAAGGCGATGAGTAGTAGGAATATTCCTTGCACCACTGGGAGTTCTAGTCCTCACCCCCTAAGATGTTAATTGTATATCTAGAGAACAAGAGAGTGGTCTCACAATTGAATAATTCTTTGGATTGAAATATATCTCTCGGTGCACCAAGAGACCATTTCCTTACACTCAAAGACTACAGGGACACAGATTGCACAAACGAAAAATCCAAAACCCTAAAGAGGTTATTGCGTTCAACGTCGATTTCTTTTCTGAAACCCCTTCCTTTGGTCTTATTAGGTCCGCCATCGTCGAGGCAGGAAGTGCCCCCTGTTATGGTGGATTTTAATTTTGGTGCAGGAGTGAAAACAACTTTTTCATTGCCATCATCCATCGCCATATCATCACCCATCAGATCATCTTCTTTCGGCTCGAAATCGACCGCATCAACCTCTGCGTCGGCCATCAACGCGGGGGGGTGCTGAACAGGGGGTGTTGCCTTGGAATTCTTTGACATGAAATAGGTCTCTCGATGAACCAAGGGATCATCTCTTTTTTTTCTTTTGGGTAGAAGGAGATGAGTAGTAAGAATATTCCCTGGACCACTAGAAGTTCTGGTCATCATGCCCAAAGGTGTTTACTGTATCTAGANGTCATAAATAAAGGTAGAGGAGTTACAAAAAAAATAAATGCATACAATTATGTGTTGTTCATCTAGTGCGACAACATGCAGGAGCCGTCGACAAGCTCTTGAACATGCATAAAAAGCTGATTATCATGAGTTTTTAGGAACTCCTTGCAGTATTCTTCTCTGAAAGGTCAATGTTCGCTGCCGCAATCTCAATATCTTGCGGAAGACCTGAGGTGACAAAGAAACATGATAGTGGTTCTGCAGTGGAATAATTATTTGGCTTGAAACAGGTCAACAACACTCCTGCTCCTGACGTTGGTGACCTAGAGACATTGCAAAGCTCCACTGAATTGTACAAATAATAGGGAAAAGGCCTCGGTGAGAAGATTGTCCAATCCCCGACCACCACTACCAAGAGTACGACATCCTGCAACATCGCTCAAATGACCCAGCCCAGTAATAAAGCAGCCCTGAATTCTTCAAACGCAAGAGGAGATAAGAACCCTCCTCATGGTAAAATTGATAGTTCTCACAAGCTTCCCGTGAGGAAGAAGAGAAAAATTGTTGTAGGGCAAGTGAAAAATCCTGAAACTAAAAGTGAGGACACACCAAGAGACCACCTCCTTACAGTCAAAGACTTCAGGGACACAGTCTGCATGAGAAATTCGAGAGGTCCAAATTACTTTGTCCTAGGCGGAAGGGGACCAAGAGACCACCTCATTACAGTCAAATACTTCAGGGACACAGGCTACACAAGCAATTCCAGAGGTCCAAATTACTTTGTTCTTGGTGGAAGGCGATGAGTAGTAGGAATATTCCTTGCACCACTCGGAGTTCTAGTCCTCACCCCCTAAGATGTTAATTGTATATCTAGAGAACAAGAGAGTGGTCTCACAATTGAATAATTCTTTGGATTGAAATATATCTCTCGGTGCACCAAGAGACCATTTCCTTACACTCAAAGACTTCAGGGACACAGATTGCACAAGGGAAAAATCCAAAACCCTAAAGAGGTTATTGCGTTCAACGTCGATTTCTTTTCTAAAACCCCTTCCTTTGGTCTTATTAGGTCCGCCATCGTCGAGGCAGGAAGTGCCCCCTGTTATGGTGGATTTCAATTTGGGTGCAGGAGTGAAAACAAAGTTTGCATTGCCATCATCCATCGCCATATCATCACCCATCAGATCATCTTCTTTCAGCTCGAAATCGACCGCATCAACCTCTGCGTTGGCCATCAACGCGGGGGGGGGGGTTCTGAACAGGGGGTGTTGCCTTGGAATTATTTGACTTGAAATATGTCTCTCGATGCACCAAGGGACCATCTCTTTATTTTCTTTTGGGTAGAAGGAGATGAGTAGTAAGAATATTCCCTGGACCACTAGAAGTTCTGGTCATCATGCCCGAAGGTGTTTACTGTATCTAGACAGAACTGTTGTCGAATTGCTGCCATAAGTTAACAAGAATGTATGTTTTCTCCAAATGATGTTTGAAATGAACATTCGAAAGGGATAACATAACCCTTAGCAAATCTTGGTTTAATGCATATCAATGGGAGATATCCTCGAGCCTTTTGTTGATCAATGACAATTTCTATGGTTCTTGCATAATGAGTTGTTACCATTAAAGCTTACTAATTTCATACTTAGAAAAAAGTGTGAAGGTGGAGGTGACGACGAATAGCGATTAAGGATTGGAGATTTCGTGAAGATGCCAACCGGACGACGTGTGAAAGAGATTCCATGATGCTTGAAATGAACACTCGGAAGGGATAATACAACCCTCCACAAATCTTGGTTTAATTCGTATTAATGACAGATCTCCTCCAGCCTTTCGGACATTAATGAAAATCTTAACGATTCCTACAAGATGAGATATTAGCATTAAAGCTTAATAATTGCATATCTAGAAAGAAGTGTGAAGGTGGCGAGGATGGCGAAGAGCGATTAAGCATTGGACATTTCGTGAACCTGTCAACCCACGAAAGAGATTCCAAGAAATAGCCAAGTATGGAAAGTGGTCGGTCTTGCTTCAAAACAGGGTCACAAGTTATACTCAGGAGACGTGAGGGCCTAATGGTAATATTGTATGTCTCCAAAATTTTGACTGCAAAATGTGTAACACGAAACAGGGCATGATGATGGACTTCGACGGTCAATTTGTATATCATGGAACTTCAGGTGTTATTTGTAGGTCATGGAACAATGGAAGCGAAATGTTGAGCAAGCCTGGTCGGGAACTAGCGATGGAAATAGTGGCCAAGTATGGAATGGGGAAGCGGTCGTTCAGACTCATGATATAAAAGCATGGGACATATTCAGAAAAATGACCAAGTAACCATAAAGGGAAAGTAAAGGAGAAAAAGAAAGGGGAATTGGGTATTCAATTTGTAGATCGGGGAAGTCTGGGTGTTGTTTGCAGGGGGCGAAACAATGGAAACACAATGTTGAGGCCGCCTACCCGGGAACCCTCGATCCAAAAAGTTGTTGAATATGGAACGGGGATGCAGTTAGTCAGACTCATGATATAAAAGCATCAGTGGAAATCCGAATGCGTGAATCTACCAACCCATGCACCTAGACATTTTTCGAAAAA
>JZKD02S1664922.1:13398-36980 GCA_000966675.3 Picea glauca
TTCAACCCGATATCCAGGTGAGTCATCTACCATGGACCACATTTGCTCTATAAACTCACAATTTCCACAAGAGGCATGTTGATCATTATGAATATTTGAAAGAATAGAGGCATCTAATATAATGTCAGATGCTTCCGTTCTAGGGCTAACATAATTAATATCATTCAACACCTCTATATTTTCCTGGCAAATGATTTCCTCCACAGTAAAAGCTTCATCACGGAACTGGTCTTCAGGGCCAGCAGAGGCTTCATAAAGTGAAGAAAACTCCTCACAACAGTTTTCATACAAACAATCAGCTGGAAAATAATCTTTACAAAATGAATTGAAAGTTGTATGAAAACCTGTTAAAGAGTGGATGCTTGTAGAGGGAAGAGACCAACACCATTCAAGAGCAACTCCCTTCAATGAATATCTAAAGAGCTTAATCTGGACATCCTCATGCGTGATATTGTGTCAGTGAATAGCCTCATGGAAGTCCAGTAAATGCTCAGCTGGTTCCTCCCAACTTGTTTCATGAAATTCAGGGAGGAAATCTTCCCATTGGTCTCTATCAGGAAGTGCATTAGGAAACCCAACTATCTGGGAAAAGTCACAGAAAGCAAACCTTTGACACATAATTTTCTCCATATCGAACCAGTGGAGTCGCCAATCGATCCTCGAATCATGGAGCCGCAAGGTGAAAGATGCACAGCTTCAAATGTGCCTGGTCCTTGTTCACCATCAAAGACTAGATCTTAACGTTGTCGTTACCCCAGGAAGATTCTCAGGCTAAGAAAGTAGTTGTTGAAACCTTCTCGAGAAAGCTCCTTAGGGTCATCTTTCAGGTGTGCTAACAGTAGTCACAGTTGAAACAGTGATGTGGAAACAATGGAGTCACCATAGTGGAGTCGCCAGGTGCACAGTAGCAATCTTTAAGGGCTCTAATGTCTGATGCACCTTCAGAATCAGAGGCTCAATGTCGTTTTTCCCATGGAAAATATTCAACTTTGTCCCCGGCAACGACGCCAAAAATGTTAGCATCAGAAGTCACTCCTGGATTGCTTGCAGGAGCAGAGCCCAACGCCCATCAGTTTTATGTCATGATAAATTTTAATGGGTGATCGAATGGGTAGTGACTCGAGAAGATATCACTCTAATTCATGGACTGGGTCTAGTATGTAAGGAACAAAGGAGGTCTTGATCTAACTTCAGTCAGTGAGTTGATTGTAAAATGGGCAGGTGGAAGACTTAGTGAGAGGAGAGAGAAAAATACCTCAGGAAACAGGCCTTTCAGTGGTTTGTAGAAGAAAAACTTTGAACACAAGATCCTCTTGGTTCAGGGATTCAGGAAACTGAAAGGGGGACTTGACTGGATCCTCTAATTCCAGGTCATTCATTGCTAAGAAAATCACAGAGACCGATTAGAAACATTGAAACTGTTATAGTGATCCAACCTACATCATCCTATAACGGTCACAACTCGACTGGATCCTCCAATTCCAAGTTTTTCTAACACAGTGTAAACAAATACATGAAAGAAGCTAACATTCATAAGGCAAGAAGTCTCAAGAGTCCATACATAACCAGAATAACAGTGCTTCATTAAAGTTTTACAACCGGGAGCCTTTCTCAACCATCAATCCATTACAAAATACAAATACTGAGTCTATATACTCAGCAAAATTCACCTATCAGAGGCATGTTCAGTCATCCAAGGCATGGTGTCCCTTCAGCTAAATTCGGACGGATAAATTTCATCAGACGCCACCTTAACTGTTCATGGCTCCTGTAGGGGAGATAGTTGCAACATTAAAGGCCAACATGGCATGCACAGACTTTCTCTGGTCAGATGAGGACTAGCCATGACCCTTTGGAAAAAATCAGTGTATAGGACTGTCTCGGGTAGACTGTCTGTCGGAACCCGCAGAAGTCACTCCTGGATTGCTTGTAGGAGCAGAGCCCAACGCCCATCAGTTTTATGTCACAATAAATTTTAATGGGTGATCGAATGGGTAGTGACTCGGGAAGATATCACTCTAATTCATGGACTGGGTCTGGTATGTAAGGAACAAAGGAGGTCTTGATATAAATTTAGTCAGTGAGTTGATTGTAAAATGGACAGGTGTAAGACTTAGTGAGAGGAGTGAGAAAACTACCTCATGGAACAGTCCTTTCAGCAGTTTGTAGAAGAAAAACTCCGAACGCAAGATCCTCTTGGTTCAGGGCTTTGGGAAACTGAAAGGGGGACTTGAATGGATCCTCCAATTCCAAGTCGTTCAGTGCTAAGAAAATCACAGAGACCGATTAGAAACAACGCAACTGTTACAATGATCCAACCTACATCATCCTATAATGGTCACAACTCAACTGGATCCTCCAATTTCAAGTTGTTCTAACACAGTGTAAACAAAGACATGAAAGAAGCTAACATTCATAAGGCAAGAAGTCTCAAGAGTCCATACATAACCAGAATAACAGTGCTTCATTAAAGTTTTACAACCGAGAGCCTTGCTCAACCATCGATCCATTACAAAATACAAAGATTGAGTCTATATGCTTAGCAAAATTCACCTATCAGAGGCATGTTCAGTCATCCAAGGCATGGTGTCCCTTCAGCCGAATTTGGATGGATAAATTTCGTCAGACGCCACCTTAACTACGCATGGCTCCTGCAGGGGAGATAGTTGCAACATTAAAGGCCAACATGGTGTGCGCAAACTTTCTCTAGTCAGATGAGGACCAACCATGACCCTTTGGAGAAAATTAGTGTATAGGACCGTCTCGGGCAGACTGTCTATTGGAACCCCCATACCTTGCATTCAATAAGTGAGATGAGGTTTCAACTACCTATGTTCAGCTTCATTTAATTCTTTAGTGAGGACCAGGATCAAAGTAGGGATGGACTAGTCTTGGAGGACGCTATATTCCCTTCTATGGAAAAACCCAATGCTTTGGCACCTTTGCATAACTCTCATCCTTTCTAAAGTGACCGCGGGCTGTGACCCTACATTTATTCTCGAAGGTGCTTTCGATGTTCTCAAATATGGAGGGGCTGATCCTTTCTTATCATAGTTGCGATGAGCGAAACGTCGAGATGGTTAAATTTGGCGCCACGTGTCCCTCTCAGATCTGACGGTCCTGGACCCGCTCGGTGATGTTGTGGGCCTGAGTCTTGAACATTCCTGGCACCTCGCGTATCGGGAATACGATGGAGCTGCTCCTTGTACCTCGGAGTCGCGATGGGTGAAACATTGAGATGGCTCAATTGGGCGCCAGGTGTCCCCTTTGGATGGATGACTGAGAACGCTCTGTAATACTACGGGCCCAACTTTGGGTGCCTTCAGAGTTCGGGGTTTTTGGATATATGGAAACATGGAACCTTCATCCTTCTAACTCTCGAATTATGAAACACCGATGTGACTAGATCTCGTGCCATGCATCCTTTGGGATGAACGGCTGCTATCCATTCCTACATACAATATGGGCATGATCTATTTGGGCTATTCTCGACGCAACTCTGCTATCCGCGATTTCCCGCCACTCGTTGATCCGCTCATATGGATGAATCTGGACCGTTGACACTATAATTTTTCCCACTCACTTGATTTTAGGCCCGAAAAGGACTTCTTTTGTGCTCTGCACTTGGGCGCTCCTTGTGCAACCTGCAGACTTGGATATCCCGATGCCGAAGACAAGAATTGTTGCTAACACTAGTTAAGCACTATCGAGGTTTCACGACTTGACAGTCGCTCTCCCAAAAAGAAATACCTTCATATCTCTGAGTCACGAAGTCGCGATATTCATTAATTAAGCATGGCTTAATTAAGAACTTAAGTCAAATCATGAATATTTAACTAAGTCGTATCATCGCGATTTCGGGTTTTGGGGGCTCAAAGGCTAGGAGTGAAATCTTTCGATACGGAAAACACCAAAAAAGTGGGATTAAAGACTAAAACACACTTAATTAAAGGATCTTAGCTAGATTAATTGATGCATTAAGCAACCTTTAACATGCACTGCCTCCAGAGTAAGTTTAAATGTTTTTTGCATTGATTTGTGTTACAACTCGTCAAACAATTATGGAATTTATTTGAACTACGATGAGGTGACAGGTGACGGGTAGTAGGATATCTCTTTTTCTTCTAAATATTTCCTTTAAGTGATTTGACCGTTTTGTTTGCAAGGACACCATGGGTTTAAATGACTAAGATAAAGAGTTTTTCCTTCATTATTTCAGTTCTTGTTTCTATTTACGCACAGAGCCATTTTACCAGGTTAACCATTGTTTGTGATTTTAAAATCTATTTGACAGGTGGTCCAATTACAGGTTTCACTCTCATGGCTCCACGAAAAATACCCAAGTCAGCTATCAAGATTTTAGGTCAAGGTTTAGACGTTGTTTTCGATACCTCACCCCGAAGTATTAATTCTATCAAGACATGGTCATACATTTCCAACATCCTACAATCCAAGTCGATAAATTGTTCAGATGATTCTAGCAACAACGATAAGGATGTTTTATCAACCAAATACAAATTTCCACTCAAGCAGAGATGCATAAAATAGTGGTGAGGCCCCAACTTCTTCCCTATTTTGATATGATCAGGTGGGCATTGGACCATGTGGACATCCCGACCAGAATGATTATCAGTGAACAAAAGGTGACGATTGGTACCTTCCAACCAGAACATTTGCGGGCAATGTATTAAATGTCACCCACGTCAAACCTTACTCACAATGTCGAATTCCTAGAAGAATTCAAGAAGAAGTGTGAGGAGTATGCAAAAATTTTGTCTGATCTGATCAAAGATTGGGTCTCACACCCTGCGAAATTTAGCGGTGACTTCAATGGGATCTAGTCAATCTCTTCCTTTGAGACACAGTTCAAGTACATAGCGATAATGACCTGCAGGTTGTATGGGAAGGAAGACACTACCCATTTCTTCCTCCCATGGGTTTCACTCATTCATACAGTCGTTGAGGGTTTCTCCTTCGACTGGGCCAAACTGTTGTTTGAAAATCTGACTAGTCGAAATGGAATATCAAGCATAGAGTGTGAGTAAGAAAGTTGCTTCGTTCTTTATGTATTCTTACATCATGGATGCCATCTACTTCATGACACCCTTCCCACTGATGAACTAGAGATGGGCTCCATCTAATACAGATCCTATCCATGTCTACCACTTGAAGCTTTGGGAGGATAAGGCCAAAGAATTCATCTACGAGATCTTCAACTAGGTAATGGTGCCATTGGATATCGCCATTTTTGGCCAACCGCCTCCCAAGATGTCAGATAGCGTCGTGACCATCCTAAGTAGCTTGGCAGATTAGTATCTAGAGGTGGAATTTTCATATATCATAGTTTTCGACACCTTTGTCCCTGCATATTCCCTTCCATTATTCCTACCAGATAAGCTATTGTGCCATGAGATCACTAGACAGACTTTTCTCAGTGGAATAAGCAAAGAGATCAAAGGAGTATCAAAAAAGGTATGGCCTCCCTTAACTATTTTTATTGGTGCATATTCCTTGTTAGATTTTTTCCATGCCAAATCCAAGGCTACGGCTTTAGAAGAAACGAAGCTGGTTGATATTGAGTTCAAGAAGCATGACCCTAGTAAGGTTGTGAGCAATCACCTAGAGATTTGTGGCCTGAAGAGGTATGAACACAAGGATTCCCCTCATGAAGAAATATTCTGGGGCATGAGGTCTTTCACAGAAGTCCTAAGTCATATTCAAGCCTTTCCACCTGGAGATATGGCCAAATTTTTGAAATTTCAGGAGCACCGATGGAGTTGTCTCCCCCATATTTTACAGGGTGAAGCCCCATAACTTCCAGTTACAAAGTAGACAGGAGCCAAAGGTGCAAAGGACTCGAGTCCTAGTAGAGATAAGGACCAAGGGAAAACAAGGGAGGTTGGAACCTCAGAGCAAGGAGCCAAAGTCCCCCAGAAGAAGGAAGGAAACTCTGAAAAGGGCACGCCAGGAAAGCAAGCCCAAGGACAAGTAGAGATACCCTCGTAGGGATCAGGTGACTCACTTTCACTCATGTCAAAAAAGATAGTTACAGAGGTCACCCCGAAACAAACATCTAAGGAAATCGATAGTCTGATTAATATTGTCACTCCCTTGCAGTTCACAAAGGGGAATCTTGACGCGGGATGGATTTTCAATGAAGAACTGACACCTATTTCTATAGAGGAGTTGCCTCCTAACGAATTTTTCTTTGACAAAAAATGTAAGGCCGTGGTGAGGCAAGGATTATATCAAAAAGAGGGCATAATGGCTAAAACATTTAAAATCATGATAGATGGGAAGGCCATGAAAGAGGGAGAATTTGCAGAGGATATAATCGGGACACTAGGGGATTATGCCATAGAAAATCATTACTCAGTTGGGACTTTGACGGCCCCATTGAAATGAAAGAACCTCCTAATCAGTAAATTGGAAGCTAAGGTGTCTATTGCTGAAGCGAATGTCAGGGACGAGGTGAGCAGGAGCCTTCAGGAAGCCTGAACAACCAACCTACATGAAATCGAGAAGCTCAAGTCTGACCTCGAGCAGGTGCGCCAGTTGGCACAAATTAGCCAAACTTAGGTAACCCAACAGGGGCAACAGATTATAGAGTTGCAGTCAAAATTGGAGGTGGTCAAGAACCAGGTTGTAGACATAAAATTGTTTAGATCATAGGTTGTCAAAATCCAACATAAGGTATTTACAGCTCAACAAAACCTATTGGTAAAGGTAGGAACCATTCAAAACCATTTCCAGATAATAGATCAAATATTAGAAAATATTTCTTCGAGAGAAAGATAAGTCAGGGAAGCACGAGTCTCTTTCCAAAATGTTGTTATAGCTATGGCGAAGATAGAGATGGTCAACAACTCAAAATTATCCATCGCAGAAAAAACCAGAGGTAATATCCTATTGAAGGTCTGGGAGAAGAATATATCAGAAAGCAAGGGGAGAGCTAATGAAGTAAATAATTCT
Organism: Picea glauca; assembly: GCA_000966675.3. Lineage (NCBI taxonomy): Eukaryota > Viridiplantae > Streptophyta > Pinopsida > Pinales > Pinaceae > Picea > Picea glauca. The sequence continues at coordinate 20,371 of JZKD02S1664922.1, forward strand.
TGTGAGGAAAGTTTCTCTTTGATAAGTAAAAGTTTGCTAGCCCTTGATAAGGAAAGTAGTGCTTGGACACTAGGAAAAATCAATATAGCTAAACATATGTTGGACATCAAAGAAAACATGGAGAAGCAACAAGTGGAGATATCCCAGATTATCCAGGTTGACATGGCCCAAGTGGAAAAATGGCTAGTACAACCAAGTTTACAATTATGCTCCATCCTCATAGAGGATCGACAAGTGGGAGAACGTTTTCCACAAATGGCAAAGAGTTGCTACACTTTTGAAGCAAGAGACCAAGCAAAGCCTTCTAGGTTGATAGCCAAGGTGGTGGAAAGGTGCATCATTTTCACCGACCAGGTGAAGGGGCTGGTTTTTGGTGCCAAATAATGACAGATGTCTGCCTATTCTATTTCTAGAACCCAAAGGGCAAGTAAAGGAAGGTTCTCCTCCCTTACTAGGGAAGGAAAATAAGAGGAGATGAAATGCTCCAATTTTCCATTTGTAACTAACAATTTTCCAGAATGATCGGAGTTCTAGAGGTTCATAAGTTTGTTTAAATAGAAGATTTTAATAGAAAGGAATTTTTTGGGGCCATGAAGAGGTTGTAATAGAGAAAGTTCTCTAAATCCAAGATTAAGACAAAGCGTATTGAAGACTCCATATTTCTTCAAGATTGAGTTATGTGTTTTTTTTTCCTCTGTATATTCATGCTTCATGTCATTTTACATATATGTCTTTGATGAATGTTCTAGCTGCAATTTAGTATAATTTCTACTATGGTGATCAAGTTCTATGGTATCTACGTTATTGACAATTTGTCCTATGTATCGGCTACTTGCAGATATAAGACCTGTGAATGATTGAGATCTCTACTTTATATGCTTTCATCAAGTTACTCCTGTCTTTTTCTTCTTCTGCCATAGCATGGGATTCCTCTGAAATTGATGCCCCACATTTGTTTATAGCTCTTTGTTTCACACTCGGTTTCAAGATTTTAAACTCAGTTACGGAAGATGGCCTTCGTTTTCATTAAACCCTCCGACTGGCTTCATTGAACTTTCCCTGTACAATCTAAAGATTCAAACAAGCACTTTAAAGCATTCACCTCCTTCAAAGTTTATGTTCTACCAATGATTGTACCCATCATAAGACAACCCAATATCAAACCCAGTCTAGAAAATCAAACCATCATTTCTTTAAATCTTTTCCATAAAAAACTCAAGATCGCCACCACTCGGACAGAGCTTGAACGTTCATGGGCTACTATCGAGCGGGATATCATCATGCATGAATATTTGGAAGCCAGACAAAGACAAATCAGAGATCGGTTATAGCTTCATCCACCCCCCCAAGTTGTCTCTTCCCCTTCCTTTTCTTTCACTCTTTTTAGATGCTTAGACTCTACACTTTATATCCTTAAGTGTAGACTCAGGAACAACATCTTTCTGGCACCGTTGCCAGGGACGAAGAATCATAGTCACTTTCCCCTGAGAAAATGACATTTTCAAGTTTCATTTTTTGATAGTGAACAAAGAGTGAACACCTTGTTAAGGATAAACCTTCGTCATTCACTTGTCGACTCCATTCTTAAAGTAAGTTGGCATCCTTTTGAAATAACACCAAACAAAACCTAGATGCCAAATAGACAACGCCTTTTTCCAACCCTAAAAAAATATTAAGACCAAAGGGTTTTTTTAAACAAAACGTGGTTGCATATCAACCCAAGTCTAATCAGTATCAAGACAAGACCTTTTAGACTTAGGCGACGACTGTGTACAACCTCACTTGACCAAAGAAGATTATGAGAAGTCCCTGAAGACAGAACAATCATCGTTTGAAGAAGAAAATGAAGTTGATGATTTCACTTACCAAGGAATGGCCGAACTCCAACACAAGTACAGTCTGAGACCCAGAATTAAACCTATGTCAACTACACAACCCAAGAAAATTTTTCCTAGGGGTGAAATATACGAGCCCTTCGAGAAAGATATCGTGATGCAAAATAAAATAGGGGTAGATTCGCATAATACTAATGTAAAAGGGGCTGAAGACCAAGCAAAAAAAAACAAGGTAGCTGAAACACAAACACCTAAAACCAGAAACATTGAAAGTAAAATAGTTCTATTAAATAAAATTAATTGGAAGGAGCCTGAGGTTTCAGCCAAGGAGACGAATAAAAATGCGGGAGTTTTCTTCTTAGAAAGCGAGATAAAAAAGATAAATATACCCATACCATTGGTTGACTTGGTGAAGAATCCTGTGTACCAAAAACAAATAACCAAGATGATAAATTTTTCATATCTAGAGAGTCACTCTGATGTAATAAATATGGAAGATGACAAGCCTAATATCACTTTTGGTCCACATTTTGAGGGTGCCAGAGATACTGTCACCCCTTTCTATATTACCCTGAAGGTGCACGATCAGTTGTTTCATAATTGCATGCTGGACTCCAGGACCTCTCATAACATAATGCCAAATCTATTATGGATAAACTAGGCCTTGAAATCACCAGACCCTATGGATATATTTACTTGTTTTATTAGAGAGTTAAGTGCATGGGCATGATCAAAGATCTAGTAGTCATCCTCACCCATATTCCGGTGAAAAATGTCCTAATGGACGTAGTTTCCATTGATATCCCTTAGAAGTATGGTTTACTGTTATATAGATCTTGGAGATCCAAGCTCGATGGATCCCTTCAGCTAGATATGACCTATGCCACAGTCCCTGTTTTTGGTAGATAGTTCGCATGGTTATACAGAGAAACACATTTGGAATAGACGGTAAGCGATCCATAGAATCCTAACAATTACCTGGTTTACATCATTGACCAAGACCTAGGAAATTGTATTCTTTACTTTGATGATACTAAAGAAAGTTGTGCAGAAGAAGGTGACATCGATGAAATCATAATCGAAAAGACAACTAAAAATATGAACAACACTAGAATTTGGAAAATGTTCTTTGATGGAGCTTCATCATGTGAAGGAGCAGGTGCGGGAGTGATTTCCATAGCACCTAAAAATGAATTCGTCGTCCCTTTTTCCTACAGGCTACAATGGGACGTAGACTGCACAAGCAACATTTGCGAATATGAAGCTCTAGTCCTGGGTCTGGAAGCTGCCAAGAAGTTGAACATAAGGACCTTAGAGGTCTATGGAGATACTAAACTAATTGTGAAGCAGTTAAACCGATAATATTAAGCCAAGCACCCGAGACGGAGGTCTTACAGAAATTGTGCCTGGGATCTAATGGAAAATTTATTTTCATCAGTAAAGGTTCATTTCATCCCACGAGCCAAAAACCAGCAGGCCGATTCACTGGCCAAATCATCTTCGACCTTCGTACCCCCTACAACTTTCAAATTAAAGTACCACATAGAGGTGAGGCACAGACCATCCATGCCAAACAACGTACAACACTGGTAGGTCTTCGGGGATGACGAACAGATCAAAAAGTTCCTGGAAATGGTGGGTGGTTTCTCCGAAACCCACATTGACTAGGAGAACCACAACAATCATACCAAGATTATGTAGGAAGGGGAGGAGCCCCAGGAGTTTCGAGAAAAAAATTCAAATCGTCCCCTGCTAGTGTTAAAAAGTAATCAAATCCCTAAGGGCCTGATACCTCTGGAAAGGTTGTTTGATCAAAACGACATGCCTCTAAATTCCACCTTGCAGCCCCAACTAGAGGATGTCGAAGACTGCAATGTGGGCACCACCAAAGAGCCTAGAATAGTGAAGCTATCAAAGTACCTTCCTCCTGAGATAAAAAGAAAGTATAAGGACTTACTCGGGCGATATAAAGATGTCTTTGCATGGTCTTACGAGGAGCTCAGAACCTATGATACCTTGGTAATTGAGCACAATATACCTTTGAAACCTAGGCTTAATACCTTCCGATAGAAGCTCATACAAATCAACCCCATTTTGCTTCTTGTGGTCGAAAGAGACGTGAAAAAAATTTTAGACGCAAAAATTATTGTACCACTCAGGTACTCTGACTGGGTGGCAAATTTAGTCCCGGTTAGGAAGAAAAGCAGGGAGATTAGGCTATGCATAGACTTTAGAAATATAAACAAGTCCTCCCTCAAAGATAACTATCCTCTACCCAAAATGGATCATGTGTTGGAAAAACTAGTCAGGGAAAATAGGATGTCGATGATCGATGGGTTTTCTGGTTATAATCAAATTGTCGTCAATGAACATGATAAAGAAAAAACAACTTTCACCACCCCTTGGGGCACATTTATGTATAACAAAATTCCTTTTGGTCTGATGAACTTAGGTTCTACCTTCTAGTGTGCTATGGACATCATTTTTATCAGTGAAAAGGATAAATTTGTGGTTATCTACCTTGACGACCTAACTGTCTTCTCCAAATCCGATGAAGACCATCTATTGTACCTGAAACAAACGTTTGAAAAATGCCAAAAATTTGGTTTGTCTTTGAACCCCAAGAAGTCTCACTTCGCTATGCAGGAAGGTAATCTCTTGGGCCACATTCTGTCCTAGGATGGAATCAAAATCAACCCTAAAAGGGTGGGCACTATAGACACCATAAATATTCCTAGGAATATAAAAGAAATTCAATCATTTTTAGGAAAAATATTTTTTTTGAGAAGATTTATCCAAAACTTTGTTGAAATCATCAAATTGATCACAGATATGCTCAAGAAGAATAGTGAAGTGAAATGGATAGTGGAGGCTAAAGCATCATTTGCACACATCAAGAAAGTTATTAGTGAAGTGCCCGTATTAGCAAGCCCCGATTACCTAAAGGATTTCCTAATTTTCTCATTCACCTCCAAACACACAGTGATGGAAGTACTCCTCCAAAATAATGAAGAGGGTTTCAAGCAACCAATATCCTTCTTTAGTAAAATTCTTAGAGATGTTGAACTGAGATATGATATAATGGAGAAACAAGAATATGCTATGGTTAAGGCGTTGAAGGCTTTTAGAACTTACGTGCTACACTCCAAGGTAATCGCATAAATTCCCACCAGTTCTATGAAGGATATATTGGTCCAACCTGACAGTGATGGTAAGAGGGGTCAGTGGCTCGCTAAAATCCAAGAGTTTGACCTAGACATAAAACCGACAAAACTAGTAAAGGGACAAGGTCTAGCTAAGTTCTTGGTGGAATCAAATTTCAGAGCACTTGGAATAAATAACCTACAAGGATATGAGGGACAAGGGGACATAAACGAGCCCGACGAGAAAATAGCGATCTCCAGAATCGAAGAGAATTTTTTCTTATCAGATTGGTATAAAGATATAATGGCCTACCTACTGACCCTGAAATTCCCTAGCAATCTGTCTCCAGCTAAGGCCAGGACACTGATGCTGCATGCGGTGAAGTACTGCATATCCGAAAGTCAATTGTATTGGAAGGACCCCTTAGGTTTCTTACTGGCTTGTTTGGTAGAATCAGAAATAGAGGGGTTCATAAGAGAATTCCATGAAGGTGTGTGCGGAGGCATCACGCCTGGAGGGCAACGGCCTATAAAATCCTTAGGGTAGGATATTATTGGCCTAAACTTTTCTCAAAGGTCAACATCAAAGTCAAAGCCTGCAACCCTTACCAGTTGTTTACAGGAAAAAAAAAGCTCCCAGCGCTACCTTTGGTTCCTGTCAAAACCGAAGCCCCTTTTCAGCAATGGGGGTTAGATCTTATCAGTCAAATCAACCCACATTCCAACACTCAACACAAATTGATCCTCACCGCCACATATTATTTCACCAAATGGGTGGAGACTATTCCCACTAAGAAGGTGACCAATTCAGTGGTGATAGATTTCCTCAAAGAGAGGATACTATCCAAATTTGGCTGTCCCCAAAAAATAGTGACGGATAATGCCCAGTCGTTCAAGTCTATGGCTATGGTCAGCCTCTGCCAAAAATATAACATCGTATTGGGCCACTCCACAGTGTATTACCCTCAAGGTAATGGGTTAGCCAAATCATCAAATAAGAGTTTCATTACCATAATTAAGAAGGTACTGAGCGAAAACAAAAGATCTTGGCATGTACACTTAAAATATGCCTTATGGGAAAACTGGATAGGTACGAAGAAATCCATTGGTACTTCTCCTTTTCAAATGGTGTACAGGACTGATGTGGTTTTACTTATAAATTTGACGCTCCTTGTAATGAACCTCTGGTATGATGAGAGAGAAGAGCCAAACCACATCACTAGAAGAATAAATCAGTTGATTGAGGTCCAACAAAACAGGACCGAGGTAGATGCAACGATGCAGAAATACCAAGACGGCATTAAAGCACTTTTCGATCGTAAAGCCAAAAACAAGGATTTCCTCCTCAGTAATTTGGTTTTGAAATGGGATGCCAAGAGGGAAGATTCAGAAAAACATGGTAAATTTGATCATATCTGGTATGGAAAATTCAAAATCTAAACTTTTGAAGGGAAGAATTCATTTCTATTAGATAATTTGGATGGTGTGACTCTCAGCGCCCCTGCCAATGGGCATTATTTAAAGCACTATATGCAAAAAATCTGTTACGGAATTCCATTGTACATACCGATTTGTTTTCTCTTTTCTTTTCATAATTTTTTTTTCAGTAAGTTCACTTTCATATTGAATAAAACAGGTTTTTGATTTCCTAGAAGTAGAGGCATAACTTTTGACACCCAGGATCCCATAAATCCTGAAGACCTGATACTCTTCGTGTTGTTTCATGCAGGCCTCCAAATTAAATCCCAAACTGCAAAAGGAGAAAGGGACTGTCAAGTATCCATAAATCGACCCTCCCAAAACAAGTGATAAAGAATTTTTTTTCAAGAAGAAGATAAAGTGGTAAGGCAAAGAGATGAAATTATGGAGTGTCTAGGTTTTCAAATGAATATCATTTAAACGTAGTAGTATTCTCGCAAGTATGATGTGTACACCTGAGTTGGGATTGCACAATAATATCTGGTTTTTTGGGGGGGGCATGGCCTAGTCACTTTCTCTTTTTCACCCTTGGCCTTTTCTCCTTAAGCTCTGACACCTGCCTGTACCATCCATAGAGGAAAAGAGTTTCGACTTCCATTTCGAAAACTGGTGAGTGTCTCCAAAAGTAAATTGGTCTTCATAGTTTCTCAGTCCCCTACTAAAAAGGACCATGCGTGGGTAGACCTTAACTCTCTTAAGTCTTTCAACAGTTTTCAAATGGTTAAGTCTTGCTCAAAAGAAGGCCCCTGGAAATGAGTTCACCCCTTTGTTTTCCTGCGAGCTAGGGCATTGTGAAGGATAAACGAAAGTTGGTCCAAAGCACTCAAAGCAATTTGACAGGCCTCTGTTGGGAATTTTACGTAGATACCACCCCTAGTATTACTTATACAATTTGATTGCCCCCACTTTAGTTCCCAATATATATATATAAGACAGATGGTGAAAGGAAATTCAAAATTGATTGCCCCCATCTAGTCCAAAGAGATGATGAAAGGAAATTCATAAAATGGTTTCCCTCATCTCAGCATTTAAATGCATAATTACCCTCTGAAGTGGTGAAAGAAAATTAAATAAAGGTGACCAGGCAACTTCATCGGGGTGCTGAACAGGCTCGCTGGCAGTGAAGCAATGTCTCGAGATATCTGTAAGGTTGTCATACATAAATCATACTATGCTCTAGTAATTATCTTTCTTGAAAATGGATCTACACCTCAGGTTCATTGTAGTTATCCCTGATCAAAAGGATGAATTATAGTTCATTTTGAGGCAATCCAAAACCCACAGCACCTGTTGAATTTCCTAAGATTGTTTTTGGACCACCTTGGGCAGACCTTCTTTCAGTGTTAAGGAAGGGAGAGTTACCATGGACTGCAGTTGAGCTTAGAAATCATTTTAGGTTTGAAATATTTCCAGAATTCAATTTGGAACCTCAAGGTTCTCTTTGTATCCTCTTTCTCAACCTGTTTCTCAGAAGCAAATTGTTGAATCCATTTACCCATATAGGCACTCGGTCTACTGTTCTTCTCATCCCACAAGGATATGTGATCCCTAGTTGGAGTCGATGTTGAAGCCGCCTTCTTCTAAATAAGTGAGATATTATATTTAAGCCCAGAAAGCTAGTTTTGGGAGTTTTGCTTGTTTTGCAACATTTCCCACTATCCTTAGTGTCCCGACGCGCGAAGTGGCGATAGCGGTTTTAAAATTTTACCCAGATTAGTGTCAGGAGTAAGTCACTTTAAACCCTAGTTAAGTAATATTGGGGTTTCGCAACTCAGTGATCGTTCTCCCAAAAAGAAATACCTTCATAGCTCCGACTCGCAAAGTCTCAATATTCATTAATTAAGCATGCATTAATTAAGAACTTAAGTCAAATCATGAATATTTAACTAAGTCGCATCATTGTGATTTTTGGTTTTGGGGGCTCAAAGGCTAGGAGTGAAATCTTCAGATATGGTGAATGCTGAAAAAGGGGGATTAAAGACTAAAACACACTTAATTAAAGGAGATAAGCTAGATTAATTGATGCATTAAGAAACCTTTAACACGCACCATCTCTGGAATAAGTTTAAATGTTTTTTGCGTTGATTCCTATTACGACTAGTCAAAAAACTATGGCATTTATTTGAACTATGGTGAGGTGACAGGTAGTAGGATATCATTTTTACTTATAAATATTTCCTTTAAGAGATTTGACCGTTCTGTTCTCAAGGACAACAGGGGTTTAAATGACTAAGATAAAGAGTTTTTCCTTCATTTTTTAAGTTCTCATTTCTATTTACGCGCAGAGCCATTTTACCAAGTTAACCATTGTTTGCGATTTTCAAATCTGTTCGACAGGTGGTCCAGTTGCAGGTTTCACTCTCATGGCTCCATGAAAAATCCCCAAGTCAGCCAGCAAGATTTCAAGTCAGGGTTCATATGTTATTTATGATACCTCACCCTGAAGTATTAATTCTATCAAGACATGGTCATACGTCTTTGACATCCTGCAATCCGAGTCGATAAATTGTTTGGATGATTCGAGCGACAGCGAGAAGGATGATTTATCAACCAAATACAAAATCGTCGCTCAAGAAGAGATGCACAAAATAGTGGCAAGGCCCCAACTTCTTCCCTATTTTGATATTATCAGGTGGGCGTTGGACCATGTGGACATCTCGACCAGGATGATTATCAGCGAACAGAAGATGACAATTGGTACCTTCCGACCAGAACATTTTTGGGCAATGTATAAAATGTCACCCATGCCAAACCTTACTCACAACACCGAATTCCTAGAAGTCTTCAAGAAGAAGGACTGCAAGCAGTATGCAAAAATTTTGTCCAATCTGATCAAATATTGGGTCTCACACCCTGTGAAATTCAAGGCTGACTGCAATGGGATCTATTCAATCTCTTCCTTGGAGCCAAAGTTCAAGTACATAGTGATGATGACCTACAGGCTTTATGGGAAGGAAGACACTACCCATTTATTCCTCCCATGGGTGCCACTCATTCATACAGTTGCTAAGGGTTTCTCCTTTGACTGGGCCAAACTGTTGTCTGACAGTCTAACTAGTCAAATTATTGAATATCGAGCACAGAGGGCGAGTAAGAAAACAACTTCATTCTTTATGTCTTCTTCCATCATGGATTCCATCTGTTCATGACACCCTTACCACTGATGAACTGGAGCTGGGCTCAATCCAATATAGAGCCTATCCATGTCTACCACTCAAAGATTTGGGAGAATAAAGCCAAAGAATTCATCTACGATATCTTCAACTGGGTAATGGTGTCACTGCATGTCACCATTTTTGGCTAGCCACCTCCCAAGATGTCATATAGTGTCGCGACCAGCCTAACTAGCTTGGAAGAATGGTATCTAGAGGTAGAATTTTCATATATCAGGGTTTTCAGCACCTCTGTCCCTTCATATACCCTCCCATTATTCATGCTAGATAAGCTATTGTGTCATCATATCACTAGACAGACTGTGCTCGACAGAATAAGAAAAGAGCTCAAAGGAGTATCAAAAAAGGTATGGCCGCCCTTCCCTATTCGTATTGGTGTGTATTCCTTGTTAGATTTTGGCCATGCCAAAGCTAAGGGTATGGCTTTAGAAGAAATGAAACTAGTGGATATTGAGTTCAAGAAGCACGACCCTAGTAAGGTTGTGAGCAATCACCTGGTGAGTTGCATCCTGAAGAGGTATCAACATGAGGATTCCCCTCATGAAAAAATATTCTGGGGCATGAGGTCCTTCGCTGAAGTCCTAAGTCGGATTCAAGCCTTTACACTCAAAGATATGGCTGAATTTTTGAAATTCCAGGAGCACCGACGAAGTTGTCTCCCCTAGATTTTATAGGGTGAAGCCCTAGAGCTTCTAGTTACAAAGAAGATGGGAGCCAAAGGTGCAAAGGACTCGAGTCCTAGTGGGGAGAAGGACCAAGGGAAAACAAGGGAGGATGGAACCTTAGAGAAAGGAGTGAAAGTCCCCCAGAAGTAGGAAGGAAACCCTTAAAAGGGCATGCTAAACAAGCAGGCCCAAGGCCAAGTAGAGATACCCTCACAGGGATAGAGTGACTCACTTTCGTTCACGTTAAACAAGCCATTTATAGAGGTCACCCTGAAACAAACATCCAAGGAAATCGGTAGTCTGATTGCTATTGTCACACCCTTGCAGTTCACAAAGGGGAATTCTGACGCGAGATGGATTTTCAATGAAGAACTGACACCTATTTCTGTAGAGGAGCTTCCTCCTAACGAATTTTTCTTTGACAAAAAAAGAAAAGGCGTGGTGAGGAAAGGATTATATCAAAAAGAGGGCATAATGGCTAAAAAATTTAAAATCATAACAGATGGGAAGAACACAAAAGAGGAGAATTTGCAGAGGACATAGTTGGGACATTGGGGGCTTATCGCACAGCCAATCAATACTCAGTTGGGACTTTGACGGCCCATTTGAAATGAAAGAACCTCCTGATCAGTAAATTGGAAGCTAAGGTGGCTACTGCTAAAGCGAATGTCAGGGACAAGGTGAGAAAGAGCCTTGAGGAAGCCCGAACAACCAACCTGCATGAAATATATAAGCTCAGGTCTAACCTCAAGCAGGTGCACCAGTCAGCGCAAACTAACCAAAATCAGGTAATCCAACAAGGGCAAGAGATTATAGAGTTGCAGTTGAAATTGGAGGTGGCCGAGAACCAGGTTGTAGACATAAAAGTGTTCAGATCATAGGCCACTGAAATCCGACATAAGGTATTTACGGCTCAACAAAACCTGCTGGTAAAGTTAGGAACAATTCAAAACCATTTCCGGATGATAGATCAAATATTAGAAAATATTTCTTCAAGAGAAAGAGAAGTCGAGGTAGCACAGGTCGCTTTCCAAAACATTATTATAGCTATGAAGAAGATAGAGACGATCACCAACTCAAAATTATCCATCGCAGAACAAACCAGAGGTAATATCCTACTGAAGGTTTGGAAGAAAAATATATCAAAAATCAAGGGGCGAGCTAATGAAGTAAAGAATTCTTGTGAGGAAACGTTCTCTTTGATAAGTAAAAGTTTGCTAGGCCTTGATAAGGAAAGAAGTGATGGGACACTGGGAAAAATCAATATAGCTAAAAATCTATTGGATATCAAAGAAAACATGGAGAAGCAACAAGTGGAGATATCCCAGATTAGCCAAGTCGATATGGCCCAAGTGGACAAATGGCTAGTACAGCCAAGTTTACAATTATGCTCCATCCTCACAGAGGATCGAGAAGTGGGAAAAAAATTTCCATAGATGGCGAGGAGTTGTTACACTTTTGAAGCAAGCAACCAAGAAGAGCCTTCTAGGTTGATAGCCCAATTGGTGGAGTGGTGTGTCATTTTCACCGAGTAGGCAAAGGGGCAAGTTTCTGGTGCCAAATAATGACAGATGTCTACCTGTTCTATTTCTAGAACCCGAAGGGCAGGTAAATTAAGGTGCTTCACCCTTACTAGGGAAAGCAAATAAGAGGAGATGTAATGCTCCAATTTTCCATTTGTAACTGACAATTTTCTAAAACGATCGGAGTTCCATAGGTTCAGAAGTTTGTTTAAATAGAAGAAAGATTGTAATAGAAAGGGATTTTTTTTGGGCCATGAATATCTTGTAATAGAGAAAGTTCTCTCAAGCCAAGATTAATTCAAAGTGGATTGAAGACTCCATATTTCGTCAAGATTGATTTATGCGGTTTTTTTTTCTTTTGTATATTCATGCTTCATGTCATTTTACATATATGTCATTGATGAATGTTCTAGCTACAATTTAGTATAATTTCTACTACGGTGATTAGGTTCTATGGTATCTATGTTATTTACAGTTTTTCCTCTGTATCGGCTACTTGTGGATACAAGACCTGTGAATGATTGATATCTCTACTTTATATGCTTTCATCAAGGTACTCATGTCTTTTTATTCTTCTTCCACAGCATGGGATTCCTCTGAAATTGATGCCCCACATTAGTTGATAGCTCTTTGTTTCACACTCAGTTTCAATATTTTAAACTTAGTTATGGAAGACGACCTTCATTTTCGTTAAACCCTCTGATTGGCTTCATTGAACTTTCCCTACACAATCTAAAGATTGAGATAAGCACTTTAAATCATCCACCTCCTTCAAAGTTTATGTTCTCCCCATGACTATACCCGTCATAAGACAACCCAATATCAAACCTGGTCTAGCGAATCAAACCAGTATTGATTTAAATATTTTCCATACCAAACTCAAGACCGCCACCACTCGGACAGAGCTCGAACGTTCATGGGCCACTATCGAGTGGGATATCAACATGCAAGAATATTTGGAAGCTAGACAAAGACAACTCAAAGATCGTCCATAGCTTCATCCACCCCCCCAAGTTGTCTCTTCCCCTTCCTTTTCTTTCACTCTTTTTAGATGCTTAGACTCTACACTTTATAGCCTTAAGTGTAGACTTAGGAACAAAAGACCTTATCTACTTTCTTCTACTATGTGGAGAGGTTGGTCACAAATACCCTAGATGTGGCTGTGATATTTCACTCATTCCAAGAAAGAATCAAGAATAATACAAACTTCCTCATATGAGAGATGACCTTCCTGCATTTCTTGGTAGAGATCAAGGAAATAGCACTAGGTGGGACTGTCTCGGGTATCCTATACACTTTTCTGTTCAAAATAATAATAACCCTATGAGGCCTAGACTCATATACAACATGAATTTTCCATAAATAAGGTTGGCCCAAAAGAACATAACAAAATTTGAGAGGAGAAACATCACACAATACCTCATCTTTGAAAGGCTTGATGTCATACGACAATTGACATTGTTAGCTGACGTGGAGATTGCTTCCTTGGTAGAGCCATCCAATGGTGTAGGGTTATGGGTGAAACATTGTCAGTAGGGCCAGCTGCTTGACAACCTCTATTGAGATAAGGTTATTCTTGCTACCACTATCAATGATGAAGTGCAGTGGGGTTCCTTTTACCTACATATGTGAATGGAAGAGGTACTCTTCTTCTTCTGGCTCATCTGGTTCATTAGGATGGAGCTTGGTGGTAGCAACGGTGGCACTGGGTTCCACATAAATGATTTGTCTTCCTCTTTCTATCTCTAACTCATATTCATAACCTCCATCTGATTCAGAGGCTTTCACTTTAGCCACTAACGATTTCTTTGAGCGAGAGTTAGCAATGTTATGCCAAGGGCTCTTATGGAAGTCACACCACTTCCCGTTATCTTTCTTTGTCTTTCCATTGTCATTGTTTTCTTGTGGCTTGGACTGATTGTTCTGATATTGTCCATATTTTCTCTTTCCTTTGATCTGTGGGTTGGGGCTGCCCTTTCCTAGATTTTGTTGTGAGGGGTGCTTGGGCTCAAATTGCCACGTCTTTTGTTTGAGCTTCTGCTCAATTTTGACGGCATATCGGTAGGTTGTGCCCAAGGACAAGATGTCCAAAAATTCCATTTTGGTCTAGATGTATCTATGAAAAGAACCATGATACTTGAGCATAAGATGTCACTCTAAATATTTGATACCAATATTGGTGCGCAAGGTATGGAAGATATTTGTGAACTCTAGCACTGCTTGGTCTCTTTCTTGTCGTAATGTGGTCCATTTGGTATACAAGTCGTCATAACTTCCAACCGGGTAGTATTATTCCTTAATAACATCCTTGAAGGACTCCCAGGTGGTTGTGACTGTAAATAACGAGGGTTCCTTTGTTTCCTTTTTCTCACAGAAAGTTTCCCACCAATATTTGACATGGGGAACGACTTTGAGGAGTGCAAAAGTAATCATATCCTATATTTGAAAAGTTATGGACAAAAAAATACCCTTTTAGTAGATTCAACCACTTGTCTACACCATCTGCTTCTATCTGACCTTCAAATAAAGGAATATCGAAGTTTATTTGTACCTTGAAGGGGGCGGTGCCTATACTCAAAGAAGATGTGTCGCCTGGTTGTAGTCATCGAAGGATTTGTGTGAAACTATCCATCATCCCGTTCCTCTGTTGCATGAGGGCTTCCTCAAGAAACATTTTGAAAGGATCTCCTGTCCTGTCATATTTCTTTTCTCCTACCATGAGAGGTTTCTTGGGCATGTGAGAGATTTGGTCCTCAAGAGAAAGAAGCTCGAGACCCAATTCTTTGTACTCTGACCTCGTTGAGGAGATGCATTAAGACGACAAGGAGAATACCGCTCTGATACCACTAATCCAAATTTTATTAGTAGAACGAAATGACTACAGATTATTAATAGATGCTTAACACAAAATAACAGAGATACACTAAATTTGGTTTTCTATTCAATAAGGAAATAAGATGAAACTGTAAAATGTAGTGGAAAACAAGATTGTTGGAATGGTGGCGGCTTATCTCTGAGAAAATATGTGATCGATGTGCTCATTCGCAACAATATGATTACAATGAGGCTATGAAGGCCTTTTTATAATAAACAAGAGTGTCAAAAACCATAGACATCCAAAAACCTAACCCTGGGAGATGAATCAACAAAAGTCACGTGGGCCCCGTTTGGGTAAGTTGGCACATCAACTTCCCAGGGTCGTAACTTTTGCATACGATCTCCGCTTTAGGCGTATGATAGCCCATTGGAAATATCTATCCAAGGAATAAAACTATTGACAAAATTTTCTTGATGAAATTCTCTGGCCGCAAGATACCCCAAAAAACTTCATTTAGGGCCTCAAAATGGCTTCGAAAGTTTAGGACCCAAAAAAATGATAAAAATAGTAAATTACCAAAATTGCAATAAAGTTGTTTTGATCCAGCTAGAAAAGGTGGATGGCCACTAATATCCACCTGGATCAGACTAGATTTGTTTCTAGCCACTTTGCAAGGTCAATAGAAGAAGGGTTGGGTTCCCTAGGTACTCAGACCTGTAGTGGGAGTCCACTAGCCATTGAATTCTCTGAAGGTGTCTTCACCTCCTCCTCTCCTGTAGATGGTCCTAGTGCAAGCCTTAACCTCAATGTTGATGGAAGGAATGATAGTACTTATTTTCTGGCCAGGAAGAGTTGCAGCAACTCTGTGCACTATTATGGGTTTTAGAGGACTAGCTCCATTTTTTCATGCACTGATGTTGCACTTTGTCCTGAGGTTGTGTCAGGTTCCTTCTAAACCTTTGGTACCTCTACATCTTTGTGGACCTCAGATTTCGGGGTTGTGCTTTTTTCGATAGCACCCTCAACCTTGGTCTTTGAGGAAGTGTGTTGATAACTTAGCACTTGCGGCTTCGGTACAGTTTGCATCTTCATTGAAAATGGA
The DNA here is from genome assembly GCA_000966675.3 of Picea glauca. NCBI lineage: Eukaryota > Viridiplantae > Streptophyta > Pinopsida > Pinales > Pinaceae > Picea > Picea glauca. Next base: position 36,109 of record JZKD02S1664922.1, read on the forward strand.
CTATCTTGAATTGGCACAAAGTGTATGATCTGTTGACTCTAGGATTTAGTTTTGGCCTAGTGAGTTCTAGACTCTATTTGGGTATATTTGGGTTTGGACCAGTGATTTTTGGTCTCTTCTTGGTTATCTCTGGGGGATCCAACTGCATGGTTTTCAAGCCAATGGTTTGGGACAGAATGGTGGTTTCTTGAGGTGGTGACTGGGGTTATGGTGGTGATGGAGGTTGTTAAATGATGATGGTGGTGGATTAATCTGGATTTAGGAGTAGAATGAATGTTTAATAGATTGAATACAATAACACAGAGATAGGAAGAATAACACAAATATTCAGTGAACAATATCTTCTATTAAATAATGAAATAGGTTGAAACTGTAAAATTGCAAAAACTAAAACTTGCTCGAATGGTGGTAGCTATCTATGAGAAGAGATGTGGTTTCTACATGCGTCCATCTCAAAAAGAATGGATTACAATGAGGCTCCATAGGCCCTTTTCATATTACTCATGAATTCCAAAACTCTAGACATCCAAAAACCTAACCCTAGAAGGTGAAACACCAAAATAGATCTAAAAATAGGGGGCTGACTTGTTATGCTATGCAAGCACCCTCTACTTCATTAAAATAAACTTTTCAGGACCTTCCTCAATGTCTTAATTATGCAAGAGGTTTTATGTGTCAAGTTCAATGCTTCTTTAAAATGTATATGTGTGAGGTCTTTTAAAAGTTAAATATATTTTTTAAACAAATACACAATAATCATAACTTGTAGCAAATAAACCAGCAAACTCACAACAATAACAAGATGATAAAGGAGTTCACCCCCAACTGGGCTACATCTCCTTGAGCCTCCTTCAATGGACTAGGCTCTCTGG
>JZKD02S1664922.1:40659-54591 GCA_000966675.3 Picea glauca
GTGTGATTTTCAAAAACACCAAAGCATTCATCTTGAGAGGAATTTGAAGATAAACTAACATTACATACCTCATGTTCATGCATTTACTTGGTAAGGGTTTCCTTTGCCTCATGAAGTTGAGTCTCCATCTCATGCAACTTTTCAAGAGGATGATCTTTCTCCTCCTTCATGGCCATCAACTGCCCTTGAAGGGCAATGCTCTCTTCTCTATCTTCCCACAACTCTTGTACCATATCTCTCATGGTTACAAACTCATTCAACATCTCTTTGTCAAAGAACTTGGATAATGAAGATATATGAGAACTATCAATGTTTGAAGTTTCCTCCATCCTTGCAAGATATCAAAATTCAACACAAAACTTGCACAAATACCAACAGCTAAAACTCAAGATATCAATGGAAATCACATGAGAAAAACAAACTAAGCTCTGATACCACCTGATCTGAAAATAGGGGGCTGACTTCTTATGCTATCCAAGCACCCTCTACTTCATTAAAATAAACTTTTTAGGGCCTTTATCAATGTCTTAATTATGCAAGAGGTTTTATGTGTCAAGTTCAATGCTTCTTTAAAATGTATATGTGTGAGTTCATTAAAAAGTTAAATATGTGTTTTAAACAAATACACAATAATCATAACTTGTAGCAAATAAACAAGCAAACTCACAACAATAACAAGATGATAAAGGAGTTCACCCCCAACTGGGCTACATCTCCTTGAGCCTCCTTCAATGGACCAGTCTTTCTGGGATTAGTTTTTCAAAGATTCTTTTACAAGCTTCTGCTCAAATCCAATGCAATTACTGACTGTACCATTGGGTTTAGAATACATAAAAACCCCAAAAATGACTAATAGAACTCTGAAAACGGATCATGGCTCATCCGGACATGACCTCTTCTACATGTGGCCTTGAGCTTCCCTGAGCTTCCTTGTGGAAAAAAAACCTATAAAAGTCCTCAAATGCCTCTAAAACCTATCCCAATGTGTTCAAATCATAACAATTAGCCAAAAATGACTATTCAATCACAGAAAACAGACTTGGGCTCATCTGAGCATGACCTCCATCAATGAGGGCTTCAAGCTCCCTAGAGCTCTCTGAAACTACAATGGTCAAAAACTTGCAAAAGAAGTCTTCAAATGCCTTTTAAAATAGTTCCAATGGATTCATAACATCCAAAAAACCCTAGCTAGGCTTTTTGGCACCTCATTTGGCCAAAAAATAAAGAAGTTAGGCCTCCTACCATTTTCTTCCTTCAAGCTTGTTGTCTCTGGTTCACCAAAACGCACCTCTGTTCATCCAACTTAGCACCCACACTCAATCTCATGCTAAAACATAGAATCAAGTGCAACCACAAAATGGTGTGAACTGTAGGATGGTTAGGGTATGCCTAGCCCCTAACCACCAAAACTGTGGACATATGGGTCACCGTGTGACCTCGTTTCCCGCACAAAAGGGATAGGTTCCAAGATTTTTTGTGGGTGCGACATGTGGCGAGGATGTGGTATTGTAACCATTGTAAAATCCAAACCCCGCATGCATTTTACATGGTGGTCACATGCATTGACACCAAAACCATGGGCTATAATTTTTTTGAAATGTGCGCGCACGAACCTACATATGGCCAGGTCATATGGCACACATAGAAACTGGGGGCTGGGGCTAAGCCCCAGCCCAGACCCCCGCGCCAACCATAAAAAAATGCAAATTTTAATATATATATAACAAGACACAAGTGGTGGTGTGCCAGTTGGGAGGCCTTTGCCAAGACGTTGGATGTAGGTGGAAGTCCGGGGTTCGATCCCCACGAACTCTATAATAATTTTGAACAACCAACCTTTGTCCTGGTGCCACATGGCAACCCATGCCTGGGCCACGTGGAACCACTCCATTTGCCAATTAAATGCCACATGTCGAAACATCATTCATCCAAAATCTGCCAATCAATTATTTCCACATCATCAACTTCCACCTCAGTGTACGAACGTGCCATGTCAGTTGTACGGCCTTTGCCACGTCAGTTGTATGGACTGTACAGTCAACAATTTTTTTTTCCCTGTTTGGCGAATCGAAGAGATCATGATATCTAACTCATATGAAATTTGTTTGAACCCATTCAAGTTGCATTAGGTTTGTAACGATGAGGTCTATGCACTCATTTGTTTTGAGGCAATTCCGAGAACTATGATTTTTGAGCAAAATTTTGACCCCTGGTCCAGATTCTGATCAAAAATTCATGTGAGCCCTATGGGTAAGTTGGTGTAATTTGGTACCTCAACTTTCTAGGGTCATAGATTTTTGTTGGCCCTTCACCAAGTTTTGGGGGTTTCTTGGTAATGTTGACCTATTTTGGGCCTTTGATAGCCTGTCAAAGGAGGAGCGCAAGATGAAGCAGAGATCATGGGATCTTGGCCCCCTTTTGGGCCTCCTTTTGTTTTTTTGGGAATATGTAACGGGAAAGGGATGTCGGCCCATGTGTTTACCCATGTTTAGGCCTATTTTGTATATATAAATAGATGCCTAGGATACAAAGAGAAGGGAAGACAAATGAAAGGCTAAGTTCTAGTTCTAAGTGATGTGAATGTATGCTAAGTCCAATTAGGGTTTTGATGCTTTGTGCATGATTGTAAGAGACTTTCAGGGCTGAGTGCAAGTAGTTGTGACAGACTGTGAAAGTCTTAGTGTTGTAACGTGAGGAAGAAGGATCTAGTGAGCTATGCATATATTTTTTCCTGTGCAGAGTAAGGGTTTGAGGCTCTGTGTTGTAATAGATTGAATAAAGGAAATAAAGAAGAAGAGTTGGTGGATGTATCCCCAGGAGGGGGGTGAACCATGTCAACACTGAGCTATATTTCTTGGTACTTTCCTGAATGTGTTTATGTCTTCTTTTCTTAGTTCTTTGATATGATTAGATAGATATGCTTATGCTCAGTGCTAATGATTTATAGAATGTTAGATCTAATGTCCATGAATATGCTTAGTGCTTGATCAGTTACATATGACCTATTTTACTTATGATAAGTGTGTGTATACAGTAGATTACTGTGAATATTGTGAGGCTCTATTTTATCAACGAAGTAGATAATGATTGCAAGTTAAAGAACTGAAGGTGCTAATTGATTCATTAAGTAGTACAATCACATATATGTGTCCCAACTAAGGTTGCAGACAATTGAGTCCTGCAATCACCCCTGCATCTACCTTGGGTGAGACCTCATCTTCTTCGCAGGTGTTTCCTAAAGGGTTGATAGTTAGGGTTTTGTTGGTGCATTGTTGTAGCATTGAACCATGGGTCTTCCCCTATTCCAACAAATGGTTCTGTTGCTAGGACCTGAAATTGTGATTGTTGGGAACTGAGAAAGAGGAAGCTCTGTGCAAAGATTCATCCTGAAATTGTAAAAGCTATGTGTGTAGATTTGTGCCCTAGTTAAAAGTATTATACATGATCTGGAAATCTCTGTGCTAAAGAGAGAAGGCCATATCTGAAGAAAAGAAGCCCGATCTGAAGAAAGGAGGTTGGATCTGAAGAAAAGAAGCAAGATATGAAAGTTTTGTGCTCTAAGAAAGGTAAAAGTGGAAAATTCTGACTAAAAGAGGTAAGATATGCAAGATTTGTGCTCTGATAAATGTAAGAATAGTTAAAAAAGTCTTAGATATGAAATCTTTGTGCTCTGTAAAATTAAGATAAGTGGAAATTTTTGTTTCTAGAGTATGAATCTAGGTATGTTTGATATATTATGCCCTAGCTTAAGACCTAGGGAACTGACAGATGAAAACATATTTGATATGAATAGATCTGATAAGAATAATGAAAGATATGTTATACCTATGAATAGAAAGAATGTTTGGACTAACAAAGGGATGCAGGACCCTAGAATAAATTTGTTTCAGGTTAGCTCATACGATCGTAGTGCGCAGTACAGAAGAAGATGGGGATAATTTAAAAAAAAGAGAGGATTAACTCTATGATATAATTATAGAATACCAAGACATCTTGCTAAGGAATGCCCTGGTAGAAGACCTAGTTGTCTTCATTGTAAAGCTATGGACCATGAAGTGTTGGATTTCTCTAGAATGATCGCTAATCTTGAAAGAATGAATCTGAATCAAGATAACCCTAAGCTAGATCCAGAAAAGGCATAACCCCAACAAGAATCCAAGAAAGTATTGATACAAATAAAAGAAACCCTGAATGACCACTGACAGGTCATCTTATCATAGATATTCAAAGAGAAGGAATGCATCGAAGCAAGAATAGAGGACTTCAACATTGACTGTGTTTTGGATGAGGAAACACAGATGAATATTATGCCATAGAGAACCTGGGAAGCTATAGGAAGGCTTGATATAATCCCTTCACTAGGAGGAATAAGTTTATTCAGAGGAAAGCTAGTAAACCTATGTGGAAGGATCGCTTGGATACCTATGGCTGTCAATGGAACTTCAATAGAGGAAGACTTTGAGATTATTAAATTTGTTGAATAAAACACCCCATTTACCATGCTAATAGGAAAACCTTGGATTTATAGAAATCAATCCAGACGAAAGTAAGGAGAAGAATTTTTGGAATAGAAGAAGCAAGAGTTAAAAGACTTTATGACCAGAAGGATCACGCACTTGATTGAGGAACATAAGAGCAGATCATAGATATTTAATACTAGCAACCCAGATATCAAAAACAAGAGAACACTAGGGGATCCTCAGGAGATTGAATTACCTATCCCAGACACAGAAGAAGTATTATCAAGAAACCCTAGGAAATAATTTCAACAACACGAAGTAACTAAGACCAAAGAAGAAAAGAATCAGAACGAGAAAAGAAATACCGAGATGAAGCTCACTAGGAAGAAGGCTAGAAAGTTAAGAAAGAAAAGGGATAATACTGAAAGGTTATAGGAGGTTCTAGAGGAGACCTCGTAGAAAGAAAAATTAGAGAATTGGAGCTTCACCGAGATATCAGAATAGTGACACATGGAACTTCGCCATGACGAAGAAATATAGCTATTGGGGCCGATATATCCATTCAAATTCCACTCCGAATGGATAGAAAATAAATAATGGTTCATCATCCGACCGTTGGACCATGCCATAATGGATCGAACATGAGTTAATGGAGGCTCATACCCATTGCAAGACAACCATTTTCGAATTACCTATTTAGCTTGTCATGCCATGCACCGAGAACGTGTTTTCCAAATTGATAATTCAATCCCATAGCCTAGGCTGAGTTTATATAGTGATCATTGTGCTATTTTTATTTATCTCATTATTGTGTTATTCCCTGATCCCATGAATTGTTTATTCCGAGTGTGTATGTCGGAAGAATTGATCACTACAGAGAAAGTTTTTGAAGAGGTTATGATAAAATTTATGACAAAGAGAGTCATGTCAGAGTGAGGGTTGTCTACAGGTGTACAAGCATCATCGACGAGAGGACTGCAGGCCTCTCCTTCCACTGCTCGAGCTAATCCATCCCGGCCAGCCGATGAGAAGCGCACTAAGAATAGAGATGAAATCACAAATGCTAAGTTGATTCCAAGCATTCCACCTGCTTATCTACCACCTCTGAGAGGCACCATCAATTGTGACAACGTACCCCGTGAATTTGAGTATGCTTTGATCACTATGTACCTTCCGAAAGAAGTGTGTGCATTTCGTGCCGATCAGGATAAGCACACTGTGTTTAAGTTAAGTGACTTCAACCTCAGTGACAGGAAGATTTACAGTATGCTCTCCCCTCATAAATATCTGACGTAAACCAAAGGAAAGAACTCCAAGATTATCGCTCAATCATGGACCCAGAACCTCGCGTAGTCAACCTTACTTAATGTAATGAAGATTCATCACTTTGGGAGGCATCAAGTACTAAACGGATGCATCAATTTGTTGTTGTCTTGCTATCATGGATGAAATTTATGGTTGAACTGCCGCATCACAATGGATCTGACCTTAATCAATCGGATCACAGGGCTAACCATGCAGGGCCCTGACCCACAGGATTTCTACCCCAGAAAGACCACATATCATGCTCTCACCCAGAGGATAAAGGATACCTACAGCAATGCAGAGAAGGGAAAATGAGGCTACAAGGTAGCCTCTACCAAAAGTGGCACAGTGCGCTTTTCCTATTAGTTGATCACAGACAAGCTAGTTCGCAAGAACTGACTGACCCAAGTAATCGAATTTCCAGTCGACCTTGCAGGGAAGTGAGCGAAGGGACTACATATGAATTGGCGAAATACTTGGTGAACTAGATAGAACTGGAATGCAAGGAAGCACAGGATGAAGGGTACAAGTTCCATTTCACCTGGCTTCTCATATTAATCACTTTCATCGCATGGGAGATGTCGGAAGGTGCAACCTTCTCGGATGTCGAGCCCTTTGAACCACTGGCCACGAAGTTCAGTATGTTGTGGTATTCTAGTGACATGAACAAGCAGTGGCAATCAAATGTTTTCTTCCACATGTATTATAACCAGTTGAAGGTATCCATACAGGCCACTCCTTGCATAACCCCGAACACACTTCACAAATTTATGCCATTGATGAAATTCAGTGCGGACCGCCACTTCATCTACATCACAGTGCACGCTGATGAGAATAAACAAAAACTACATTCATACTACAAGTTAATGGAGGATGACCTGGAGGATATTACCAAGGAATGGTTAGCGCACCTCCTTGTTCCAATAGACCCCACAGAGATGTTTGATGTTGACAGCCCTGAAACTACACCAGATACAGCTAGACCTAGCAATATAAAGGAGACCGAATAGGTCGATGATTTAGACAGTGCATCTATAAAGACTATGTCTATTTCAGTCGATCAAGGAGGTGATGGCATAGAAATAGAACAGAATAAAGGCGAGGTTACACTTCCAAGAGACGAGGAGGATCCCTTGAAGAAAAGGAAGGTTTCCCCTCCGAAACCTTCTTCAAGGAAGAAAATGAAAGAAACTAGAACCAAGTTTGAGACCACCCTAACCTCAAACGACTTCGACATCATCGTTGTTGCACTAAACGATGCTTCGCTGGAGATAGAAGAAAAGTAAGAAGACAAGCAGGAAGAGGTGTTTAGTCACATCAAGGCTGAGCTTCAAAAAGTGTAGCAAGCACTACAGTCCAGCTACACAGATTCCACTGCACCCCTGACAGTTGGAACACCAGAACTAGGTGATGAGCCCACTCAATTACACTGGATCGTTGATACAGTTTAAGCTCACCTTCGACAAGCTTAGGAGGAAAAAACATAAGCCACCCAAGATTTAGTGCAAGTATAGAAAGACCTTGAGGACCAAAGAAGTGTTACAGAAAATAAAATCTCACTCTACAAGTGAAATGAAATGAAGAGAAAGTAGAGCTACAACAAAGCAAGGAATAGTTTTTCATCGAGCAACATGAAGTTAAGAAAAGGGTCAACAGATCAATTTACTCTGTGACAATCATCGAAGTACAGAATGAGGAACGATTTCCACAGTAGGTGGCACAACTCGAAGAGGTAATCTAGAAGCTATAGCAGTGCATCGCATATATAGAGCTCCACGTTGTACCCAAAACCCCTCAGGCGATAAGAGATCAACAAGAAGTAAATGCTCACAGTGCAGTTAGCAGATTAAAAGATATTTCCTTGGAGTGAAAGAATCTAAGTAATTAGAGTTCCCAGACATACAAAAACCTTACAGAGAATCCAGAATCATAGACACTGGAGTCACAGCTCCAAGAGGTGAAGCAGAACGCAGATACACTACAAGCACAGTTGACCACCCTGTTAGCAGTAGATAGAATGAAGAGATCTCGTGAACAATGCCCAGCTCAATAGCAGGTTCATATGCTTCAAAGAAAAGTGATGGAAGTCACTCAACGAATTCAATCTATGAAAAACAAGGCATGTCTATTGTTTACAGAGGTCGAGAGCCAAGGAGCAGAGCTAGACTAGAGCTAGACCAGGTTGTCCTCATAGCAGAACAATTCCTAGAAGAATCGGTGAATGATGCAATGATCCAGGAGTTCACTGAGCAAGAGGCCATAGCAAAGAAGAAATTCAAAGTAGTCCAAGCCAAGCTCGAGGCATTCGAGGCTCTGTTTTATCAGTGAAGTAGATAATGATTGCATGTTAAAGAACTGAATATGTTAATTGCTTCATTAAGTAGTACAATCATAGATCTATGTCCCAGCTAAGGTTCTTGACACTTTATTCCTGCAACCACCCCTACCTTTACCTCGATTGAGACCTCATATACTTCGCAGGTGTTACCAAAAGGGCCGGTAGTTAGGGTTTTGTTGGTGCATTGTTTTAGTGTTGAACCCTAGGTCTACCCCTGTGAAAAAACGTTTTCATACGACCTACATTTTAGGTGTGTAATAACCCATTGCAAAGGTATTTTATAGAAATACACAGTCCACCATCAGACTCTAACTCCATCTACAATTTGACTATGGAAAGCCAAAAAAACCAATGTTTAGGGCCCCAAAACAGCCCTGAAAGTACAACAAGATGTGATGACATGAAAACATACAAAATAATCCAGTTGGATTAGGCGAGAGGCCACCCATATCCACCTAGAGAATGTTTGAGTCTTCAAACAACCCTAGAAGTGTAGAACTCACAATTATAAAGAATTACAAAAAAATGTGTTGAACAAAAAAGGACACGAGGAGCCAGTTGGAATAGGTGGGTGGCCACCAATATCCACCTAGATCAATCCTCCCCCCTTAGGAATAAATGGTATCCACTCTATTAAGTTCCCCCATCAAGTGAGGAAACTTATGCTCAATCTAGCCCCGATTGATCCAATTGGCTTGGTGTAGGATTTTCCATGCCTTGACAACCCGATAAAGTTGGATCTAATGTTGCCAAGTGCCCTTGACCTGTGTGTCCAGAATATAATCAGTAGAGGCTTGTTCCATGCAGGCAAGGTTGAGATCTGTTGGTTTCAGTTGTTCAGTTATCTCAAAGGTGTCCAATAAGGGTGGAAAATATGGTCAAAGGAGGTCCACAATGAATACTAGATGCAGACCAAGCAAGGGTGGAGTGTTGAGCTCAAAAGAATTGCTACCCACAGTCTTGGTGATAGTGTAAGGCCCATAATGAAGTGGCTTAATCTTCCGATGGGGTCCATTGAGATGCTCCTTCTACAAATGTAACCATAATTTTTCGCCAACCCGAAACTGGTGTGGTACCATGTTTTTATCATGGAGTTTCTTGTACTTAGCATTGGATTTCTGCAAAATCTCTTGTACATGTTGGAAGATGTGTTGAATCTGCTCAATGAATCTTGTGTCTTTGTCGATCACAAACTGATCCAGGGAAGATTTTTTCTTTGTGGTGGCAAGAGGAAGTGCAACATCAATGGATCCCAAGGTCTGGAATCCCATACCCACCTGAAATAGGCTATGGCTAGTGGAACCATGGAGAGCCCTATTGTAGCTATTTTGGACATATGGGAGACTCTTGTCCCATGTATAGGGATGATTATAATTGTGCATGCACAGGATGTGCACAATCATCTGATTGATGACCTCGGTTTAGCCATCAGTTTGGGGGTGGAAAGAAGTGGATTTTGTGATCTTGGTGTCCAACGAAGACTAGAGACTTGACCAAAAGGTGTTAAGGAACCTATTGTCTTGGTTGGAGATGATGGTCTGTGGTATCCCAAAGTGAACCCAAACTTGTTCGAAGAAGATATTCGCAGTATCTACCACTATGAGATTCTTCTTCCAGGCTATAAATATGACCATATTTGAAAATGAATCAATGACCACAAACACACATTCATTTCGATTCTTTGGGGATGGAAAACCCGACATGTAATCCATGCAGATGGACTCCCACGACTTCCTAGGAATAGGAAGAGGGGTGTATAATCCTTTCTTCTTGATGGTCATCTTGGAAATGGTTTAGAAAGTGTAAGATCAGATATATTTGTTGACATCCTGTGGAATTTTTTGCCAATAAAAATGTTTCTAAAGAATAGCCACAGTTTTCTCTATGCCAAAATGTCATTCCACCCGACTGTAGTGGGCTTCCCAAATCATCTTTTCACACTCTCTTGTAGGAACACAGAGATGGTCCAGGTGGCATAAGAGTCTGTCTTAAATGCAAAAATCAATGATAGTGGTGCTTGTACCCAAGAGATGATATGTGGTGGCAAAGTCCAAACCTTGCTGGTAAATTTGGGGCCATTCTGATGTTTCATGTCCATGGGAATGGAGCACAGTGGTTGTTATAACCCTAATTTTCACCAGACATACTTACCTGACATCAGTCGATCTCATATACCTTATTTTCCAAGACAGTATTGAACAACTCTTCTTTAAAACAACCTTTTTAAAGGTCCAAGTGCCCTACTCCACTACGGCCCATGTGTACACTCTAGCTAACCCACTACAACCCGCGTGTACTTACAAAAGAACGAAAAATGGAAATTTGTTGATGGAACACACAGTTTTGGGTAAGTTAACTAAACCTTTCAACCATGCATGACCAGTATTCGACTAAATACCTAGCTCCTTCTAGCCTATAAAAGAAGGGGTAGGGGTCTCATTTGAAAGAAAGGAAAATCATAGTAAAGAAACTCTACCCGAATTTGTATTCCCCTTTGCCCAAGATTCTGTAACCATTTTGTGATTTCAACGAAGAAGAGAAGAAAGTGTGTTAGCAGTTGGTGCACAGTAAAAGAGGAGCCCAGGACTAGATTCATGGAGCAGTGGTCATCTTTATCATTGTAAGTTTCTTTAGTGAATTTAATAATAAAGAAGTAATTTTCTCATCCCACCATATGAGGTTTTCATTGTTTATTGTGTACATGTTGATTAAATATCTAACCCATTAATTTGTAGATCAAATGCATGTGGAGTTCTTTGTTTTTATTTTGTGAATGCAGGTCAACCTTGGGATGAGAGTTGCAGTCAAAGAGTGACCAAGCATGAAGAGGGATCGATATAAAACGCCGAAAATAAGGTATGCTCACTTGATCTTCTTAATCATGTATTTTCTTAAGAATAATGGGGATTATGTCTGGGATGATGGTAAAAAGTAGGAATCTTTAGGTCTTTTCTGCATGCATGATAAAACCCTAAGTTCTAGTCTGTAGGGGGATTTCCCACTCACAACAGTGGTAAGTGCAGCCATATGAGGCCAACTGAGGTAGTCAACAAAACGATTGGCGATACATGTCTTATCCTTGATGTTGAGATGGAAATGTTGCAGGTAGCTTGACCACTTCTAATGGTGGTTGTTCTGCAATTTCCCCTGTGTCTCTATGAACTGCAGAGGCTTTTGATCAGTGTGTATGATTGTCTATTTCCCCATAATGTAATGTTTCCATTGATGACTGGATTGTACAATGGAATACATTTCCTTGTCATAGGTGGGGTATTTTCAGAAAGTATCAGAGAGTGTATCACTATGGTATGCCACCAGATGCCCATGCTAAGTGAGAACTGTGCCCACAACATAGTCAGAAGCATCAGTCTCAATCTTGAATGGTTGTTTCAGATCGGGCAAGGAGAGTACTGGAGTTGAGAAAAAATGATGTTTCAGGTCTTTTAATTCTCATTTCTTCTCCTTCCCCCACACAAAATTATCCCTCCCATAATCCTTGGTCACCTGGCTAAGGGTCCAGAAAATATGGGATAATCCGAACACGAACCGACGGTAAAACTTGGCGAGTCCTAAGAAGCTTTGAATCTCGTTTAGTGTGATCGGGGTTGGCCAGTCATGGATGACTTGGATATTAGTTGGATCAAAATGTACCCCATGCTCATCAACAATGTAGCCCAGGTATTGGACCCTGTTCATTCCAAAAGAGAATTTTTCCAAGTTGGCATAAATCCTGTGCTACTGTAGAGTGCTCAAAACCTGTTGAATATGATGCATGTTCTCCTCCCACGTTCTTCTAAATATGAGGATGTCGTCCAAATATAATACCACAAAAGAGTTGGTGAAGGGTCTCAATACATCATCCATCAACCTCATGAAAGTGGTTGGTTCATTTGTTAAGCCAAAGGGCATGACTAGCCATTCATAGAGACTTTCTTTAGAATTGAACGCAGTCTTCCAGACATCAGTTGGTTCGATGGGAACCTGATGGTATCCAGACTTCAGGTCAATCTTCCTGAAGAAATTTCCCCCTTGATTTGGTCAAGAAGGTCATCGATCCTGGGAATGGGGTAGCGGTTCTTGACAGTGATTTTATTTAAGACTATGTAATCAATGCAAATTTTCCAAGTCCCATCCTTCTCCACCAGTACAATCGGGCTTCCATAAGGGGAGGATTTGGATCTAATGTTCCACTTTTGAAGAAGCTCTTAGATATGATGTCTAATTTCTTCATTCTCCATAAGTGAGAGTCGATAGACTGATTCGTTAGGTAGAGGTGCGTTGGGGGTTGGATCAATTGGATGCTTGACTTAGCAGTGTGTCAGTACCCATGTATGTGAGACGAATATGTCTTTGTATTCTTCCATGATCTCATCCACTTTCTTATGATACAAAGAGAGGCATTGTATAGAGGCCACAAATATGATGACGACCTTCTTCTTACTATGAGAATGGATCACAAAGAATACGAACTTCCTGGTTTGTGAAATGACCTTACTGCATTTCTTAATAGAGATTAAAGAAATAGCAGTAGGCAGTGACACCTCTAGGATCCTATACAATTGTCTACCCAAAGTAATAATAACACTACGTGGTCTAGACTCATACACACCATGACGCTTCCAAAAATATGGTTTTCCTAAAATAACATCACAAACTTCAAGGGGAGAAATATCACACAGTACCTCATCTAAGGCTTGATGTCATAGGGTAGACAATACTGATGGATGACACATAGATATCTTCCTTTATGAAGCTAGTTGATGGTGTATGGATGTGGGTGTGGTGTCATTGGTAGGTTGAGATGCTTTAGGACCTCTACTGAAATTAGGTTCTTCTGACTAATTCTATCGATAATGAAGTGAATCAGATCCCCCTTGACCCACATCTGTGAGTGGAAGAGGCATTCCCCTTCCTCTTGTTCTTGTACTTTTCTTGGCTGGACTTTGGTTGTAGTGATTGTGGCATTGGGCTCAGCATCGGTAATCTACTTCCCTCCTTCAAGATTTGGATTGAAATCAGAATCGACCTCTAACTCGGAAGCCTTCATCTTGGCCACAAGGGACTACTTAGAGAAACATTTGTCGATTTTGTGCCAGGGACTTTTATGGTACTCACACCATTTTCTTGTGTCCTTCTTCATCTTCTCATTTCCCTTATTATGTTGTATCTTGGACAGATTGTCCTGAGGGTGACCATCACCACTTGAAACCCTAGAGTGTGCGTTGGTTTTTCCTTTACCCTGCTTCGACTGTGAGGGGTTTGCAAATCCAAACTCTCATCGTTTCTACTTAAATTTATGCTCGATCTTGACAACATATCTATAAGTTGTTCCCAATGAGGCCATGTCCAGGAACTTCATTTATTTTTTAATGTATCTATGCAAACAGTTGCAGTATTTGAGAACCAGATGAAAATCAGAATCTTTGATACCCAATTTAGTGCAAAGGGTATGGAAAATATTGGTGAATTTTGGTATTGTCTGGTCCCTTTATTGACGTAGGGTGGTGCATCTAGTGTACTAGTCCTCGTATCTTCCAATAGGTTGGTATTGTTCTTTAATGGCATCAAGGAAGGAATACCATGTAGGGTCCACCACAAAAATTTCAGATTCCTCCATGGCCCTTTTCTTAGAGAAAGTATCCCACCAGTATTTAACATGGGGAAAGGCCTTGAGGAGTGAAAAAGTGATCTTTTCTTGATCGAAAAATTTGTGGGCCGAAAAATATCCTTTGAACATATTCAACCATTTATCTACAGCATATGCATCTATCAATCCTTCAAATAATGGAATATCAAAATTTACATTGTTATCAGACTAATCGGTAGGTG
>JZKD02S1664922.1:54641-80546 GCA_000966675.3 Picea glauca
CTATCTTGACAAAGCAAATCTCAAAGCCACTCCAACCAAGCTAATAATTCCAAGCCAACCAAAGCTAACAAGCTCAAGAACCCCTTCTCTATGAGAGCTCCTCTCCTTTTATAAGGTGAGGAGGTTAGGATGATCCCACTAAATCATGAAAGTGAGTAAGATCCAAGCCATTTGGATGCCACCTCACCATGGAAGTTTCTCCTTCTAGAAGATTCGAGAAAATGCTCGTTTTTCCCACGTGTAAGCATTCTCGCACCCTGCTTATAGTGAAACCTGTGAACTGTTCGCACCCTAGATATGATGTAGCCTACAATAATTAGGCATTCTCGCACCCTAATACATAGGGAGCCTACAAACTTCCTTTTTTATAAGGTTTTTACACAGGAAAATGCAACTTCTTTTCTCAGGAAAAGTTCTTCTCCCTTCTCTCTTCAGGAACTCAGGCCACTGACCCCTCTGAAGAATATAGATAGGTTTACATCATTAATGATTATAGTGATGATGAAAATAATGTGTAACATACATGTACCTTGAAAGGGGTTTCATGGTCGCCTGATGAATATGCTTCACCCGTGGGCAACCATCGAAGGATTTGCGTGAATTTTTCATCATTTTATTCTTTTTTCATGTGAGGGTTTCCTCGAGCAACATTTTAATAGGATATCCTAGTCCATTATATTTCTTTTTGTCTCCCATGGGTTGTTGTCGATCTCAGCATGATTGATATGGTAATGGCTTAATTGGTTCGAGTCCTAACTTCTTGTACCGATACCTTGTCGGGGACATGCACAAAGAAAAATAAATGAAGATCAAACTATTTTGATACCACTGATATGGATTTAGGAGTGGAATGAACTGATTAATAGATTGAATAAAATATCACATATATAGGAAGAATAACAAAAATATTCAGTGAAGAATATCTTCTATTAAATAATGAAATAGGCTAAAATTGTAAAACTGCATAACTCAAACTTGCTCGAATGTTGGTAGCTATCTTTGAGAAGTGATGTGGCTTCTACATGCATATGTCTGAGTAGAATGGATAAAAATGAGGCTCCATAGGCCCTTTTCATGTTACTCATGAATTCCAAAACCCTAGACATCCAAAAACCTAACCCTAGAAGGTGAAAAGCCAAACGTCATGTCGGCCCTATGGGTAATTGATGTAATTTGGTACCTCAACTTCCTGGGGTCATAAATTTTGCATATGACCTTCATTTTAGGTGTGTGATAGCCCATTGGAAAGGTATTTCATACAAATACACATTATGTTGTCATATTCTGACTCTGTCAACAATCAAACTATGGAGAGCGAAAAAAACAATGTTTGGGGCCCCAAAATAGCCCTCAAAGTACAACAAGATGTTCTAAAATGAAAACTCATAAAATAATCTAGTTGGATTAGGCAAAAGGCCACCCATATCCACATGGAGAATGTGTGAGGCTTCAGACAGCCCCATAAGTGTAGAAATCACAATTATAAAGAAGTATAAAAAGACGTGTTGAACAAAAATGGACACAAGGAGCCAGTTGGAATAGGTGGGTGGACACCAATATCCACTCGGATCATGGATGGAGTGGTGCCAGACTTAGGGTCATCCTAAATATCTATAATGTGATATGCTTGAGATGTTGAGCAAGAATGAGGAATGGAGGATGATATTGGTTGGGGGTTCAAACCTTACTTGGGTAGATCCTCGTCCTAGGTTTCTTAACCATTTGGTCTCCAATTAAGGTAGCATTGAGGATTTCGTTGACATCCTTACCTGTAAACATGGCTTGCTATGGAAGCTACGGGAACATGGGTATTTTTCTCTTCTTTCACTCCAGTGGTTCCATCTCTTCCTCCTCATCTGAATCTGTCTATACTGGGGCCTCTTTATTTTGTGCCTTCAGTCCCAAACTCTGTCCTACCCCTGCTTCTTGACCCCTTTTCTTCAGCAGTTATGCAGGGAGAAGGTAGTGCATCACCTACTTGTGTGGGTTGCATTTTAATCTAGGACATCACATAAACTCCCTGGCGAAGGCCTCCTCATACAATTAAAATGGTAGCATGTGCCAATGGAAGTCTTCTCAGTTGGCATGCCTTGGCCATACAAGTGTATGGTTGTGGTTCATGCTGAATGCAATGTTCTGCATGTTGAGGTTGAGAAATTCTTGTGGAATGCACAACCTCTAAATTTCATCTAGAAACTTGTTGTACCATTTGGAGAACGTCATGTTGTTGAAGGAAATATTCTACAAATCCAACCTAGAGTTCCAAGGCTCAAACATCTTTTCCAAACTCCCCTTATCTATTGGCGACAACGGTCTTCCTGCAGGTCCCATCCACTTCATCATTGCAAACGCAACCAACAAGTAGTCATAACTGAAAGTTCCACCCTTATTCTATGATTCCTTGCAAGTCACCATGATTTTTTCTAGTAAATAGCTGAACCAATTGAAGTCAGTTCCATTGGTGAAAAACTCTACCATTGATAGGGCATTCAATGTACACTCTCCTTTGTAATATGAGTGCATGACCTTGCTAGAAATTACATAGAAAGTGGTCTTGAACGTCTCAGTTAGAATGGGGTCAATCTTGGTTATGTGCCCACTCTCCCCTCTGCATATTAAATTGCACATATAAACTGAGCTCAACCTTATTCTTTCCATGCTTGTTGGGACCCTGAAAACCTTTGGACACATCCTCACCTTCGATAGATAGTCCAATAAGTTGATGGATTTCCTCTGTGTGAATTGGATATATTCTATCCAACCATGGATTTCTTTCGTGAACCCTTCTAATGAGAAACTTGGTACATCTTGCAACTTCTCTAGTGGTGTCGAAAACTAGCAAATCCCTGAGGTTCATAATAGTGGAAATAAACAGATTAGTGAACTCGGGATTTGGTACAAACTACATGCCCCTCAACTCGTCTCGAGTGACACTCCAAAAGACATCAACGTTCATCTTCAGAAATAGAACCTGGTCTATCAAGTCAAGGTCGACGAGCTTAAATTGCTTGACCTTCCCTTTCAGATCCCCCACGATCTAGAGATTGGGATCACAGGGCTCATTTGGTACTACATCCTTTGAAATGGAAATTCAGCTCCTTATAGCTCTTGACATGGTAATTTTGAACTATCACACATTTCAATAGGATAAACTGGGATTGGGGATCACAATTGAGGGTTGAGGGATTACAGAGGCTTGATCAAAATTCACAAATTGCTAAGTTCTATCTGAGAAGCAATGCGTCCTACACCAAGTTCACATAACCTTATACTCAGGCTTAGATGGAAAGTTCTGTAATAAATTCTAAGGCTATTCGTCATTACCCTATAGACACAACTTAGATATGAGTTGTCTGACGGGAATAGTTAACGGAGAAAATCTATTGGTTGATCTTGGCATTTACTAGGTAAGTTGGTCAGGGATGTGGCCAATTCCATTCCTTACCATTTAACAGATAATAATCCTGGTGCGAATATCAATGGAATCTTTGCATATCATGGCTTTATGGTTTAACAGAATTCAGATGGGTTATTGTAGCAATAATAAAGGTTATGGCCGGACTGGGTTTGTGTGGCACATGGACTAGGATTGGATCTGGATTCTCTCTCCCTCCAACCAAAAAGTGGTCCTCTTCACATTTAATGACTTTAATTAATATATGTGTGCCCCTTCTGATCCTACGTTGTTGAGTAAGAAGTTCTGCATCAAATAACACTTAGACAGAAAAATGAACTACATGTCACAGAGCAACAAAGCACTCTTTGACATTATTAACTGAATTCACATAAATTGCAAAAAATCAAATCTAACTACTATACATGCTCCTTTGGACTAGACAAATAGTCCTTTATCTCAGTTTTTATACATATAGGGTTTCATGCGAGTGTTATTCACCCATCATGGCCGAAGTATACCATCCAGTTGCATGAGTCTGACTACTCTAGAAGGTCGGATATCCACAACTATAAATGGTCCCAACCAATGCATGCGCAACTTGCCTAGATGTTTCTCGTGTCGACTGTCATAAAGTAGGACCTTATCTCCTTGCACAAATGCTTTGGTATTAATGTGTCTATCATGCCAAGATTTCTTCCTTGCTTTCTCAATTGATTGATGGAAATCTTCTAAAACTTGGTCTCTTCAAGTTATTGCAATTCCATGAGCCTCTGCACAACTGACTTATCCTACGACATGTGTGTAATCTATGCAATATATAGACTCAGGGTAATGAATTCTATAGCTACCACAACCTCTTTCCCATAAACTACCTGAAATGGAGTATACTGTGGAGTTTATTTTTGTTCGTCCTATAATCCCATAAAACTATTGGGACTCTATCATCCCAATCCTCCCTGTTTGCACAACAAACCTTCATTAATCCTCTCTCTAGAATCTTGTTAAAATCCTCTACTGCTCCATTGTCTTGTAGATGGTAGGGGATACTTTTATGTTGTTCGATCAAGAAATATGCTATAAGATTCTCTATTGTACTACTGATAAAATGACTACCCTGATCACTGGTCAGACTCCTAGGACATCCAAACTGAGTGATAATATTTTCAAAAATGAACCTAGTAGCAGTATTGGTCGAATAATCCTGAACAGTTGTTGCCTCTACCAAAGGTGTAAGGTAATCAGTTGTGGTAATAATATATTGTACTTTGAATTCTTAGTTGTGGGGTTGATCGACCCAATGAAATCAACCACCCACTTCTCAAATGCTTGTAGAGATCAAATTGGTTGAAGAGGCAATTTGTATCGTCATGATGCCTTACCCACTCTTTGAAAAACATCCAAGATCTATCATATGCCTTTTCATCCTTAAATAGCATGGCCCACCATAGTCCATATTGGAGGAATTTTTGTGCAGTTTCCTTTCCTCCAACATGACCTCCCGCAATTCCACTGTGGAACTCCCATAGTATGTCTTCTCTTTCATGATCTAAGACACATCTCCTGAGGATTTTATTTAGGCCCAACTTATACAATTTCCTCGCAATCAATTGATAGTCCATTGCTCTAACCACCATATGACGTTTCTAAGTTGCAAAGTAAGTTTCTAGGCAGGCCCCTGTACTTAAGAAGATTGTTATGTCTTCCAGGTATTCTAGTATGGCCTCAACCCGGAACAGGTCTGCATCTAGGAGTTGATCATCGAATGCTCCACCACTTTCTCTTGAATCTAATATAGACAGGTGATTAGGCCCTATGTTTCATACTCCAGGTTTAATGATCACCTCAAATGAAAATTCCTGAAACAGTAACAACCATCGAAAAATTCTTCCTTCCAAAATAGGCTTACTAACTAGATATTTTAATGTAGAATGATCAGTAAAGAACTTAAAATGAGATCTGCACAAATAATTTCTAAAATTTTGCAGAGCGTAAATCATAGCTAAACCCTCCCTTTCTGTGGTTGTATAGTTGCACTCATCTTGTGACAACTTGCTTCTAGCAAAATAGATAAGATGATCCATGGCTCTATCTCCTGTTTGCGCTAAGATGACTCCCAAGGAAATAGTTAATGCATCTACGTGCACATGAAATTCATTTTCCCAGTTTGGAAATATCAGAATAGGTATTGTGATGAGATTTTCCTTCAGGATATCGAACGCTTTATTGCACTCTAGGGTCCACTGGAACACTTTGAACTTCTTTAGTATATTTTTTGGAGGAGCAATAATGTTTTCATATATTCTATTAAACATGTGATAGTACCATGTGTTCCCCAGCATGGAGCGCAAATTATTAGTTCTCGTAGGTGGAGGTATGTTCACAATAACTGCAACTTTGGTTGGGTCTACCAGTACTCCTTCTCAACATACTATGTGGCCTAAAACATTTCCATGTGGCACACAGAAGATACACTTTATTAGGTTCAACTGTATCTGCAATTCTCTACATCTATCAAACATCATACTTAGTAGTGCTATGTTTTCCGTGAGAATATTGTATATCATCAAATTATCTTGTTGAGCACTCAACACACCCTAAAAATCCTATGTCATTTTTTTCCACTTTTTGGGTACCACTTGATCTTTGCACTATCTGATTTCACTTCATTTCAAGAGATGTTTGGATTTTATTATTATCTTGACACTCATCATCTTTTCAGGTCTGTTTGAACTTATGAAAACCCATTACTTAAAAAAAAAAATCCTTAATGCATGAATAAAGAATCAAAATCCAAAACACTTCACCCGACACACTCAGATTCGGCATAGAAAGGAATTCAAAGAAGGAAAACAGAAACTTAGAAAACCTCATTCATCGAGTGCCTATCTTCATCGACATTGGTAAAAATTATGTTTTGTTTGCACCAATTTATTGCAAAAAAATATTGTCGATAGTCAATTCTTCTTTAGCATCGATAAAAGATGAGGGGAATAGTCGGTAATCAAGAAATAAAATATATCACCGATAGTTGATAACCGATGCACCTATCAGAACCGGGGAATACCTAAAAGTATCACAACGAGCATTATCACCATGCTAAAGATTTCTCCCGATATCCAATCCCCAATGCATTTCGACATCAGGATTTTTTCGAGAAAGCTAATCCATATAAAAACATGTGATAGGTATTGTCGATCGTCGATACTAGATACTTTTTGGCATCGACAAGATAAGTTATGTTTTAAAAATGAATAAATTAATGAAATCCCCAACTCCTATTAATAAACACAGATTAGGCCACCTTTCTTCAATGCCATGTGTCTATGCCAGATCGGAGAACCGTACGGTCTATTTTTGCCCGAGTCATTTCTTTTGGTCCCCTCAGTTCAAGTCACACCTTTGAGTCATGTTTTCCATGACAGCATTGTGCGATGAGATTTATTGGTGTCGGAGATTTTTTGAGGGACATCAACGAAAAATGTTCATAGTGCATCGTCGATCCCCGATCCACCCATTGAGATAATGACACGATGGGACATTTTAGCGTTAGATACGATTAGATTCTGAGAATTTAAGAGGATAATTAATACCAAATCCCACAATAGTTGCTACCTTGTGTGCCAATAGAAATGGTTGTTTAAAATCATCAATAGACCACATCACCTCTCGCACCTTCGTCGTCAACCCACGATGAATTTAAGTTGCAGATATTCAGCAGAAAATTTGTTCAAATGGCACTCATCACCCAAATTGAATGCCTGATGTGACATGGTAACTTCTTCCCTAGTTTAAATGCACTTCATTCATGGTAAGCAGAATCATTCTGAATGCAAGGAAATTCAAATCATCCAGAGAAATGAGATGAGAAATTCGAGAGATGCAAAGATTCTGTGAGTATCAAATAACTAGGTTTAGCAAGCTTATAGGTATGTATCCAAGTCTATGGATTTTACATGTTTACACTTCATGTGTTTTTTATCCAGTTTTGTTCTTTAAGAAATCTCTAAAGTTTTATTTTGATTGTAGTAACAATGCCTCGAAGAAATACAAACACTAGACGATCATCGAGGGAGTCAAAGATGAAAGAACTAGAGTTAGGTGAAGGCTCCTCTCCAGGGGTCGCAAGATAATTGGAATACACAACAATACCAGAGCCCGTCATCAAAACATCGATGAAGAAATATTTCATTCAGCCTCCGAAATTTGGAGATATAGAGGAAAACACGGGGACCAAGGAAACACTCCCACATTGGGGAGATCTCTTTAAAAATATTAGCTAGGAGGAATACCCAGAATATATCCCACATAGTGACCTAGATGTAAGAGAACTTGACGAAGAGGTATTCTCGAATATCTGACAATCGTACCTGCATATGGTGGTGATAAGAACCCATTTTTTTCCCTGCATAGAAATTCTAAAGTGGCTCATCGACCACACAAACACACAGAAGTGTTTGATCAATGATGAAAATGGGGGTTGTGTCAAGGTTTTCCTCCTAGTGGAGGTCCTAAAATATTACAAACTCCAAGACCCCGAGGAAAGGATAAATAAAGATTTTGTCATGAAGTTCTACAAGTGCCATGACACTAGCCAAGTGATGGCCTCATGGTGGAGGGAAGATAATAAATACACCAACCAGAGCACTAGTTGGTACCAGACGACCAATTTAAGGGAGCCATACATCTACTTGATGGCTCTCATCTACCGATTATATGGGGAGAGGGACTGCTCTATATTTTCATAGGCATGGATGCCCTTAGCTTACACAGTGATGATTTCAGGGATTGGTTTCAATTGGAAAGCCATCATTTCTAAGAAACTAAGCATTTTCATAAAATAGGCTTAGACATCAAAGGAAGGAGACACACCAGCCTTCTACATGGATTCATATTTACTTGATGTCATGTGCGCTAGAAACATTTTCACCGACATGAACCTGAGTTGGCACGTCGCAGAGCTCCTAGTCCACTTATATTTCAGGATCCTAAGGGAGAACAGGTATAAGAAATATTACTCCCTCATCTGAGATGAATTTATTGCATGTATCTATTTCATTATTTTTAAGAAGGAATGCCCAAAACTATCGGTTGCATCCAAAAAGATGATATCAAAATTAGGCCACTAGTATTTGCACAAGCATGATACCTACATCATGGTGTTCAAGGCTACTGGAGCACCACACCTCCTACCAGTGCATGTCCCTAACCAAATTTTAGTGGGAGAGATATGCTACCAGGCCATTGTGCAAGGTTACATTTCCACCCTGGTCAAGGACAAGAATTGGGCATTCATACCTTATGGTTTCCATGTATTTTTCTACATGGTGAAGGACATAGCTCAAGCCAAACAAGAATGGCTAAGCCACGTAGAGTTCAAATTCCAGACAAGTTGATTCCACAAGCATGACCCAAAGGGTATGGTATTGAAGCAAGCTTCGCAAGTGTCATCCTGTTGACCATACTCCCACGACAAATTTGAAGATGAAGTCTTCACAAAAAATTACCAAAATTGGAATGAGGTGGTGGCAAGGATGGTATACCAATAAATGACCAGGTTGAGAGCCATGAGCCTAGATGAATAGGTAATCATCTCAAGAGGCCCTCAGAGCCAGGGAAGAAATGATAGTGACAAAAGCAGTGGAGGTTCCCTTGGTAGCTCCGGTGCAGGATAGTGGTTTCCCTATGACCCAGGATGTGCGGGAGAAGAGATTTCTCATTATAGAATAGGTGGAGTGAATATTTGATCAGTTGCAATATGACCCAGACCTCATAGGAACGATAGGGTCCCCTTCCCACAACCCAAACAAAATCCATACAGGCCCAAGTGGCCCTGAACTAATAGACATTGATGAAATCGTCGGGTTAGATGACCCTGAAATTGCAACTCCATGGGTCGGATCACTGTGGTTTGTTTTAGCTCAGTCGAAGACAGTTGGAACATCAGGGAGAGAAACTGCACCAAACCCCCTCAACAAATTGATAAACATTTATGATGATGAAGAGAGCCTGGAAGTATCCCTCATGACCTCTATATAGGTCATAGAGGAAAAGGAGCCAGAGAAGGCATCTTCCCCAGCTCCCGATGCTCGAATTCTTCTTCCAGATAATGAAAAATAAGTCGATAGTGTCTTGGACATTGATCAGCCTGATGCACTGGATACCCAAGAATATAGTTTGAAGGATGAGCCAAGGTTGGAAGAACAAAAGGAAGAAGCTCCATGGCAAGAAATCAACGTCTCAATGATCGATTATCAAGTAAGTACCAAGCACACCCCTGATGCCTCAATTTCAATCAGTACTCAACTTCCCAATGAACGAAAAATAGAAGCTAGACCCTCCGAACACATGGAGGAAGTTCAAGAACCCAGTCTTGAACAAATATACACCATTGAGAGCTTGGGAAATATGCTCACTTAGTGAGATCAGCAAATTCCCAAACCCTTGGATGAAGTCACTAACATACATTCCATTGCTTATGACTGGAAAAGGAAATCTATCATGCAGAGAACCACCAAGAAGAGGAGGATCACTCTATATCGCTCAATCCTCATCACCACAGAGGAAAATATGATCAACACAGAGCATGCCAAGACATCTGAACTTATTGGCGCAGGGATGGCAATCACAGATTCCACCCTGGATGGAGAAAAAAGGGATGAAGAGGAGTTGGTTTCTTCTTTGAAAGAATTGGAACATTTGTGCCACTTGGTGAAATATTACCAGGACACCAAACAGGTCACGATGTTCCTAAGGAGCGAATTCAAGGAATCCTATAGAAAATTTACAGATGAGTGACACCTATTCACTACAAGGATAGTCGAGATTCAAGAAGACACCCTCATGGAACTGGAGACGTGCAAGAATATGGAAAGTGGTATGAGAAATCACACCAATCCATGGAAACGATCAACTATATCAGTGCGGTGTAGTAAGGCTGAGACATCGAAGAGCATGTAATCCAGGTGCTAAACGAAAGTAGCATCGGCCGCATAAGGAAATTGGTCGAATATTGGGTAAAAATGGATCAGGAACCTCATCGAGAAATACAAGAGAAATGGTCTGAGTGTGAGAAAATATGGACCAAGATCAACCGAGGGATGAGAGACATTGGCCTCCCCAAATTCCGCACACCCGATGACTTTGTCGACTTGCGCGACATAGTCAAATCACATGTTGAACAAGACTCATTATGGGCTGCCAAAATAGAAAAGGTGTCAGGCATGGTACCAGGATAGGTGCAACAGTTCATGGAGCACACGATCAAAGCTTGAGCCATGTTGCAACAATTAAGTTCCAAAATAGTCAAGTATCAGGCACGAGCAGTAGAGATAAGAGAGATTCTCTTGGCCCCAATGGAAACAAATATATTCCCATATGCTAACACATGTGAGGATCTCTTCATCAGAGTATGAGAAGAGTCATCCACTTAAGTGAGACCATTTGATGACTCTTTGAAGACTGATAGAAAAGAGTGCCATGTGGCAAATTTTTGTTTTATTTAGCTGCACTTTAATAGTTATTTTTAGTTAATAATATGTTATAAGTAGGAGAGTCGACTTGTTATAAAAGGGTCGATGGTTGTTGCAAAGATCCCTCATTTTTTGATTTTGTTAAGAACTATTTCGGAGCTTCCTTATTGAGAAGTCGTGTTTAAGACCAAAGACAAGTTTGTGTTTTTCATCAAAAGTGTGTATGATTCGATGTGGAAAAGAATTATTTTTGATTGCATCTCTTGAATGGATGCTCTAATGAGTAAGATATTCTAAATCCGTTGATAATTTATCTGATTCATTTTTTTACAGTTCTTGTCTTTATTGATGAAAATAAATCGTTGTGTTAACATGTGATTGATGATTCGAGTTAAGGAAATTATTTTCTTACCATTGTTTATCACATGCATGTTTTCTTCCGATAAACTATATCTCATTCAATAATGGGAATGTCAGTAGGTTGATGTACTATTACTAGGCTTGTGGTAGATAATTGTTGTCTGCATGCTAGTGTGAAAGGGTTATCCCAATCTCAGCCTTCTCTAGTAGTTAAGTTTTTTCCCACTTTGTTACCTAGTTGGTTTATACCATCTTTTATCTTGTATTGGTTTGTTGACGAATGAAACTGACCCTCTGTCAACTGGAAGAACGAGTCTAGTCTGGGGTTGTCTAAATAACCCAAGTCGTTTGGTATAACTCATTTCGATGGGTTTAATGGCTCCGTTAGCCAATCTAAAAGTCCTAAAAGAAACAAATAAAAGAAATGAAATAACTAACTAATTACTAATCACTATATATGTGTACATATGTATAATGTAACTATTGGAGATATATTTAAAAGGAAAATTTACTCATTACTTATGTACATGATATACAAACTGCAAGTTTTAATCTAAACTTACAAAACTCAATGTGAAAATGATTTGCTTCGAGGAAGAGGATAAAGAAAGCACATAAAAATATTTTTTGTGTATTTTTCCTTTATAAATATAAACTAATATAAAGAAAATACTATGAAACAGAAACATGTGGATAGTCGAAAGTCAAACCATACATTTGATTTTCAGTGACAAGTAAACGATAGAAAAATGTAAATGAGCTAACATGTTAGTGATTTTAACGATATGTATCCAAGCATCTGCATGATCAAAGAACATCCAACTACCATGTCCAAGAGGGAAACCTGCAAGGAACCTTAAGAATGTTCTAAATAAATCTAGAACAATGTGTTGGTAGTTGAGTTTAATAACATAATAGATGATACAAATAGGCATTGTGATTTTATGATGTAGGAGCATCACCAACATCAAGCGAGCCAGTGTGGAAGCAAAAGACATCTAGACAAGCACCAGCACAAATTTTGAAATTACCTTGAAATTGATGCACCATCTTAAATAGGATAATTAAGAAGGAGCGCACTTGTATAATGTAAACAAACCTTGAGAAATTCTCTCTCGTCCTTAGTAGGTAGAAGGTATTTATAGTAGTTAATGCAGGTAGATAGAATTTAATTCTAGATTAGACAGTTTTAGAGCGCAAGAGGGAAACGGGATATAGACACCCTCCTTGTGTAGTGTATCATTAGATTGGGAAGAGAGCATAAAAGAGAAGCAGAGGGCTATGTAGCAGACTCCATGTATAGAACTTCTGAATTAATACAAAGAAAGTTGTGATTCAAACGCATGGTGTTCATATATTCTCTGTGTATGCATCTTTGAATGTTATGCTCATGAATGTTTTACTCTTTCTGTCATGAAATTGCTTTTATGCTATGTATGAATGATTTCTTGTTGAATGTCTAAAATCTGAGAGGAAAGGGTAATGGAATGAGTTTCAATTGTTTCTCTATCTGAGCAAGAGTTCCTACAAGGAGTGCAGTTGAAGTGTCTACAAGGAGTGCATTGACAAAAGGTTCATAGGTTCGTCTCTAAAAGCTCAGGATAGATAGATTTTGTTCTCATTTCCACAGAAGTGTAGTTTGGTATAAGAGCCGTGCAAGGAGTGCGTAGGTTGTGTGAACTCTCAGGGTTGTGGACCTAAGTGAAGCATTGAGAGACTACTGTTGCAGGTGTGCGCAAAGTTGAAGGATTCAACACTTGGAAGTGTTTGAAGGTTGCCGCAAGGAGTGCGTGCAAGAGTCTTCTCTAAGACTTGGATTTATAAGGAATCTCAAGAAGGATAAAGCCTTATAACCACTGAAAGGGTTGCACAGAAGTTGTACCTGGAAGAATTAAGAAGGCATCGTAAGTTTACACCGCAGGTGGACAAGTTTGTGGAGGAACACTTAGGTATTCACAGAAATCGCCAAGGGGGGAACGGAGGGTCAGAGTTCTCCGAGGAGGATTCGTGAAATCCTGTGAGCCATTAGATCTCAAGAAGGAGCAGGGGAGATACGGTGAGTATTCCCTAAAGGTTCTAATCTCAGGAGGAGTAGGACCGTAGATCCAAGCCACAAGGGTCGTTGGATGTACACGTTGATTTCCATATCGGGGTTTCATAGGTTGAAGTCCCATAAACTTGGCAACGGGAATCGCCATATCACGAAAGGAAAAATCCTGAAAGCTAAGAGAATGGCGTGGGGCCACAAGAGTCAGCAAAGTGGACGGGTGGCATGCTATTTCATAGTTTCGTGGGGTGAATTCCAGAACTCATTGCATTAGGATTCGCGATATTGTGAAATCTAAAGTCCCGACAGAAGGAAGTGACGTTGAAATGTCAACTGTGTGAGTGTATCGGAGTTTCGGCAAATTGAGATTTGGGAGTCGGGGAGACAAGTTTATCGACATCGCGATCGCCAAAATCACGATAGGGAAAATCCCGAAAGGAAAAAAGGAAATTTCATCGTTGACTATTTCGGATTTTGGGGGATTCAAAAGACCAGTGCTTCACCACTGGATTCGTGAAGTTGCGAAGTCTGATCCCCCTAGTATGAAGAGGGCATCCCGTGAGAGTTTGTTGTGGGTGAAGATTTCTCGATAGGGAAATAGAAGAACCATTTAGAGTTCTTTAGGCCAGTAGTGAAGGAAATATCCTGTGTTGACGTGGACCTTCCAACCTGCGGGATGTGGAGGGAGCATGTGTTGACGTCAAGATTGGTATCAGAGCTCAGAAACGTTATTTGTTTTCTGTAGCAGAGAGAAAGAGAATTCACCATGCCACCAAGGAGAAGGGACAGGAAAACACCCGATCCACCAGAGGATAGGGAAATGCCGAGAAGAAGAGGCAGTCAGATGACATATCTAGCTATGGAGAAATATATGTGTGATCTATGATCTAGACTCGAAGACATGGAGATAGCGCAAAGATGCACAGTCAGTGTAGGGGATCTTAGTGATTCTGAAAGCAAAGTTGAGGCTGAACGAGAAGAAGAAGTTGCAACCAAAGATGCAGTAAATGACCATTTGATCAAAGCTATTACAAGAATGCATGCAAGAGAAAAAATGGACATTCTAGTTTATGAGGGAAACTTGGATGCAGAGAAGCTTCTAGACTGGATTAGAGATCTAGACACATACTTTGACTATGAAGATGTCGAAGAGGACAAGAAAGTAAAGCATGTTGTCACAAGATTGAAGGGACATGTAGCATTGTGGTGGGATGAACTACAAGTTGACAGATGCTACAAAGGCAAGTAGAAGATAAAAATTTGGGATAGAATGATAGTGAAGATGAAGGAAAAATTCATCCCCAGAGACTACCAAATTACTCTGTTTAGGAATGCAGAACCTGAGACAGAAACTGATGATAGTGAAAGAATACACTAAAGAATTCTATAAGCTGAACATCAGGGCAGGTCATCGGGAGAGCGATGATGAAAAATTTTCCAGATATATTAATGGCCTGAGATATGATATCCAGGATGAGATGAGTATGGTAACCATCCGAATGGTGGAAGATGCTTATCAGATGGCTCTAAAAGCAGAAGAGAAGCTGAGCTAAAAACAGGGTCGGAGAGGCCGAGGAAGAAGTCAGCCCAGAGGCAAATCAGTTGCCCAAGACAAATTTCAGAAGCCCAGGGAGGACTGGAAGAAACCTTAGACTCAAACTGAGAGAGGTGGAACCTCATAGAGAGGGCAGCATACTGAGCAGAGAGGAGATTATGCTGACAATAACACTTTTTCTCATACTAGAGGTAGAGGAAGAGGAAGAGGTGGAGTAATAACATGCTTCACATCTGGAAAGAATGGGCACAAGTCTTACGAGTGTCCAGATAAAAAGAAGGAGAGTGGAGAAGCTCACGTCACCAAAGCACAGAAGTAGGATGTTGAGGTAGAAGATGTTGAAGGCGGAAGATCGTTGATGATGCGAAAAGCTCTTTTGACACCAGAGAAGGAGGTGGAGAGTTTATTCCAAAGAACCAGACTTTTCCGGACTACTTGCAAGACCAAGGACATGGTATGCAAGGTCATTGTAGATAGTGGTAGAATGGATAATCTCGTTTCTATGGAGATGGTAGAAAAGCTGGAGCTGGAGACGATTGATCATCCAAGCCCATACAAAATTTCGTAGCTACAAAAAGGACATCAGGTAACTGTCACTAAATAGTGTTTAGTTGAATTTAAGATAGGAGGATATAACGATAAGATACTCTGTGATGTCATTCCTATGGATGTTTGTCATCTATTGTTGGGTAGACCATGGAAATATGACAGGAATATGATTCATGATGGGAGAATGAACACATACACCCTAGAGAAGAATGGGAGGACTCACATGT
This sequence comes from Picea glauca, assembly GCA_000966675.3. Classification (NCBI taxonomy): domain Eukaryota; kingdom Viridiplantae; phylum Streptophyta; class Pinopsida; order Pinales; family Pinaceae; genus Picea; species Picea glauca. The sequence continues at coordinate 70,246 of JZKD02S1664922.1, forward strand.
TGCTTCTAATCAAGGATAAGGAGGTGAAACTAGAAGTAAGCAACACTGTACTTCTCATGAGTGGGAAGGAACTTCTTACAGAGGTTAAGAATAAGGAGTAACCACAATTCATAGTGGTCAGGAAACCAAAGATTGTTTTGACCAGCACAAGAGTGGATGATTTACCAGAAGAAGTTCAGGAACTGCTAGAAGAGTTCGCTGACATAGTAGCGAATGAATTACCTCGTTCGTTTCCACTGATCAGAAGTATGAGTCATCACATTGATCTCATACCAGGAGCCTTTTTCCTAAACAAAGCCACGTACAGATTGACACCGCAAGAGAATGAAGAGGTTAAGAGGCAAGTCTAGGAGTTGTTGGACAAAGGTTTGATCAGAGAAAGCTTGAGTCCATGTGTTGTTCCAAAAGTACTCAGTCTGAAGAAAGACGGAGGCTGGAGGATGTGTACTGACTCGAGGGCGATTAACAAGATAACCATTAGGTATAGATTTCCATTTCTAAGGATGGATGATCTGATGGATTTCTTGAGTGGAGAAAAGTATTTTTCAAAGATTGATTTGAAAAGCGGTTATCATCAAATCCACATGAGAGAGGGTGATGAATGGAAGACAACATTCAAAACCAATGAAGGGTTGTATGAATGGATTTTTATGCCATTTGGCTTAACAAATGCACCAAGTACCTTCATGAGGTTGATGAACGAAGTCCTGAAGGAGTTCATCGAAAAATTTGTCATTGTGTATTTAGATGACATATTGATTTTCAGTAAAACAGTGGTAGACCATATGAAGCATTTAGCTACAGTAATGCAGAGGTTACAGTAGGAGAAGTTGTTGATAAACATGAAGAAATCCTCATTCATGAAGACAGATCTCATTTACTTTGGATTTGTTATTTCAGCAAATGAGTTGAGGATGGATCCAGATAAGGTAGAAGTAATCAAGAATTGGCCATCACCGAAGAATATCTTTGAGGTGAGAAGTTTTCTCGGATTGGCTAGTTTCTACCGGAAGTTCATCAGGAATTTCAGTGGAATTAGTGCAGCGATGATGGACACAGTGAAGAAAAGACACAAGTCTTTTCACTGGACAGAAGAAGCTGAGAAGAGTTTTAATCTGTTGAAGAGGAAGATTACAGAACAACCAGTTTTGGTGTTGTCGGATTTCCAAAAGACATTTCAAGTGATATGCGATGCAAGTGGGTTTGCAATTGGGGCAGTCTTGAGTCAGGAAGACAGACCAATAGCATACTTCAGCAAGAAGCTGAATGAAGTGAAAATGAAATACTCCACTTATGATAAGGAGTTTTATGCTATTATTCAGGCATTGAAAAAATGGAGGCATTACTTGATCCCCAAAGAATTTGTCTTATACAGTGATAATCATGCATTGCAGTTTGTGACTCAACAGGAAAAGTTGAATCAGAGACATGTCAAATGGGTTGAGTATATGCAGAATTTCACTTTTGTGATTAAACATATTTCTGGTACTGCTAACAAAGTTGTTGATGCTTTGAGCAGGAAGTGTTTGTTGTTGCAGGAGTTCACAGTCAAAACGTTGGGTTTTGATGATCTCAGGGGAATGTACACAGAAGATCATGATTTTAAGGAAGCATATGAAGCAGATGAGAATCCAATTCTCAGAGACAGAAGCCAATGGATAGAATACATGATCTAGGAAGGATTATTGTTTAAAGGTAATCAAATGTGCATTCTAAAATGCTCCATGAGGGAGAATTTGTTGAAGGAGAAACATAGTGGAGGATTGGCAGGGCACTTTGGTCATGACAAGACATTCACAAAGTTGAATGAGTCATATTTTTGGCCAGGAATGAGAGTAGATGTCAAGAGATTCGTGGACAGATGCAGAATTTTCTAGCATTCAAAGGGAAGGAAGCAGAATGCGGGGTTCTATCAACCATTGCCCATACCCGAAAGGCCATGGGATGCAATTAGCATGGATTTTGTATTGGGGTTGCCAAGAACACAAAGAGGCTCTGATTCAATATTTATGGTGGTGGATAGATTTTCCAAGATGGCACACTTCATTCCATGTCAGAAGACCAATGACGCAACTCACATTGCGAATATGTTTTTCAAAGAAGTCATTCGACTTCACGGCTTACCAAGAAGCATAGTTTCAGATCAAGATACAAAGTTCATAGGGAACTTTTAGAGGACCTTATGGAAGAAGCCAAGAACTAACTTGTCATTTAGTTTAGCTTATCATCCTCATACAGATGGACAGACAGAAGTGGTGAACAAAAGTCTGGGAGACTTGCTGAGAAGCCTGGTGACAGAACACCACAACCAGTGGGACAACGTATTACCACAGGCAGAGTTTGCTTATAATGACTCAGTTAATAGGAGTACAGGGCAGAGTCCATTTCATATTGTCTATGGCATGCAGCTGAGGGGAATTTCTAAATTGAGGGATTCAAAACAGACTATGACTAGGAGTGCTAGTGCAGAAGATTTTGCAGAGGCGATGAAAGAACTTCATAGCCAGGTGAAGGAGCAACTGCAGAATTCAAGCCAGGAATATAAGCGCAGAGAAGATCAGCACAAGAGACAACTTCAGTTTGAGGTTGGTGATTTGGTTCTGGCACGTTTGAGGAAAGAAAGGTTCCCAAGAGGAACATATAATAAATTGAAGATGAAGAAAATCGGACCATGTAAGGTCTTGAGAAAATTTAGGGCGAATGCTTACGAGATTGAATTACCCGATGGGACCGGAATTTCTCTGATATTCAATTTCTCTGATTTGTACCCATATAAGGCCGAGGAAACAAGGACAAGAGATGAGTAGCCAGTGATCCAGTGGAAAAAGAAAATTCCAGTTGCAAATAAGTCGCAGATAGAGCGTATACTGGATAAAAGAGTGAGCAAGAAGACCAGGCGAAAAGAATACTTTGAATATTTGGTCAAATGGAAGGGCCATCCAGTTGAAGATGACAGCTGGGAGACCAAAGTAGAGATCCAGAAGCATGGACAGACCGTGCGTGAGCTCATGGAAAGGAGCCCATGAAATTTTTCAATCCAGGGAGTATGATGCAGGAGCATCACCAACATCAAGCGAGCCAGTGCGGAAGCAAAAGATAGTTGGACAAGCGCCAGCACAAATTTTTAAATTACCTTGAAATTGATGTGACATGTTAAATAGGATAATTAAAAAGGAGGGCACTTGTATAATGTAAACGGACCTTGAGAAATTCGCTCTCGTCCTTAGTAGGTAGAAGGCATTTATAGTAGTTAATGCAGGTAGATAGAATTTAATTCTAGATTAGATAGTTTTAGAGCGCAAGAGGGAAACAGGATATAGACACCCTCCTTCTGTAGTGTATCATTAGCTTGGGAAGAGAGCATAAAAGATAAGTAGATAGCTATGTAGCAGACTCCATGTACAAAAGTTCTGAATTAATACAAAGAAAGTTGTGATTCAGACGCATGGTGTTCATATATTCTCTGTGTATGCATCTTTGAATGTTATGCTCATGAATATTTTACTCTTTCTGTGATGCAATTTCTTTTATGCTATGTATGAATGATTTCTTATTGAATGTCTGAAATCTGAGAGGAAAGGGTAATGGAATGAGTTTCAATTATTTCTCTATCTGAGCAAGAGTTCCTGCAAGGAGTGCAATTGAAGTGTCTACAAGGAGTGCATTGACAAAAGGTTTAGAGGTTCGTCTCTGAAAGCTCAGGATATATAGCTTTTGTTCTCATTTCCACAGAAGTGTAGTTTGGTACAGGAGCCATGCAAGGAGTGCGCAGGCCATGTGAAGTCTCAAGGTTGTGGACCTGAGTGAAGCATTGAGAGACTACTGCTGCAGGCGTGCATAGAGTTGAAGAATTCAACACTTGGAAGTGTTTGAAGGTTTTCGCAAGGAGTGCACGCAAGAGTCTTCTCTAAGACTCGGATTTATAAGGAAGCTCAGGAAGGATAAAGCCTTATAACCGCTGAAAGGGTTGCACAGAAGTTGTACCTGGAAGAATTAAGAAGGGATCGTAAGTTTGCGCCGCAGGTGGGCAAGTTTGTGGAGGAACACTTAGGTATTCACAGAAATTTCCAAGGGGGGAATAGACGGTCGGAGTTATCTGAGGAGGATTCATGAAATCCTGTGAGTCGTTAGATATCAAGAAGGAGCAGGGGAGATACGACGAGTATTTCCTAAAGGTTCTAAGATTAGGAGGAGTAGGACCATAGATCCAAGCCACAAGGGCCATTGGATGTACACGTGGATTTCCATATCGGGGTTTCGTAGGTTGAAGTCCCGTAAACTTGGCAACAGGAATCGTGACATCATGAAACGCAAAATCCTGAAAGCTAAGAGAACGGCATGGAGCCACAAGTGTCAGCGAAGTGGATGGGTGGCATGCTATTTCGGAGTTTCGTGGGGTGAATTTCCGAACTCATTGCATTAGGATTCGCGATATTGCGAAGTCCGAAGTCTCGACAGTAGGAAGTGACATTGAAAAGTCAACCGTGCGAGTGTATCAGAGGTTCGGCAAATCAGAATTCGGGAGTCGGGGAGACAAGTTGCTCGACATCGCGATCGTCGAAATCGCGATAGCTAAAATCCCGAAAGGAAAAAAGGAAAGGTCAGTGTTGAATGTTTCGGGCTTCGGGGATTCGAAAGACCAACGCTTGACCACTGGATTCGTGAAGTTGCGAAGTCCAATCCCCCGAGTATGAAGAGGGGATCCCGTGAGAGTTTGTTGTGGGTGCAGATTTCCCGATAGGGAAATATAAGAACCATTTAGAGTTCTTTAGGATAGTAGTGAAGGAAAGATCCTGTGTTGACATGGACCTTCCGACCTACGGGTTGTGGAGGGAGCGTGCATCGACGTCATTTTATGATTGCAAGCAATTACATTATGATAAATCTGATTGTAACAATGTTGCTTTTAATCATTCAACTAGAAATTAAAGATAAATCCTGTCATTTAAGCTGAATAGATGATCACAATGTCAATATATAGAGCATCAAATATGGATGGTATTTATAAAAGAATTATCCCAAAACATAACATATTGTGAAGTCTAAAGCTATCAAAAACTATTACTATATCGGGATAAACAAAACATAAATGAGAACACCATTTACAAGAAGCTAAAGCTAAAATACAAACTATTGTTCCATTCAAGTTTGTGAATTAATCATCCATATTTATCCCCAGGACAAGATGTATTCATTACAAAAATATGTAGTATTTAAAGAGTTCTTGTAAACTAAACATCATATCTTGTAGGATAGGATCAAATCTCAAGAGGATTTACTAGTTACAAAAATAGAGGGTCATAAAGCCACTCAATATCAAACTGCATCTTCAAAATTATAAAAGTTTTGTTTTGATTTACAAAATGAGCCAAAAGAAATGACTAATTAACTAAGTCCAGAAATGATCCATATTATGAGATCACCACAGGATACATGATATCCTAAAATAAAAATGAAATTCAGAAATTAGATATTTATTTAACTAATATTTTCCAAAATTTTAGATGAGAATTGACTGGGATTCAAACTAATTTAAAAAACAAAGGTAAGCTACAGGTTTCTATAGCTAGTTAAAAAAATAACAAAAATGAAACTGAAATCTTTATTTTTTATAACATAATCAAAACAAAACAAACCATTTACTATTCTAGCAATCTCCCAAAGAGACACCTAATAATTCGAGTTTAAAATAATGAAATTGGTTGAGTATTATCTAGCCTATTTAATACTCTTGTTTTCCAAATTAAAACTGAATTATTGATTTGTTAATGAAACTTGATCATACTCAATAATAGGAGGGTTTTTATCCCTTAATACATCTAATGCTTCCTCCCATGGTTTTCTGAACATGAAATCGGACTGTGGCTTTCTCCCAAAAGGTTTTGAATTGCAGCAGAGAGTAGATATGTGATAGCTTGGTCTTTTGTGGATCAACACACAAGTTTTTGATAGCAGGGTTTGCTATATAGGGGATGGATTTTATATTGGAATGCAGAGGCGGATCTACTGTGTTCTCTGGTGAGATGAAATCCTTTCTACATAGGAAAACTACCCAAGTATCCTCAATCTAGATAAGCTCAAGATGAAAAAGATTTAGAAGTGGGTTAAACTTCCATTTATGATAAAGATTAAATTTTTTATGTAGAATCATAACAAATATAATTGAATATAATCTCGAATCCTAGCCAAACCCATAACATGCTTAGATCTTTGCGCAAAACAAACCAAAAATGCTTACCTTAGCCACAAAGAAATTATGAGATTTTTCCCTCCAAAGGATGAGTTGTATCTCTAAAACGATCTATTTTATGGGGAAACTGCCCAAGAAGAAGGTAAAAGGGCCCATTTTTGTTCTGGGTTTTCAAGGGTTTGATCTAATTCATCACGGTTTTCTCAAAAACGATTCCGCAAAAACGTGTCTCTGGCAGGCAAAAACGGGATTGAACAGACTATTACAAGAGCAACTCAGACCAACTGTGGGTTTATATGATAGAGGTAGGAGGGGTAAGTCTAAATGGATATCATAAAATGAAAATGAGCAAAGAGCCTGTGCTATCAAAACAAACAAACGGAGGTCTCGGTTATGGGGTTTAAACACTCTTTGTCATGAATGTTATTGAGTATATCCCACTATTCAGACTCTTAAGTCGAAATGAGTGGGTTGTCAACTCCTTTTTCCAGCCATCATGATGTACAAGATACGATCCCATTGCATTTAATTCCCATGATATGAAATGGGTGCATTCGTTTTGCAAAGGCTAAGATATGGATATGTTTTCACAAACCCAATGTTAAACAAATTTTGGTGTATTTACAAAGGATAAAAAAAATAAGCATACAACCAAATAGAAATTCATCATAGTGTTTCATTGGTATATTAAAAGCTCATTAAAATGAAAAAGATGTAATCCCATTGACCCCTTGAAACCAAGCTTTAGATAGAACCAAAATGTGAAATTAAGTTTTAATTTTCTTGATTCATGCTTACAGTCATGAATCAAGCATGAAAATGCGCAATAATAATAAAATGAAGAATCAAAAAATCCTTTTTACAACCGAATAGTTACTTTCAAATATAGATATTTATAGGATGAGGCATAGGTAGCTACAGTAATTCTCATTTGTTACTTTAAAAGAAAAAATTGCGTAGGGTTGCCAACAATGGCGACTTTATGGGAGAAGCAGTTATCTCTACATCACCGAAAAGTTCATGTTAGGAATGCTTAGAATGGTTACAGATCAAAGAATAGTTGAAGGACATCAAGCATCTCAACAATCATTTCACAGTCCATCTTCAGATATCTTCTTGTTGAAATGAAATCCGGTGAAAATTTTTAATTACGACAGCAACAATGTTCAAGTCAATGGCTCTGATACTGTTGACAAGGTCAGTGCTACCAGCAGACGTCCATAGCCTCGATAGGGATGTCAATTAACCCACTCTGATGCTTCTACCCTGTCCAATAAATTTCAATTTAAAATGAAGGATTCTTCTGACCAAAATCAAAATTTATTCCTGAGAATTTTCTTGAACCTGACATTGCTTCACTGCCAGTGGGCCTGTTTAGTACCCTGATGAAGTTGTCTTGGAATCATGCATGCATTTACCCATTTCCAGTAGACCTTTTCAGTATCCCGACGGGTTTACAAACACTTCCCACAACTCTCAAGAGATTGTTTACAATCTGATATAATTTAAAGATATTCAGAAGGGCGGGGTGATGTTGAGAATTTCAGTCTTTAAAACACTTGTTATTTTTCAACCTTTAATTTTCTGCTTAATCACCTTCATTATGATCTGAAATTAGTTTTTTGATGAAACCAATTCTTTGAGGACGGGAAGGCATTCTTGAGTTTATTTCTTTAAAAGTTGGGACAGCGTAAAGAGATTTTAATGATGGTCATTTATGCTCATAATTATAAAGTGAAACCATGGAACCTATTCTGAACAAAAAAAAACTCCTTTTAGCTAGTCTGCGTTTCAGGAATTTATAGCATTGATTCTCTGGTAGACCTTGAATGTTGCTTAAAGATTAGGAATTCTAGTTTCCCTTCCTGAACTAAAAGGTGACACATCCACAGTTTAACCAGAAAGCAGTGAAAACAAACAAAATGAAAATAACAAAAAACCAGAAAACAAAAGTAAATCAAAAAAATAAAAAAATATGTACAAAGATAGATTTGAAAACATCATGCGAAATATCTCTTGAGAGACTGAAAGAAAATAGAAAAATCTTGATTGATGTGAATGCAATCCTACTCATGATACCTTGGGTCAGGATTGAATTTACAGTTCAGATTTATTTATCTCTTTACTATTCATTTAAGATTTTCATGATGATATTGTGTTTTTTGAAAATAAATGTTCAACGACAAGCTTAGATAAAAAGGTCAAAGTGGACTTCCCTGACAAAAATCATATGATGGTTCTCTTGGTGCACCCACTTGTGTTATTTAACTGGATTATTACAAAGAGAAACAGTAAGAAATAAAGCTAAAAGAAAGCATGCTCCTAAACCTACTCTAACTACTAAACAAATCAAAATACTACGTGAATTCATGCTTCCAATGTAGCCATCAGAGTAACTCCAATCCTACAATGGAAACAAAAACAAATATTACTAAAAAGAATGGTGGTATATCAAAAAATGACATAAATATATCATACTTTCCTTCATAATCATCATTTAAAAACAAAGTAAGCATGATCTTACCATTCCCTTGAAATTTCTTGATGTATGAATCCTCCAACCATTCGACAATCTTGTTGTGATATGGGTCATAAGGGCATGGGCGAGTGTAAGTAATTTTGGAAAACTTGTCAAGATTATGGGGAAATGACATAAACATCAACCAAGGCTGAAGTGCCCCATCCTTCTGACAATTCTCTAAGTGTTCAATAATTTCTTTATATGGAGGATAAAAAAAAATCATGTCATGCTTACTTCCAAGATATTTCGGTAGAAATAAGGCAAGCACAACTTTATCTTTATTATGAAGATTTTTTATATACGAAATATTGAAGCCATCCCAAGATCTTATCAAAAAAATAAGGATGCAAACCATGACTTTGATGAAATGAATATATCAATGGGGAACACATCATAAGAGGATTCATGACATCAATTAGATTATTGGTTTGAATGCTTCCTTTCATGATATTGATCATTTCAAAATGTGAATCATAAACATTAAAATTCAAGCTAATCAAAGAATGAAAATGCAGTGTAGAATGTTTGATCTCCATAAGAGAGAGTGCATTGTATTTTTCAAAAATAAATTGTGTAAAATCATCTCGCAACATGTCATTTTCCCATGTGAGTGATGAAAGTGAAAGAGCGTCAAATCTGACTTTATAAATTTTATGTCTGGAATTAATTTCACCAAATCTTGGCATATTGAAAGGATATGATTGTGTCGGAAAAGAGTAGGAAGTTCTAAGTAAAGTATCAAGTCCACCAGAATCTAAGAAGAGATCAGGATATAAAGAGTAAAAGGAATCAGAAATAAGCACATGAAAAGAATCTCTTGAGCTATGATATTTATCAATGATATTTTCAAGACATTTCTCTTCACTTTCTTTAAAACTTTCACTCTATCTTGGTGATAAGTTCTTCAACATAATATAATCATCTAGATTTGCCTCCTGTATGATAGATAATTCAAAACTTACGTGACAAATGTCTAGTCTTTCCTGTGGATAAAGTACATTTTGAGGATGAAGGTTTAATGTTTCTCCTTCCAATTGCATATCTTCTTCTCTAATCAGTTTCATAGGAGTGTTATAATGTTTAATATTATTTCCATTACTTAACTGTTCTTCAATGACTGAGTTTAAATATTAATTAGAGCATGAGTTACAAGAATGAGGATATTCACCTTGACCAAGAATCGAATCTTCTTCCATGATGGTTGAACACTGAAAATATAATGATTCAGAGGAAAAACCAGTTTGGTTGTTGGTAAGAAACTTGTCAATAGATTCTACCTCCCTTGCTTGTTCAAAACTTTTGGATGGATTCCTCTCATCCCGTGAACAAAATTCTTCTCGCAATTGAGTGATAGGATTTGAAATTGGTTCTTCATTCGTGATTGAATATGACTGGATGAAAGGGACACAAGCATCATAGAGGAGATTTAATACAAATGACATGTCATCGAGATTAAATTTACAGAGGATATGATAGATTCTTGATGCAAAGCTGCAAGATACCAGATATATAAAATATGCAGAACAGAAACAAAATGCTAGAAATGACAGAATAACAGTAAAATATCCAGCATAATCTTCACAATACACA
>JZKD02S1664922.1:86376-100181 GCA_000966675.3 Picea glauca
CTATTGAAGATATATTTAAAAGTAAAATTTACTCATTACTTATGTACATAATATGCAAACTGCAAGTTTTAATCTAAACTTACAAAACTCAATGTGAAAATGATTTTCTTCGAGGAAGCAGATAAAGAAAGCACATAAAAATAATTTTTGTGTATTTTTCCTCTATAAATCTAAACTAATATAAAGAAAATACTATGAAATAGAAACATGTGGATAGTTGAAAGCCAACCCATACATTCGAGTTTCAATGACAAGTAAACAATAGAAAAATGGAAATGAGATAACCTATGAGTGAGTTTAACGATATGTATCCAAGCATATGCATGATTAGAGAACATCCAACTACCATGTCCAAGAAGGAAACCTGCAAGGAACCTTAAGAACGTTCTAAATAAATCCATAACAATGTGTTGATAGTTGAGTTTAATAACAGAATAGATGATATGAATAGGTGTTGTGATCTTATGATTGCAAGCAATTACATTAAGATAAATCTGATTGTAACAACGTTGCATTTAATCATTCAACTAGAAATTAAAGATAAATCATGTCATTTAATCTGAATAGATGATCACACTGTCAATATCTAGAGCATCAAATATAGATGGTATTTATAAAAGAATAATCCCAAAACATAACAGATTGTGAAGTCTAAAGCTATCAAAACCTATTAGTATATCCGGATAAACAAAGCATAAATGAGAACACCATTTACAAGAAGCTAAAGCTAAAATGCAAACTGTTGTTCCATTCAAGTTTGCGAATTAATCATCGATATTCAGCCCCAGGCCAAGATGTATTCGTTACAAAAATATGTAATATTTAAAGAGTTCTTGTAAACTAAACATCCTATATTGTAGGATAGGATCAAATCTCAAGAGGATTTACTAGTTACAAAAATAGAGGGTCGTAAAGTCACTCAATATCAAACTGCATCTTCAAAATTATAAAAGTTTTGTTTTGATTTACAAAATGAGCCAAAATGAATGACTAATTAACTAAGTCCAGAAGTTCTCCATCTTATGATATCACCACAATATACATGATATCCTGAAAGAAAAACGAAATGTAGAAATTAGATATTTATTTAACTAATATTTTCCAAAATTTTACATGAGAATTGACTGGGATTCAAACTAATTTTTTTTTAAAAAGGTAAGCTACAGGTTTTTGTAGCTAGTTAAAAAAATAACAAAAATGAAACTGAAATATTTATTTTTTATAACATAATCAAAACAAAACAAACCATTTACTATTCCAGCAATCTCCCAAAGAGACACCTAATAATTCAAATTTAAAATAATGAAATTGGTTAAGTATTATCTACCCTGTTTAATCCTCTTGTTTGCCAAATTAAAACCAAATTATTGATTTGTTAATGGAACTTGATTATACTCAATAATAGGATGGTTGTTATCCTTTAATACATCTAAGGCTTCCTCCCATGGTTTTTTAAACATGAAATCAGATCGTGGCTTTCTCCCAAAGGGTTTCGAATTGCAACAGAGAGTAGATCTGTGATAGCTTGGTATTTTGTGGATCAACACACAGGTATTTGATAGCAGAGTTAGATATACAGGGGCTGGAGTTTATATTGGAATGCAGAGGTGGATCTACTATGTTCTCTGGTGAGATGAAATCGTTTCTACACAGGCAAACTTCCCAAGTATCCTTAATCTGGATAAGCTCGAGATGAAAACGATTTAGCAGTGGGTTACATTTCTGATAAAGATTAATATTTTTATGAAGAATCATAAAAAATATAAAGGCATATAATCTCAAACCCTATCCAAACCCATAACAGGCTTGGATCTCTGTGCAAAACAAACCAAAAAAGCTTATCTCAGCCACAAAGAAATTATGAGATTTTTCCCACCAAAGGATGAGTTGTATCTATAAAAAAATCAAGTGTCTGGGGAAACTTCCCAAGAAGAAGGTAAAAGGGCCCATTTTTGTTATGGGTTTTCAAGGGTTTGATCTAATTCGTCATGGTTTGCTCAGAAACGCTCCCACAAAAATGTGTCTCTGGTAGGAAAAAACAGGATTGAACAGACTATTACAAGAGCGACTCAGACCAACTATGGGTTAGATGATAGAGGTAGGAGAGGTAAGTCTGAATGGATCTCATAAAAATAAAATGAGCAGAGAGAGCGTGCTATCAAAACAAACAAACAGAGGTCTCGGTTATGGGGTTTAAACACTCTTTGTCATGAATGATGTTGAGTATATCCCACTACTCAGACTCTTAACTCGAAATGAGTGGCATGTCAACTCCTTTTGCTAGCCAGTTCAACGTACAAAATAAAATTCCATTGCATTTAATTCCCATGATATGAAATGGGTGCATTCGTCTTGCAAAGGCTAAGATATGGATATGTTTTCACAAACCCAATGTTAAACAAATTTTGGTGTATTTACAAAGGATAAAAAAAATAAGCATACAACCAAATAGCAATTCATCATAGGTGTTTCATTGGTATATGAAAAGCTCATTAAAATGAAAAATATGTAATCCCATTAACCCCTTGAAATCAATCCTTAGATAGAACCAAAATGCGAAATTAAGTTTCAATTTGCTTGATTAATGCTTACAGTCATGAGTTAATCATGAAAATGTGCAATAATAATAAAACGAAGAATCAAAACATCCTTTTTACAACTGAATAGTTACTTTCAAATAGCAATATTTATAGGATGAGGCGTAGGCAACTACAGTAATTGTCATTTGTTACCTTAAAATAAAAAATTGCATAGGGTTGCCAACACAGTCCCACCTATAAGAGAAAATACAAAAAAGAGAACGTACAAACTGAAGGAGAAGCCTTCACAAGAAAACATAAATCCCATCGATTATTTGGCTGGATCGCAAGATCTGGAGAACCATTCCACTATTAAACACTGCAAAGTCTAATTGGGCCTCGACAACGGGTTTGGTTCCTTATGTTGAGTTAAAGGGATTTAGGAGCCCTCAACACATCCATATAAACTTCTATAAACTTGTGAATATATTCTCGGAACGTTGCTATTAAAATCTAGGAAAAAACTATAGGGGCGTTCGTTAGGTTGAATCGCATCACATTATATGCAAATGACCCCCATTCTGTTATGAATGTGGTCTTCTTTTTTTATTATTCAGAATTCATTACTTGGTGATACCCTGAAAATCCATCTGTAAATGAGTAAGATTCTTTCCCTACAACTTTATCTAGCACCTCATCAGTAAAAGGTGTTGGGAAAGAGTCATGCACATAGGAATAATTAAGACTTATGTAGTCTACACAAACCCTAATTTCCTTTGTGCCTTTATTTCTCTAGATGACTATTGGGATAACCCATTATGCTTCTTCCACTACAAAAATGAGTCTATCCTTCAGCATCTTGTCTATATCCCTCTTAAACTTCTCTTTCACTATGGGGTTAAGGTGATATGGTATATGCCTTTCAGGCTCAGATCCAAATTTTAGTTCAATTTTCATCTCTCTCGTAGCTCCTTTAATCCCTTTTAGCTCTCAAAATGTCTTTGGGAACAAGTCCTCATACTCTCGCAATAGGCTATGTATTTCTTGGCTAGTTTCCTCATCCCAATAACCTCCCACCATAGCTATCTTAGGTTGTTATGTGGTCCCTATATTGACTTTACGCAACTTCAATGGATAATTATAAGAACCATCAGTCTGGTTGGGTATAATGTTCTCGATTTCTCTGCTTCCTCTTGTTTCCTTGATGCCTAAGTTTCTTAATTCTTCTAAATCATCTGGGTTTTCTAAATCATTATCAATATTATAGCATTCTATATGTCTCTTGTCCAAGTTTAGGTGAAGGTTAGACTAAACTTCTTTGCTATGCTTTGCACATACCACTAGGTATAATTTCCGTTCACCAGTATCTGTAAAAATGAATTCTTTAATTCTTTGCGGGACTACTTTAAGCTCAGGGTACTTACTTGTAAATGGGAAGTCCTTGAAAAATTGATTTGCCAATGTTTTTCATTCATTGGTCTGTTTTTTGGTTTCTTCATGCATGTACCAATCCTTTGGAATTGTACCTAGTGAATCTAGAAATACTTGAACCCACAAGTGAGATATTATTTATGCAACTTGCCATTGTCTCATGCATTGTTCAATACGTGCTTTAGGATCATATTGTCTATTGAATAGTTACGCAACTTGGAAATCCTTCTGCATATCTAATTCCAACTGCTCCTTACCTTGAATTCTATATCATATATCTTGCTTCACATCATCCTAGTTCTCAACTAAGACTTTGTGATTCATCCACCATCTGGAAGGGGTGTCCTGGAGGGATAAATCCAACACTGAGATCCTTTGATCCTCCACTATATTTTCTTCCATGTTGACCAGAAAACTATCAAGTTCTGAGGTACCATCATATATCAGGTGTTCTGTGACCTCGGTTCCAACCCATCTAGTTCCTCTGACAGTTGCACATCTTATTGAAAATATTTCATATGAACCTTGTTGCCAACTGTCAAATGCCAGTTCTAAATCTTCGTTCGCTAATTGTATGCTCCTCCAACTTACTAATCCATTAGAAGTAGGACTTATGTAGTATTCTCTCGTTCCTTCTGTTATAGTGTAAAACTGATCCAAGTTTTCTCCCTCCATATTGTTTTCCATTGGCTCCATGTATCAAGGGCCTACATACGAATCCAAGGGTTGAACTAATTTTATTTCGTCTACCTCAAATGGCATAGTTTCTTTCTTTAGGTCAATAACCACATAGTTATCGTAAGCCCAATCTAGTGTAGAATAAAGTTCCATTTCCCCCAAGATTTCGATCACCTCCAAATCATCTACAGTCTTAACTCTTGCAACATCTATTTCCACATTCTCCATTCTTACTATTGGAAAAATACAATATTGATTGGCCATTCTTAGCTGGATTGGGAAATATGTCAACTAAGGTTTTCCTAAATCTTCCCAAGTATTTTTAGGAAGTATATTAACATCATATCCTAGATCTAACATAACCTCCTTAATCTCAAACTCATCTAGTTGGGTTGCTAATCTAAACTCTTTTCAAATATGTACTTTCCTTCTTTTCACTCTTTGAGTATTCTTCTTAAGAAGATTAGTCTGTATTCTTGTTTCTAGAGATTCTTTAGTTCCTAGGACTAGGTACAGTGCATTGCGCAACTTTTATGTCAACTGGTCATTCCCAAGAATATCAGAAAATAATTGAAACCAAAGGTCAACTACATTTTGTGGTTGCTTAGGTTGTCTCGTCGGGACTATAGATTTTCTGGGTGCAGGGGTGAAGTAGGGACTTGCGTGATCTTAGGGTAAAAAATAGGCTGAGGGGGTTTCTCTTTCATCTCAGGGCCAGGGATATTTTGAAATACTTCTATGGAACTTTTAAAGAATAGATTTTGTTTCATAGGATCATACATGTCCTCCTTAGGCATTTATTTCTAGATCTAAGGTAGATTATCAGCATCTGTGTTGGTCTTTTCCCCTCCTCGAGTAATGATATTAAGTTTGGGAAGTTTTCCTCAAATAAATATATTTATCTTTGAACTGATGAGATTAGTTCCTCGTTGACATACCTAATCTTCCCATTTTTCAATTACTTATGGGAAGTCTTCAATTGCATGCCCATAGGTTTTGTAGTGAGAGAACCATGGCCACTTTGGGTGAGGACAATATCTATCCATGTGTCCTTTCTCATCACAGTTGTAGCATCTACTTGGTCCTCTTACCCTAGTTCTTCCTCCTCTGAAGTCTCCTCTAGCTTCACCTCCTTGACCTCTTCCCAGTCCTTGAGGAGTTTCATTCACCCTGAGTAATGTTCAATCCAGTCTTTCCACAAGTGCATCCAACGCTCTACACTGATTCATAGAATGTGTGGTATATGCACAAAAATCACAATGCACAGTATTTGATATTGTTGAACACTTCTAAATAATGGGGCAATGTTTTGTCCCATGCCCATGGATTCAGAAAATCTTGCAATACTCAACTGATGGTGCTGCTTGATTATCTGGAAAAGCATGATATGGGGTTGGGGTATGTAACACACCTCGCCACCCATAGGTCGGGGTGTTCTACCTTCAATCCCACCCTTGTACTTCTTTCTCTTATCGATACCTTTTTTAATTAATAAGGACGCATAAAAGAAAATATCTAACAACATCCACAACAATAACCATCAAGAATGCATATTCTAAAGATTCAATTAAATGATAAATAAATACACAGCGGAATACATTCATATACAGATAAATAATACCATAGCAGAGAGCACTTATCTTTCTAAAATAAGACACCAACTGGATGCAGACCAAGGACGTTCCTCCCAACTGTAGACACTACTGCTCCAAATATCAAGAACAATATCACCCCTGAGCTAAGGCTATGAATCCACAAGGATGGTTCCAGAGTGTTACTTGGCTTCCCCAACCAGTCAGCACTCAATATCTCACAGGATTTCTCAGAACTCATATAAATCCATGTACCCAGATCTCTTCTACCCATATTGCACCACCCAAGAGAATGGACCTCCACCCTTCTCTTCCACACAGTACCTCAAATTGTCCTTCTCCTTCCAGGGATCCAATGCAACTTCTCTAGAATATCCATGTTGGAACTCTCAAGACTCGTAGGTATGAACAAAGTTGGACAAAATCTAACGTGTCTCATATGTGCAGGCCTCAAGTCATGGTTGTATTACACCAGCGACCTCTACATCCAATGATACCATGGTTGCTCTTCAACAGTTCGTTTTCCTTTCCCAAGCCCAGACAAGGATGAGAAAGATGAATGTGTGACAGAAATGAATGGAGTGAGATCTCCACCCAAGGTGTGAAACAATGAACAATCAGTGAATGATTGCGTGAGGGAAAGAATGGAATGAAAGAAGAAGTGAAAGATTGAACGAGCCAACCCACCAATCAGGCCAGGGACAAATTTAGGTATTTTCATGGGGAATCAATAACCTCCTAGCCTTCCCCCGGAATATCACATAACTTATCCACTCCCTTAGACAAAAGGGTAATTAAAAATAGGAAATAAACATTTATCCCCTCAAGCCCCCCCTCTTTGGAATCATAGCCCCCTATAACTCGAGTCCTTGTCTGTCTAGTAGCCAATGATTTATTTATTATTAGTAATGATCAAAACATTATATTTCTTGGGAACATTGGCATTTTAATAAATTTTTTGGGCACTCTGGCCTCTCATCATTGTAACAAAACATTATTTAAAATGAGGGTTCAAAACCCGGGGTGTTACATCCCCTCCCCCTTATTTTGACACTGTCCTTAGTGCATATACAAAATAGAGATCAAAATATCAAAATTTATTCAAACATTTGTGGGTAATCTGCCTGCATGGCATCTTCATGCTCCTAGGTAGCATCTTCAAGACCGTATAAACTCCACTGAACTTTTGCCAGCTCTATAACTCGATTACGGAGCATTTTGACCTTTCTGTCCAATACCCGCACTAGCTAAACCTGGAATTCTCCCTCTATCTCTACCTGAATGAGATGCCAATCAATAGCATGGTTAGGATCATGTACATATGTCTTTAGTAAAGAGACATGAAATACATTATGCACATTCATGGAAGCAGGCAATGCAAGCATGTATGCAACTAGCCCTATTCTGTCTAATATTTCAAATGGACCATAGAATCTGGCTGCCATCTTTGTACATCTACCCAATTTCAAGGAAAATTTCTTGGGATTCACTTTCAAAATTACATGCTCCCCTACTTTAAATTCTCTAACTATTCATCTCTTATTTGCATAAACTTTTTGTCTATCCTGAGCTTCCTTCAAATTCTTCTTGATCTTAACCATTTGTTCTTCCATATCCTTGAGCAACTCTGGCCCAAGTACCACTCTATCTACTGGGTTTTCCCAACTCACTAGATTATTTCATTTCCTACCATACAAAGGCTTCAAATGGGCTCATTCTTAGTGAAGCTTGATACCCATTATTATATGCAAATTGAACCAAGTGTAAGTAATATTCCCACTTAGAAGGATTATTCTTCACATGCATTATCAGCATCTCTTCAATCACTCGGTTGACCCTCTTTATTTTTCCATCTGATTGGGGATGGTATGTTGTGCTAAAGTTTATATTTGAACCAAATCCTTTAAATAATCCCCTCTATAAATTGGAGGTAAACTTTGTATTTTGTCCAAGACAATTGTCCTAGGTATCCCATGCAACG
This sequence comes from Picea glauca, assembly GCA_000966675.3. Lineage (NCBI taxonomy): Eukaryota > Viridiplantae > Streptophyta > Pinopsida > Pinales > Pinaceae > Picea > Picea glauca. The sequence continues at coordinate 94,578 of JZKD02S1664922.1, forward strand.
TAGAAATATCCCTCATGTAAATTCATGCAATATTAGTCATTGTGTGAGATGTTTTTACAGGAACAAAATGAGAATCCTTTGTTAATTATTCAACCACCACCATGATTGAATCATGTTTCCATGTTGTCCTAGATAATTTAGTTATGAAATTGATGGTTATCACCTCCCATTTTTTCTCTGGGATTGGTAATGGCTCCAGCAAACCCATTGGGTGCCTATGCTCAGCCTTCACCTTCTGAAATTCCATACATTGAGCGATGTAATTAGCAACATACTTTTTCATTCATTGCCAAAAGAATTGCCTTCTTACTACTATAATCATTTTCTGATAACTGGGATGTCTAGCATAAGGAACATCATTCATTTCCTTCAATACCAAATTCCTTAGTTATTTGGAACTAAGAATATAGATTCTATTCTGATGCATGAGTAATCCATCTTCCTTTATCTCATACTCCTTTATTTTATGTTGTACATCTCCTTGTTGTAAGATTTCCTTTACCTGTAGGTAATGTTGATCTGTAACAAGATCATCTAAAATTTTTCTCTTCAAGTCTGAATGATGCATACTAACAGTAGTAGCATGCATAAGGTGCACTCTTCTAGTAAGTGTATCGAAAAATTTATTCTCTTTTCCTTTGATATGCTTGATATTAGGTCATATTCACTTAAAAATTCCAGTCATATTGTTTGCCTGGCATTCAAGGTTGGTTGTTCAAAAAGATACTTTAGGCCAATGTGGTTTGTCCTTAATTCAAATCTCTTCCCCATGAGATAATACCTCCACATCCTCAAGGCATGGACAAAGGAAACAAGATCCAAGTCATGTGCGACATAGTTCATATCATGTTCCTTAATCCTTCTGGACTCATAACCAATGACATGTCCATTTTGCATGAGGACTCCCTCAATTCCTTCCTTACATGCATATGTACATACCACAAAACTTTCATTTGGGTCAACAATATTTAATACAGGTACACTAATAATTAATTCCTTCAATAGATTAAAATTCTCTTCACACATAGGTTTCCATTCAAATTTAGTTCCCTTCTTTTGCAAAGAAGTGATGGGATGAGCAATATTAGAGAACCCTACTATGAACCTTATGTAGTAACCAGATAATCCCATAAAAGATATGACTTCTGACACATTTCTTTGTGTTTTCCATCCTCTAATGGCATCAATCTTCTCTGAATCTATGGTTATGCTCTGCTCTGAAATAATGTGTCCCAAGTAATGGATCTGCTTTTGATAAAAATAGCACTTACTAATCTTGGCATACAATTGATGTTCTATCAGCACTTGCAATACCAGTCTTAAGTGATGTTCATGTTCCTCTTCAGACTTATAATAGATAAGTATGTCATCCAAGAACACTATGACAAACTTATCCAAATAATTTCTAAATATGTCATTCATTAAGCACATAAAGACAGTTGGTGCATTGGTCAGTCCAAATGGCACCACTACAAATTCATAATGCCCTTACCTAGTCCTGAAGGTTGTCTTATGAATGTCTTCTTCCTTGATCCTTACCTGATGGTATCCTGACCTCAAGTCAATCTTTGAAAATATCTTTGCTCCTCTTAGCTGATCAAAGAGGTCATCAATTTTGGGTAGAGGATGCTTGTCCTTTATATTATACTTATCCAGTTTTCAAAAGTCAATACACAGCCTCAAGGTTCCATCCTTCTTTTTGAAAAAAAGTATTGGTGCTCCCCAAGGTGAAACACTTGGACGTATGTACCCTTTCTTCAACAATTCCTCCAACTGCATTTGTAATTCTTTTAACTCTAGTGTGCTCATTTTGTAAGGTGTATATCGGGGGAAGCTCCAAGCACTAAATCAATTGAGAAATATATCTCCCTTCTTGGTGGAAACCCTAGAATATCTTGGAATACATCTTCAAATTCCTGTAGTACCGATAAATCTTCAAGGCTTGGCCCCTTAGTATTTTATGGCTCTTCCACATGAGCTGCATACAATTGACATCCTTTTCTAAAACATCTCTTCAACTGTAAGGATGAAATATCCCTTATAGAGATGGGTCTTGGAACTCCTTTCACAGTGCTTTGTTTCCATCTCCATCAAGACATGTAAATGTCTTTCTATGACAATCTAGGATAGCATGATGCTTGTCCAACCAATCCATTCCAATTAGAATATCATAAAACCCCAAGGGTATGATATTCAGATCAACACTAGTATTCACACCATTAAGACTTATGGAACAACTTCTAACCATATCATGGACTCTCCTTTTGGTTCCAATGGATAACTGAACCAAACTTGATTTTTCGAGCTTAGTTTTCTCCAAATGTAATCTATCCACTATTTTAGGATGAATGTAACAATGACTTGCTCCCGAATCAATTAAAATATCAACAGGCTGGTTTACGATCTTACCTTTCACCTCAATCATATTGGACTCGTATTCCACTTGTCGATCATCCAAAGATGCATAAATTCTTCTCATATATTCGACTGTTGTAGCCTCTTGGACATTGTGCACAGTATTCACTATGTCCTTTCTATGTGGGAAATACTTGTACAAGTGATATTGTTTGCATACCCAACATTGGATAGGTGGTCTTCCCCTTTTTCCCAAGGAGTCTTCTTTCTTGGATTCACCCTTAGCATATTGATCTTGATGATTTCTATTAGGCTCATTCCTATTGAAGGCGGGTTTGAATTATTTCCTCCTCTAAGCAGACTTATCCTTCTTATTATCCTTTCAATATTTCTACAAGGATTCTCTGTTGGGTATGTGTTATATTCTTTGCATGTGTGTGTGTGGGTGTGTAAGATTCGACAACTACATCTAACGATCCCTCCCTAGTAGTGTTGTTTGTGTCATGTGCATCGGGTGCTTCCTCGGGGGGGGGGCGCAAGTATGCCCCCCCCTAGTTACGCACAATGTTCAGATCTGGGCGATAGCCCGGAGCAGACGAGGTTTGGGGCAGTGTCCTGAAATTATTGTTTTGGGGTGTTTTTTCTATTTTAGCCGATTTTTCTATTTTTGGTGGTTTTCTAAATTAATCCCAGATTAAGGGATTAGGGTTTTGGTATCTATGGAATACATGAAAACATTGTATATATATTCTATGATGAATGGTGAAATTAATACAATGAATCTTTTAAAGGTTTTCTCCCAGTTAAGGGTTTCCGATATAAATCTCTGTGTACTATGTGTATGATCCATTGATTAATTTCAATTTTTCTCAAGAATCTATATGCATTGATTTAATTCATAGGTTTAAAACTTACATGTGGTATCAGAGCTCGTTTTTGTCTTTAGAGGGATGCCTTTGTTGTTGACGGTTTGGCTCGGTCTTGCTAGATCAATTTTATCTTGGGTCTGTGATAAACATGGGTTTAGTGGGAGATTTTGCAGTGGTGATTTGAGTGTAGAAAGAGGAATGGTGAGCTCTTATAGAATCTATATAGAGAAGTTAAACAGTAAAAACTTTGAGCTATGGAAGCTCAAGATGGAGGACCTTCTTGTAGACACAGAACAATGGATCATTGTGGATCCTAGTACACAACCTACTGGTGCATAGCCTACTCGCACATAGTCGACTGGTACACAAACTACTAGTATACAAAATACTAGTACACCACCTACTAGTATATCGAAGGAAGATTGGGAGAAGTTGGACAAAAGAGCAAGGAGTATTATTCGACTCTGCCTAGCAGATTTGGTGTTGTTGAATGTCTCAGGAGAATATACAAACAAGGAACTATGGGATAAGTTGGGGAATTTGTATCAATCAAAGTCCCTGGTAAACAAGTTGTTTCTTTGAAAGAAGTTGTATCATCTTAGGATGGAATATTGAGATTCTATGACAGAACATCTAAATTCCTTTAATACTCTACTAAGTCAACTTGTCTCTATTAATATTACAATTGAGAAGAAGATAAGTGTATTACTTTGTTATGTATTTTTCTAGACTCTTGGGATAATCTGGTTGTACCAATTGGTAGTACCACTCAATCAACATTGAATTATGAGGATGTAGTTGCATCCTTGTTATCTGAAGAGATGAGGCAGAAAAGCATGGATGGTCATAGCATAGATTCTTTATTTGTAAGAGGTTGTACCCAAGAAAGGAATCCTGGTAAGTCTTCTAGGGGGGATCTAAATCTAGAGGTAGATCTAAGTCTACAGGAAAATCTTTGAGGAAACACTGGAAGTGTGGTAAAATAGGGAATTATAAGAAAGATTGCAATTCTAAGAAGGTTCATAAACAAAAGGAATCTGATAGTACCTCTTCCACAGAGGCAAAAACCTCCATTGAAGAAGGAGGTGATGTTTACCTGGCATCTATAGGTACACATGCAGGCCATGATGTATGGTTGATCGACTCAGGTGTGTCATACCATATGACTCCTCACAGGGAATGGTTCTCTAAATATGAAAAATACGATGGTGGTGATGTATTCCTAGGATATGACTTGACAACCAAAATCATGGGGCGTGGAAGGGTTAAGTTGTTGCTAAAAGATGGAAGAATTATAACTCTCCCTGGAGTTCTGCACATTCCAAAACTAGCCAAGAGCCTAATATGTGTAAGAAAGTTAGATGATGCAAGAGTGGATACTGTATTTGGAAAGGACACTTGCAATATGGTACGAAGAGAAATGGTGCTGATGAGGGGAGTTCAGTGTGGAACTCTGTACAATTTGTTGGGAAGAACTTATAATAATGGGTGTAAAAGTTTTGTTGTCCCTGAGCAGAGAAATAAAGAAGACAAGACCAATAATGTCCCTGGAAAGAAGACCATGTTGTGGCATCAAAGACTAGGACATATTGGAGAAAAGGGCCTTTGAACACTACACGATAAAGATATGGTTGAAGGTATGTCTAATTGCACTCTGGTTTTTATTTCTATAAACATTGCATATATGGTAAATAGAATAGAGTAAGATTCCCATCTAGTGCTACAAGAGAAAAGAACATAATTACCAACTTAACGAGAACTCTACATAGTTCTCATTTTTGGGGGGGGTCAAGTTTTTTACCTCGTTTTTAAAAATGGTGCTACCGGTAGCACCCCCCTCCATTTTTAGGTGTTTTTTTTTATATATTTTATATTTTCTGATGCATAAGGTTTCCACAATTTTTTTTTAAATGCTCGTTTTTTCATTTATTTTCAAATTGTTCAATTCTTTTTTTCTTTTTTCTCAACAATGTTTTTTCATCTATTTTCAAACTTTTCTATTTTATTTTTATTTTTATTCAATCGTGTTTTTAATCATATTTCCATGCTTCATCCAATGTTAAAAATGTTGTACGCCATTTACTTTTTTGAAATTAAGATTTTTCATATAATTATCTGTCCTTAATTAAGTTATGGTTCCATACATTTTAAATATAATGGAAACTATCATTTTTAACACACATTTTTTACCTTACTTCAATACATAGAAAATAATTGTTGTTAAATAACAATATTTTTAAATATTTAGCAAAAAAAATATAATTCGGTTTTTTAGGACCAATTAAAAACTAAAATAAATAAGAAAACAAACAGAATTAAAATTTAAAAAAACAAAAACATTTTAAAAACAAATTTACATGAGAAAAATCATTAGAAGAAA
>JZKD02S1664922.1:104631-121499 GCA_000966675.3 Picea glauca
GGGGCAGTGCCCCGATTTGTTTTTTGAGCGCTTTTGCTATTTTAGCAGATTTTTCTATTTTTAGTGGTTTTCTAAATTAGTCTTGGATTAAGTGATTATGGATTTGGTATCTACGGAATACCTAAAAAAATTGTATATATATTGTATGGTTAATGGTGAAATTAATACAATGAAGCGTTGAAAGGTTTTCTCCTGGTTAAGGGTTTTCGGTATAAATCTATGTGTACTATGTGTATGAGTCATTGATTAATTTCTATTTTTCTTAAGAATCTATATGCATTGCTTTAATTCACAGGTTTAAAACTTACATTCTCTTCCTTGGTCTTGCTCATACAAGTATTTATCCTTCCTGATGGCCTCAGTCAAGGTATTGAGATCATCATACCTAATCTTTTCTTTTTAAAAGGTTGGTATTCCACTTAGAAATCATTGTATTTGCACCTTCTCATCATCAATGAACCTAAAATATTTTAACAATCCCAAGAAATTCTTCTCATATTCTGTCATAGTCATACTTCCCAGCCTGAGTTCAAAGAACTCCCGCATTTTCTTGTCACAAAAATGCTCTGAGAGGTACTCCTTCTGGAAGTACTTCTTGAACTACTTCCAAGTGATACTATTCTCATTAATATGTTCAACTTGCTTCAGTTGATCTCACAACATTGTAGCTTTCTCATGTAAATGGTAGGTGGAAATCTTGGTTTATAGGTTTGATGAATAATTATGCAATTAAAAATAAATCCTGAGTTGAAGAAACCATACTTTGGCATCATCTTCCCTTTCATTTTCACCATCAAAGGAGGGTAGCTTAATATTCCTTAGCTCTCCTTGCAAAATGTCCACCACCTATCTCCTTCTCTAGTTCCTAACAGGAGACGCCTATGGACTACTTATGGAATCTTTCGATGCATAAAACTTTCTTTCTGAGTAAGGAGGTGAGTGGTGTCTGCGAGTTCTGCTAGCACTTCTCGAATAACCAACTCTTCCATGATCCTCTATTCTTTCATGAAACCTATCTTCTTCATCTTGTGTTGAGTTTGGTCCCCTCTTCATTCACCTCTGCAACTAATTTAATATTTGCATCACTCGATAATTTATATGACTTTTCCATCGCATCATCCTCTCATTGTATTCTTTGTATCAATGCACTTCTATTTTTAGGCTTCTTACAGTTTCTGTTAATGTTTCTTGATCTCTTCTTCCCTTGCATCCATTGAACTCTATCTTTGCATTACCAACTCTGGTATTCTGGCCTCCGGCCTCCTTATCATGGCTACAGGATCTCTTTCCTTCTTCCATTTATTCAATATGACTTATGAAATGACGTGTTTAAACCCCTTAATTCTGCAAAATGTGAAAGTGACCATTTTTTTATAATTACGCATATGATAAACAATTTTTTCCAAACCATGTTATAGGACCCTTTTATTCTCAATTCATGAAGAACATATATGTATCAATATGCACCATATAACACTTCCATGTTATCCCTTAGATGATACATAATTTACTTTTTCACAGGCACTCCCTTCAAACCACTTCCCTAGGTGACCATGGCTCAAAACCACGGCCAAATCCTTCCTGATGCTTTATGTGTTATAAATTATTATATCGTAGATCGCATGGCTGAAAATCGATCAAGGGTTGAGATCAACGGTAAACAGTAATTATGGGATGATAATGTGATCTCTCTTTATCAAAGAGCTATGTCCCCGCAATCTGAAAAGTTCTCACCCAAATATCCTTTAAATCATGATCGTTGATCCCTTGTCCTGAAGAGATCAACGACGCTGGAAAATAGCGGGGTGCGAACTAGCACATCCGCTAGTTTCCTCCTCTCCCTGCAATGGTACCCCACCATTGATTTTTCATTCACATATTGATGGCTATCCATGGGTCCTACTTCCTTAGCGCCCTGTCCCAATATCACACTGACGATCGCTAGCTCCTTTCTCAACTGTGACCTTGGGCTGTGACCCAGGAATTACCCTCCTAGCACTTCACAACTTCAAAACCTTCAACCAGGACCAAATCAATGGCCCTTGTCCTCATTCATGATCAATTATAGAGATCCACTTCGGGATTCCATGCTTCGGGAGTTCGACACTTTCAACCTCCGCTTCCCCCCAGAGTACTCTATCCCCAAATTTCTAGATCGAGCGCCATGCATTCACCTCAAATCAATGGATATATTCCACTTTGGGACTTCATCCTTCGAAAGTATCAACTTCCCTTGCTTGCTTCCTCCTAGAACGCTTCCACCCGGAGTTCACTATCTATCTATGCATGTCCTCCTACAGATCAACGACTATGAATCGCTTCAGATCTTCGAGGTTCGAGAGTTTCAAACTCACTGCCTTCACTTTATCCCATATTTATTTCACCCAAAGTCGATGATCCATCAAGACTTGTCTCTCATAGATCAATGTTTGTGAATCACTTCGGCTCTTTAGGCTTCAGAAGTTTCAAACTCTCCACCTTCACTTTCTCCCAGAGTTCCAATCCTCCGAACCACTGTGAGATCTACTATCGCCTGTCTTTTGGTATCAACGGTCAATATGTACTATGGCCTTCGAGCCTTCAAGAGTTCTCGACCCAATGCAAACTGTCACCTTTTTTTTCTCTCAAGTGTCGAGTCTTCGGTCTGCAGGATTTGTCACCATGTGTCGAAATACTAGAATCGGACACATGGCCTAATCAGGCAAGTGACAAATGTCACATTCTAACTAACATTTCAATCCTCCATAGGTTCAAAACTTGCTGACACATGGCACACATCCCATGCGTCCACTTCATCCTAGGTGACATCCGTGAGCCACATCGCTTCAGAATTTCCAGCTTTGGAAGATTTTACTCTTGCACTCCTCAAGTCTCTCGAACTCCAAATTTCTGAACTTCTTAACCTTTTAGGGTCCACATCACCTCCAGGTGATGTCATCCTTCCTAACCACTTCGACTCTTCAGACTTTGGAACTTTGTGCTTCGGGACTTTCCATACTAGCACACTCCAATTCTCCTGAACTCTGAATTCCCAAACTGGCCAATATGTCAATGTGTGTCTCCCTTATTGGATGGTCCATATTAACTCTAGACTTTAGGACTTCAAGTAGTTCTTTCCCTAGTTCTTCACTCTACAAAACCTTCTGAAGTACTAAGTCTATGAAGTGAGAGATATGGCACCACGTGCCCTTGTTGATGGACAGTCTAGATGAACTCTCGGCATTGGGCCTTCCGGAGTTCTAGCTTTTTGCATCTATCTTTCCTCTAAAGTGGTTATCTGCCAGAGTGCAAGATCTCTTACCACATGTCCACTTCAATCAACAGTCTGTATATACTCTTCCTCTTCAGAGCTTCAGGCTTCGTGATTCCTTTACGCACTCAGCTTCTTCTTACTTCCTGCTGGAGTACAAGAYCACCTGAAACATCTCCCCTGCTTGAATATCAATGACCACGAGTGATTGTGGAGACTCAACTCTCTCACTCTTTAATTTTCTTACCGATTTCTACAAAGAGAAGATGCTCATTCGTAGAGGGATTGATATCCATCGTTGATCTATTGATCTAAAAATATCAATGATCCTGAGCTATTGCAGGCTCACAACTTGCTCACACTTTAATTTCCTTCCCGATCCCTGCAATACCTCCCCACCGTCAATTTTTGTCCAATGAGATCTAACGGTTGTGACTTAACCTTTACTTCCCCTTCATCAGACAACCCTTGTTCACCTGCCCTCTAATCCAATGATCCAAGATCTCTCTTTCTCCCATAGTAGTGATCGCTCCCAAATTCAAAAGGGACGGTCATGATCCTTCAAAGCCTTACAAAGGATATCTGATGTATAGCTCCTACATAGATTTTGCAACACCATTCCTCCTAATCTTTTCAACTTCACAGTCAGAATTTGATCTCAACCATGAGACTCTAACCAATAGACCCAGACCATAACAACCTGGTGTTTCAACCAGAAGCTCTGATACCAATATGTAACACACCCCGCCACCCAAAGGCTGGGGTGTGCTACCTTTGGTCCCACCCTTGGACTTCTTTCTCTTACCAATACCTTTTTTAATTAATAAGGATGCTTAAAAGAAAATATCTAACGACATGCACAACAATAACCAGCAAGCATGCACATTATAAAGATTAAATTAAATGATAAATAAATACACAGTGGAATACATTCATATACAGATAAATAATTCCATAATAGAGAGGACTTATCTTTATAAAAGAAGACACCAACTAGCTGCAGACCAAGGATAGTCCACCCAACCGTAGACACTACTTCTCCAAATATCAATAGTAGCATCACCCCCGAGCCAGGACTATGAATCCACAAGGACAGTTGTTGGCCCTCGACCAAGTTTTGGGAGAAATTTGGTCATGTTTGACCATTTTTGGGACTTTGACAATCTAATCGAAGATGGAGCGCCCAGGAAAAGCGGAGATCGCGCGATCTTTCCATCTTTGTGGGATTTTTGGGTTTTAGGGTTTATGTAATAGGTATGGGATTTCAGCCCATGGGTCTTACCCATGTTTAGGCCCCTTTTGTAATGTATAAATAAGTATCTAGGCATTGTAAGAAATAGTTATGGTTAGCTATGTGCAAATCTTAAGAGGTATTTGGCTTAGTGCATGAATATGTTAAGGCTTGCAGAGCTAAGTGCACGCATTTTGTAAGTTCTTTGTGCACAAACTGTGTAAAGGATCAGTGCTTGGAACTAACTTGAGGAAGTAGAATCTAGCAAGGTGTGCGCAGATCTCTTGTCCTAGGCGGAGTTGGTTTTGTGGCTTGGTGCATGTAAGGAGATTGAAGAGACTAATAAAGAAGAAGAAGAGTTGGTGGACGTAGCCCCACACTGGGGTGAACCACGTATATCCTGTATCGATGTGAATTTTGTTATGTTGTTTATGTTGTTTATGTATTTAATTGCTTAATCCATTGATTATCAAGTTCTTTCTGCATGAATGAATGTTATATCTACTCTGATGCTATGTGCTACTGGTTAGATATGCTTAGATATTGGGTAATATTGTGTTTCTATGTAACAAGGGTTTGACCTGTGATGTGAATAAGGGTTATAAGACTAATGAATGTTAATTTCTAAGTGCTTAGTTAATTATTGTGATCGCAGATCTATGTCCCAGCTAGGTTGTAGACACTTGAGTCATACAACCCCCCCTGCCTCTACCTCGGTTGAGAGTTAATCTGCTTCGCAGGTGTTGTCAAAAGGGTCGATAGTTAGGATTTTGTTGGTGCATTTTTGAAGCTTTAAACCCTATGTCTTCCCCTATGCCAACAAATGTTTCCATTGTTGGGGCATGAAACTGTGATTGCTGGGAAATGAAGAAAAGAGAAATCTATGTGTGTAGATCTGTTGTTGTAGTGTGCAGTATTCTACTTGACTTGTGGAGATCTATAATAAGAGAAGGAATCCTGATCTAAAGAAAGAGGTAATATCTTAAATATGTGTGCTCTGATAAAGGTAAGATAAGTGGAAATTTTTTCTTCAAAAGTATGGATCTAGGTATGTTTGATAGATTTGGTCCTAGTCTCAAAAATAGGGCACAGCTAGAAGAGAGAATATTTGATATGAATATATCTAATAGAGATAGTGGAATATATGTTATTCCTATGCATATAAAGAATTTTTGGACTAACAAGTGGATGCAGGACCCTAGAAAGAGTTTTTGCAGATTGCAGGTCCATCACTGTGATCCCAGTGCAGTACAAGAAAGGTTGGGGATCGTTTAAGAGAAAGAGATGATTGACACTTTTATAGAGTTGTAGAAGACCAAGACATCTTGTTAAGGAATTCCCTGGTAGACGTCCTATTTGTCTTTGTTGTAAATCTATTGATCATGAGGTTTTGGATTTCCCTAGAATGATTTCTAAAGTTGAGAAGATGAACTTGAGACAAGAAAACCATGAAGAAGGTCAAGAAACTAAGGATATGTTAGAGAATCAGACAAAATCAGAGACTATGTTACAGATGAAAGAAACATTGAATGATCATAGAGACATCAATTTACCAGAGATCTTAAAAGAAACGCAGTGCATAGAAACAAGAATTGGAGACTTCAACATAGACTGTGCCTTGGATGAGGAAACACACGTGAACATTATAACAGAATGAACTTGGGAAATTTTTGGAAATCCTACTATTATTCCTTCATTAGGAGGGATAGGATTGCTTAAAGGAAAGATGATAACCCTATGTGGAAGACTTACTCATGTACCTATGATTACTCATAGAGAATCATCTAAAGAATAATTTGAGGTCATTAAGTTTGTTGAGAACAATGATCCTTTTTCACTTTTTTTAGGAAAGACATGGATTGAGAAAGATCAGATCCGAAGGAAAGAAGAAGAGGAAGCCATAAAACAGAAAAAAGAAAGAATTAAGGGACTTCATAGCTAAGAAAATAGAGCGACTAGTACAAGAATAAGAGGACAATTTGAAGCAACTGAGGGCCAAATAATTAGTTGTCAAAGTTGAAAGAACACAAGAAATATTAAAGAACCTATCCATGTAGGAGAGAAGAGAATCTACCCCAGAAGCAGTAAGAGAAGAGATATTGCATGTGAAACTTTTGAGAGAACATCAGCAGTGTGAAGTTACTATGCTAAGAGAAGATAAGAGTATGAATGGAAAGAGGAATCTAGAAACTTAGATCACAGGAAAGAAGGCTAGAAAGCTCAGTAAGAAGAAAGAAAAGTTAGAAAAATTGCAGGAAGCTCCAGAGAAGACTTTGCAGAAGGAAGGCTTGCAGAAATTGAACATCATAAGAATAGAAGAAAAATGCAGACTGACACTTCGCCGTGAAGAAACTATATGACCATTGAAGGCATATTGAACGTTAGAAAGATTCTCTGGAATGTCTATAAATGTATTTTTTATAGAAAATATCGCCATTGGACCATTGGGATCTCACCATAATGGATGGAACCATATTGATTAAGCCATTTTGACCCGTTGGAGGAATTTGTTATGATGTTCTTTATTTAATCCGTCGAATGCCTCACCGGGGACACTTTTGCAAATTGTGATTATCCAAGCTAACAGAGAACTAATTTCTACCACGTTGTGCTTTTGAGACCTTGCCACCCGTTTTTCTTACCTTGAGAACCCGTTCACATACCTGAGATAATTGACTGCGAGCATGTATGTCAGGCGAATGTATCATAGTAGAGAAGTCTGTGGAGGAGATCCTAATAGACCTTATGACTAAGAATTTCATGTCTGCAAGAGTACAGGCCTCATCAATGACCGAATTGCAAGCATATCCCTCGACTACATGTTGATCCAATCGATCTAGACCATCTCGAACCGTGACAGAGAAGAGAAGCAGACACTGCAATGACCTGGAAAATGTGAAGCTCATCCCGTTGATCTTTCCCGACTACATTTTGCCTCTGGCTGGCACAGTTAGTCATGAAAGAATCCCGAGAAATTTTGAATACACACTCATCACTATGTACCTCCCGAAGGGGATATGCGAGTAGAACCGCAGCTAGGACTATTCCTTGATCTTAAGATCAATGACTTTAACCTAGGAGACAGAGAGAATTATGTGATGCTCGCACCGCATAGGTACTACAAAAATACAATGGGGAAGAAGTTGAATATAGTCCCCTAGCCATTGATCAAGGAGATTGCAAGGTCCACCATCCTTAATGTTATGAAGATACCCCACTTCGGCAGACATCAGGAGGTTAACGCATGTGTTAAACTCCTCCCACTATGCTACCATGGAGGTTATATTTGGTTGGATAGATGTGTGACTGTGGATCCATCCCTAATCCACATGATCACTGGATTGAGTGTGTAGGGACCATACCCTCACCAATTATATCCATAGAAGGTTGCAGATCGCACCCTGACACAGTGAAAAAGGGAAATGTATGGCGATGTGGAGAAGGGGAAGCGAGGATACAAGGTAGCCTACATCCAATATGGCATAGTGCACCTAGCTTGTCAGTTGATCATTGGTAAGATATTCAAGAAGAATAGACCAATGAAAGTCATGGGGTTTTTCATCGACCTCACAGGGAAGTGCATTGAAGGGATGCATATGAACTGGGCAAGCTACCTCATCAATGATTTGGAGAAGGATTGTTGCGAAGAGCAGGACCAAGGCCATGAATTCCACTTTAGTTGTTTATTCATACTCATAGATTTTTTCACTTGGGAGATGCTAGAGGGAGAGACATTCCCTGAAGTCAAGCCATCCGAACCACTAGCTAAGAGGTTCACTACCTTGTGGTATTCATGTGATATGGAGAAGTAGTGGAAATTGAATGTTTTCTTCCACACTTACTAATTAAAACTCACGCAGGACATTGATTCATTCCTTTGTATGATTTTGAATACACTCCATAGGTTTATGCCACTCATGAAGTTCCGCGCAGACCGACACTTCATATATATCACCATGCATGGGGATGAAAGCAAGGAGGAGTTGCAGTCGTATTATAAGCTGACTCAAGAAGATATGGAGAAGATAACCAAGGAATGGCCTACATATATCCTTGTACCATTTGGAGATGCAGAACTCCCCAACCCCAACCTCATTGGAAGTCTTGTGGTCACTGAGACTCAGTGTGATGGACCGAGAAGTGATAAGAAGAAGAAAAAAGAAGGAAGAAGTTCATGAGATAAACAATGCATCGGAGGAAATTGCGCCTGACTCACCTGGAGAAGGAGGACGTGACGAAGTAAACCAAGAAGAGGGAGGGGAAGAAGACAAGCAGGAAGAGGGTGAAGTGACACCGCCAAAAGATCCCCTTATAGAGGCCGAGAAGTCAAAGAACAAAAATGTTTCTCCAAAGAAACCCTCAACGTGGAATAATTCATGAGCCAATAAGCCTCAGTCATAGAATGTTCTCACAGTGGATGATATTGACCTCGTCATTGTAGCTATAGCAGATGCTTCAGAGGATATTTTGTAGCGAAATGAAGCAAAGTAGGAGACAATGTATGACATAATTGAGGTGGAGCTGAAGGGGGTAAAAAAAGATCTATATTTAAGTCATGCAGTGTCTACTGCGTTGTCATCATCAGAAGTTGTAGATTTGGGGGATGACCCCACCCAACTACATAGAATAGAAGATGCAACAAAGGCTCTCCTTTGACATGTATAGGAAGAAAAAGAGTAATCCACAAAGACCTTGAAGTAAGAAAAGGAGGAAGCCTTAGAGAAATGTCGGGTTGCACAGCAAGAGAAAGATGACCTTAGAGTGAAGTTTGAAGAGGATAGAGAGAAGATACAGAAAGAAAAAGAAAAGATTCACTCAGAGTAGATTGGGGTTAGAGAAGCAGTAACTAGAGAACTTTTCTCTGTGCTAGGATTGCTCAAATAGAAGAAGAGATAGCTAAAATCCAAGTGGGGAAGCTTGTTGAATCCATTCAGTAGCTTCAAGCAAGAGTAGCAGAGATGGAACTGCAAGCAGTTTCAAGCACTCCATAAGAAGTGTGAGATCAAAGGGAAGAAACTGCCAAGAGCGTAGTTGAAAGAGTCAAGGCATTGGCCTTAGACTACAAGGAACTAAGTACTCGAAGTGTGCAGACCTATGAGTGCCTTGTAGAAGACCTAGAGATGAGGATATTAGAGGCACAACTTCAGGAGGTGAAGCAGGAAGCATCAACAATGCAAGCATAGCTGAAGCAGCTTACAGCTATTGAAAAGATGAAGAGATCACAAGAGCAGGCCATAGTTTAGCAGGAGGTCACTACTATCTAGAGAAGAGTGATGGAGGTGACACAACGACTCCAGCCGATGTAGGACAAAGCCTTCACCCTCTTTCAAGAGATCAAGGTACAAGGATCACAGTTGGAACAGTTGGTCACCACAGTGGAACAATGCCTAGAAGGGCCTGTCACCGAGCAAGTCATTTAGGATTTCACTGAGCAGGAGGCTCTCGCAAAGCAGCAAGTTGAGGCATCTTGAGCTAAGCTCAAGGCCTTTGAAGCAGTGTTGCCTAGATCAGAGTGACTCGGGACGTGTCACAGGAGATTTTTGGGGGCTTGTTGGCCCTCGACCAAGTTTTGGGAGAACGTTGGTCATGTTTGACCATTTTTGGGACTTTGACATGCTGATAGAAGACGGAGCACCCAAGCAAACTAGAGATCGCGGGATCTCGCCCTTTTTGCGGGCCTTTTGGGTTTTGTGGTTTATGTAACGGGTATGGGATGTCATCCCATGGGTCTTACCAATGTTTAGGCCCCTTTTTTAATGTATAAATAAGTAGCTAGGATTTGTAAGAAGTAGTTTTGGTTAGCTATGTGAAAATCCTAAGAGGTATTTGGCTTAGTGCATGAATATGTTAAAGTTTGCAGAGCTAAGTGAAAGCTTTTTGTAAGTGCTTTGTGCACAAACTATGTAAAGTTTCAGTTCTTGGAACTAACTCAGGGAAGGAGGATCTGGCAAGGTGCGTCCAGATATCCTATCGTAGGCTAGTTGGCTTTGTGGCTTGGTGCATGTAAGGAGATTGAAGAGACTAATAAAGAGGAAGAAGAGTTGGTGGACGTAGCCCCACACTGGGGTGAACCATGTATATCATGTGTCAATGTGCTTTGTGTTATGTTGTTTATGTTTTTTATGTATTTAATTACTTAATCCATTAATACTCAAGTGCTTTATATATGAATGAATGCTAGATATACTTTAATGATATGTGCTACTGGTAATATATGCTTAGATCTTGGGTAATACTGCATTGGTTTGTAACAAGGGTTTGACATGCGATGTGAATAAGGCTTAGAAGACTAATAAATGTTAATTTCTAAGTGCTTTGTTAAGTATTGTGATCATATATCTGTGTCCCAGCTAGGTTGTAGACACTTGAGTCCTGCAACCCCCCTACCTCTACCTCGGGTGAGACTTCATATGCTTCGAAGGTGTTGCCGAAAGGGAAAGTAGTTAGGGTTTTTTTAGTGCATTTTTGAAGTGTTGAACCCTGGGTCTACCCCTATGCCAAAAATGGTTCCAGAGTGTTACTTGGCTTCCCAAAATAGACAACACTCAAGCTCTCACAGGACTTCCCATCACTCACAGCAATCCAAGTACCCATCTTTCTTCTACCCAACTTGCACCACCAAAGAGAATGGACCTCCACCCTTCTCTACCATGTAGTACCTCAGGTAGTTGTTCTCCTTCTAGGGCTCTAGTCCAACTGGTCCAAAATATCCATGCTGGAACTCTCAGGACTCACAACTATGAAAAAATATGGACACAGGCCAATGCATCTCAGACGTGCAGGCCTCAAGTCATGGCTAGATTACACCAGCGACCCCTACAGCCAATGATACCATGGTTTCTCTTCAACAGTTAGGTTTCCTTTCCCAAGCCCAGACATGGATGAGGAAGATGAATGGGTGATGGAAATGAATGGAGTGAGATATCCACCTAAGGTGAAAAACAATGAACAATCAATGAATGAATGCGTGAATGAAAGAATGGAATGAAATAATAAGTGAAGGAATGAATGATGCAACCCACCAATCAGACTAGATATGGGTTTAAGTATTTTCGTGGGGAATCAAGAACCTCCTAGACTTCCCCAAGAATCTCACGTAATTGATCTACTCTCTTAGACAAAAGGGTAATTAAAAATAGGAAATAAACATTTATCCCCTCAAGCCCCCTCTCTTGTGGACTCATATCCCCCTATAAATCTAGTCCTTATCTATCTAGAAACCAATGATGTATTTATTATTAATAATGATCAAAACACTACATTTCTTGGGAACACTGGCATTTAATAATTGTTTTGGGCACTTTGGCCTCTCATCATTTTAACAATACATTATTTAAAATGGGGGTTCAAAACCCAGGGTGTTACATGGTATGGAACGGTAAATTCACGGATACTTGTGAAACTCCTCTAGTGGGTCTTGGTGGAGGTCCCATCGTATTCTAAGGATGTCCCATTTCTCTCATCTGTGGACATTCATTTTCCATATGTCATTTTGTGTATCATTCGGTACACTAGACTTGCGGTCATCCTAGTCTAGGTATTCTCAATTCTTGAATATTCTATGTAAGCGTTGATATTTTCCCTTGTAGTTGTGTTAAATTTGCATTTGTTGGGGGTTTGTTCACTCTCAGGCTCCTTGGATATCCTGCCATGGCCTCAATATTCATTGATCATTCCAAGGCATCTTTGAAATTTGTTATCCGGTGTTGTGTTAACGGAATCCATGTCAGAGGTTGAAATCCATGGATATACCATTCTCTTTGATTTTCTTCATGGATCGGATGTGCTAACCTCCCTATAGCATCTTTAAACTTCTAACTATATTCCTACGTCGATTCACCTTCCCTTTGTTGAATTTCGCGCAACTCAGACACAGCTTGTTATTCTGACTAAGGTAGCTTACACTTTGTTATGAACTTTATCCATACCTATTCGAGAGTGAACACTTGAGCTTGCACTCTTGGTATTCCTGGATCTTACTACTCCTACCAAGATAAAACCTTACGGTCCTGATTGCGATCTACCAGGGGATCCCAATATCCTCCAAGTATCTGTGCTTCATTGTTGTGGTTGACTGACTGACTGTAATGGAATAGGAATAGCATAAGAAGGTAGTATATAATTTACCACTTGGATAAAACACACTTGGGGTATGGGTGATTCGAGGTCGATGCCACTGGCTTCAGGGCAAGTTTATTTGATTTGGGGGGTCTCATTCTCATCCTCTGGAGCGGTCTCTTTATCTAGATTCCTGATATTTTCTGGTATCGAGGCTGAATATTCTATTTCTTCTTTAAGATCCATGTCAAATTCCTTTTCATTTGCTTCTACACCTTCATCTTATCGTCCACCCTCTTGGGGACTTCTTTCTCTCTACGCTTCTCTCTCATTTAATCTTTGACTGGTCATTCTTTCCTCTCTTCTCATCTTTTGCAACTCTTCCATTTGTCCTTCCTCGACTTCTCCTAGTCCAACTTCTTTCTCCAACTTATCAATTTTTTTTATTGCTTTCTTTATCTTACCGCTCCACCACTTCTCAACTATGGCGGCTCTTTTCAAGGCTCCCTCATCTCTTGAGTCCATTTCTTGTTGCTCCCTCATTTTTCAAAGAACCCTCTCCCCTCTCTTATCCCATGACCCCACCCCAAACTCACTTCACCTCAAGAGAGGGCATTTACGTTGCCATCTCATTTGGACACATAGTTAGCATCCCTTCATCAAGAAAACCTTAATCCATAGGGTGATTTCCCTCAACAGTATTCCCCTTGCGTCTTTCTTGAAATACGCTTCTGACCATGAAAAATATTGGTGATTCTCAGCTACAAACTCGATAATGTATCCTTCTAACATTGTATTGACCCATAAATCAATCGCTCTCATTACCAGACAATCAAGCCGATGAATTTCTACGATATTTTATGTATCCCAAGCGCATGTCTTCTTGACTCGTTATTGGAATTATGGAGCTTCTTGGAGCCTATCTATCTCGAAAAATTTCTTCTGAGAACTTAACCTAGAATATCCCGCACTAGTCACTCGATATTTCTGAGTAAAATGAAACCTCCCATCTATGTTTCATAGGTTTCCCTCACGGATCTGCTTCTTTCCTTATGAATTTGTCACAATTTTTCTCCCACCACTGGTGAACATTAGATCTATGAATCCATGAAAGCATTCTCCCTACAGGTTCCCTTTTAACGCAGGTCCTGAAAATGAAACCATTTTTTTGGTGTTGAATTGATTAGACCAACATCCTTCTCAAGTTACCAACAAAAGGCACCGAGTAGTCTAGAGAGTTGGAATTTTCATCTCCTCCGAAGAGAAGAAGTATCACCTGAAGTGCAACCAAGACAGTAATATAGGGAAGGGAAAGGAGAATACTTAGGTGGGTTTCCAGAATCTTCAAGATTCACTAGGATCTTGTGCAAGATAGACTAACCATAGAACAGATATGAACTTATTCATAACTAGAAATAAAGAGAATCAAGTTGCGATATCATTTGTAAACAGAGACAACACATTTCCCTTATCAAACATAAAGAAATGTTGTAAGGAGACAATTCATAAGAATACACACAAAATGACATAGTAATTTCAAAATTTTAGGTCCTTCCATATATATTATCAGCAGAGCTTCTCGGATACAATCTCAGAGATACAAATCAGTACTATGTTACAAGCTTCTGGATATGGACTCATGTCACAGAGCTCTATCTACCCTTTTCCCCAAAAATTGTATACCAATTACAATCACATAACCTTTTATTTGTCTGTCCCCTATATACCATTTATGAAAAAACCCTACAACCAACCAACTACACCCAACCATACCCAACCCTTTTACAATAATATTCATCTCATGTATAGGTTGAGTGGGATATTATGGCTTTATACTCTGCATGTTTTCTTGTTCTTGTTCTATTGTAACTTCATTTTCCTTGTTGGTGTATCATTATCCCTTTTCACAACCATTTTTTGTTTCTTTTCTTGCTCCATTGTCTATCTCTTTTGTAGCTTGCGCAACTCGTGTTTGACCAAAAATGGGACTGCAGTCCTCCTTGTGCGAATTCAAACCATAAATGAAGGGCCCAAAAAGTGTGTGGTAGGATTACAACTTCATGTGACTCTAAGACACACTAAGGGTATGGCCGACACACAAAGTCAATATTTCTAAGAAATGGCCGAAAAAGAGAAAGAGACATATAGATAACTCGGGAAGCATAGACTTGATGAGGAGACTCCATGATGCAAGTGGCATCAAAAAAATCTCCATAGGGACTGGAAGAATAACCAATCAGAGGAGTAACCTATAAATCACAAGCTCAACTTCCTAAGGTCATGATAAACCCAAACTTTGGATGATAGTGGATTCAAAAAAAATTTCTCTATTCAAAGGTGACATGATTGTTGTCGATATGAGATAATATGTTTTTCCCGCCCATATTTTTTGGTTTTTTCATAGGAAAAGAAATTCTATGATACAAGAGAGGAAATGAGTATCATGAGTAAGAAACTAGCTCCAAACATTGGAACATACCTATGCTCAATTCAAGGAAGTGGATGTGGGGCATGGAGACTTAGGGGAATGTTTCCTCTTAGGGTACCAGGTGTCAAGATACAAAGGATATAAAAACAAGGAAGTGGATGTGGGGCATGGAGACTTGGGGGAATGTTTCCTCTTAGAGTACAGGTTGTCAAGCTACAAAGGATATAAAAAAGGCTCTGCTTGGCTAGTGATGCAAATTGTTGAGGTAAGAGGCTTCTAACAGGAAAGTGGGAACCAACAACAGGCTCAATACTACAAGCATAAGGTTTGAATTTGATTACAAATTAAATCCAAAGAGTGTTATTTTTTGTAGATTTAGTCCCCTAGGCCCGAAAAAGTATAAAATAATACCCAGGAAAACTATTTTAGCCAATGTTGACTAGAGTATTCCTTTTTCATAAGTAGTCTACTTGGTCCAAAAAAGGGTTAAACTTACACCAAATAGACATCCTTTCAAATAAATTTAACGATTGTGAAAGAGACAAGTTCACTCAATAATATTTTCTCTTTTTAGAGAGTCAGAAAAGAGCTTAACCAAGACTCGGGGGGGAGTCCCATAGGTGAGGGTAAAAATGCTTGTGAGCAAGAATATGAGGTTCGAATGAAAAGTCATATCATAACTATAAGGAACTCCCAGTCCTATAGAATAACTTATGCATGGGAGCTAAATGGAACAAAGGTTATAACTAGGGAACCCATGTTTGGTAAGCCTCTGCCCCTTAATAACGACACTTCTAGTAGCAGTAAGACAGTTGTGTGTCACTAATAAATGGGTTCATTTCTAAGGTATATAGATCACAGTCATAAGAAAATGCAAGAATGAAAAATGGAGTGACAACCTATCCTATATGTTGGTGAAAGAAAATACTTGTCGAAGGAATGAACGGGAAGTATGATGCTAGAAACTGCAAAAATCCTAGACAAAACCACTCAAACCAATTCTTTCCATTGTACTATTAGTCCATAAGGTCAAAAAATCATCACAAACTATATGAAGTGGGTAAAAAATTTCTACTAATACTAAAAATATACCATTTTACCAAACCATTTGATTTTTTTCACCCACATAATGCATTTTAGGCCATTTTCCCCATGATATTCAAGTGTTGATTGCAGTAGATACAATCAATGGAATTAGAAACCGTCTATACCAAGTAAGTTCCCATCCCCTCTTCTTCATTTTCAATGGTTTAAAATTCAAATTTAGTCCTCATTTGTTTAGTTTTAGAGGGAACAACATGTAAACTAGGGTGTACGATGGTGATAGTTCATCGGGTCCCATACATGACTTCATGTGTGTGGGAAAAGAAAATATTGACCATGTATATGCGGCCCTATATGAGACTTTTAGCATCTTAGCCTACATACAAGTCCATAAACAACTTTTTCGACAAAATTTAACTCAAAAATGACTTTCCTTTAGCAAGATGGTGACTAAATGGAGGGAGAGGGACATTAGGAGGTATATGTAGTAGTGGAAAGGGATGCAAGGGTCCAACTAGCTTTAAAAATATGTGTTCTTTATAAATTTTGGGCTCTCAAAGGAATGAGGGCTCAAGTGAGGTTACTCTAGATGCTCAAAAACTATTGGGATCCGGAGAGAGAGTGTTCGTGCTCGAATCGTCTCCTGGTGAGCAAGAATGGGAGCACTAGCATGCCCTGTTGGGCTCTGCAGGGCAGAACAGGTCTGTTGTGGATCAAAATGGGTTAACGGTGAATAGAAAACAAAACGAAATAAAATCTACCTACGAACTGAAAAGCAAATAACATTACGATCATAAACAAAAATTCAAACGTGAGACAAGGGAGTTCCCAGTGGTTTTAAGACATGATCTATTAAC
>JZKD02S1664922.1:121509-141852 GCA_000966675.3 Picea glauca
GTCCTTCAGGAATCCTCAACTGAATGCTTTCCTTACACAATGAACAGGACAGAAATGGATGGTGAGAGAACTCGGTATTACACAGTTGATGAACTGGTGGTCCAAGACTAGGCTTGGAAGCATCTGTGCAGCGTAACTCTACTATGAATTCCCTGCTGAAACAATGAGCCTTCACTGCTTTTTATAGCCATTTCCAGGCGGTCACAAAACTAGTTTCCGGTGTAGACACAGGTTAGTTTAGGGTTCGCTTAAGCCATAAATTCGCCGTATTTGCATAACCAACCCTGATCAGAGGGTCAAATCATCTCGGGCGAAGGTCTATTGGCGGTCGGGAAGCCGACTTAAGCATTTAATGTGCCGTATTAGCAGATGCGCGGCTTTTCATGTGGACAGTCGCGCATCGTGCGCTTAAGCACGCACAACACATTCTTATCCCGCGCATATGCGCGCACCTTATGATGTAAAGTGTCTTTCAACTTTTATATGGTATTTGACCCTTCTGGAATGCTGTGAATAGTGCCATGAATGACTTCATTGCTGTTTTTCTGATGTAGAGTTCTTGTCGCTATGTGCAGATGATGTGGAGTTCTTGTTGCCATGTGCTGACGAAATTTCAATGATAACAGAGAGGCCTTCAATATCGATGGGAAACCATTGAGGATTGAAGTGGATGAAATGTATTTTATCACGAGATTATCTCGTCGAGGAAAGGTAGTGAATATCAAGGCCTGAGGGGGTGGGGGTGGTATGAACATGGAGGATTACATTGCCA
Organism: Picea glauca; assembly: GCA_000966675.3. Classification (NCBI taxonomy): domain Eukaryota; kingdom Viridiplantae; phylum Streptophyta; class Pinopsida; order Pinales; family Pinaceae; genus Picea; species Picea glauca. The sequence continues at coordinate 122,282 of JZKD02S1664922.1, forward strand.
CCCACTTTATTGTAGGCACAGATAAAGTAGGGAGCCAACTCCTAATCAGGGAAATCGAGAACCTGAGCTTATATATTGTTGTACTTATTCTTACATGGATATTGGGGTCAGCCTCATTGCACCAGGTCTCAAGGCCACTCATTTTATATGTGGTGTATTGTTTATGACCCACTATTTATGACTGGTGTACCTCACTGTTGGCTAACGTGAAGAGCCAGCTAATAGATTGAAAACAAGGAAGAAAGAGAAATTTTGGATTTTCATCCATTATGTGTAGTTTTTTCTTTGAGTGGGTTCAAGGATTGAGCCCTAGATTAAATATTATTCAACATGGACCACGTGATCTAGCCATGTCATGGTGGACCGATGTGATGAGGTGGATGGGAAGTGGTAGGATGCCAACCCCCCAAAATGATGATTTCTTTTTTTGGTTGTGTCGATAGGTCATATCCATTGACAACTACACTAATGTTGGAATCGACTATAGAGGGGATCCAGATATGCCTTTTCCACTAGGATAAGAAATGTTTTAATATATTTCATTTTTTTTTGTTTTACAAAAAGAATAAAAAACACAAATATTTTTGTATGGTATCAAGTATTAACAATTTCTTTGTCGCGCAGATGTAGGTCTATGATGACCAGATGGATTCCCATGACATCAACGAAGGATCTGGGGAGATGATCATGTGGGAGGAGATGCGGGGAGAGTGTTGTAGAATGTGCAGGGGAACCTGTCTTGATTGACACACGGGATTCATATGGTTCAAGTAGAGGATCTACCAGAGGCTATGCAATGACAGGTGTTTGGTGTGCCCCGTATATGGGTGTGACTCTTCCAGTGTCTCACAAACACCATAGTGTTCTATCATGATACACATCTGGCACCGTAACCATAGATTCCATGGTCATATATATACCAACCCTATATGTATTTTGAGGGTGTAAGCCCCATTTTGTACTATGACACCATATTTTTTGAAAAGATGAAATATAAAAGAATTGGTATTTGGCATTACTTATATCTGTTACAATGTGTACATGCATGAATATTTTTTCTTTAATTTAGTTATGTGACAAATTCCAATCTAAAAAATAATTAGCATATGCATCGGATACATAATTAGAACTTCTAGTTATGTGATCATAAGTAAGAAAATCAAAGTATCGTTCTAAAAGTCGAACCCATAGGAATCTTCGGAGTAGAGTAGGGTCTCACACACGGTAACTATCATTTAAATGACATATGACTAACTAGGAGTCCAAGAGAACCTATAAAGACCGAACAACATGTGAAATCGAATCACGTAATAGTTCTATAACAACACTATACTCAGCCACATTATTCGTTTATGGCTCCGAACGAACACCACCTGAGGACACCAGTTGACCCTCGGGTGAGTAAATGACCCAAGCAACAGAAGCCATGTTCTTTGTATGAAAACTGGCACCATCTATGAATCCTAAGTAAACTAAAGACTCCATTGACATCTTCCAACCAAGGGAAAACCTTATAAGAAATTTGATGATACAAAAGAAAATATGTATATACACTAAGATACACTAGTATACAAAGAGTCATGCACAAGATTAATGGCTCAAGAGTAATACCTTTTAAGGTAGAGCCCATTTTTGGGCTCATCCATCATATTCCATTCATAATATTCCAATTCATAGGCTCCTCTCTCTAAAAAAATGTTGCACGATATAAGGATCATGCCACATGGGGTTGAACTTACCTGCCCCCAATGGTTCTTTCGCCTGGTCATACAGGAGAACCAAGTCACCCTTAGCATATTGTTGAGGGTAGAAAAACCTATCATACTGAACCTTAACAATTCATTTATTCACTTCGATATTTGTAGAGGAATATCGTCACTGCTCATCTAAGCACTCTAGGTGCACAAGGCGTTCTTCAAGATCGCATGTGTCATGTATGACCTCAATTTCTAGTTTGAGGGAAGGGATTTCACATTCAATAGGAAGGATTGAATCCACACCATGTACTAAATGAAAAGGATAAAAACCATTGGAATTCTTTACCAAGTTTTGATATGCCCAAGCATTAGATGTCAGACATATTTACTCTAGATAACACCTTTTTGCAAGACAGTCTTGAGAGATTTATTCACTGCCTCTACCTATCTATTTTCTTGGGGATAATAAGGGTAAGAATGATCGTGCTTAAACCCTAGTTTTGACACTAAATCCTTCATCATTTCATTATGAAAGTGACTTCCATGATTACTGACAATCTCCTTTGGGATTCTGAATTGGGCAATAATTTGGTTGAATATGAAGAATGTTTTTGTATTACCATTGGATTTAATGGTAGGCATGGCCTATTCCCATTTAGTGAAGTAATCCACCACCACAATAATATGTTGATGCCCCTCGGCCGAAGCTGGGTTATAGTCTATAAAATCTACCCCCCACTTGGTGAAGGGACTGAAAAGGATGACTCGGTGAAGAGGGCATGGATGTGAGTGCATTTTTTGAGCGAACACCTGGAAAGGGTGACACTTCTTAATCGCTTCAACACAATATTTAAAAATTGATGGCCAAAAATATCCATCTCGTAAAATGTTTTGGGTTGTTGCAAACCCAGATAGATGACCATCACAAGACCTACTGTGACAGCCATTGAGAAATGACGAAGCCTCCTCATGATTCAAGAAACGACGCAAAATATTATCTACTCCTCGATGATACAATGTGTCATCGATGATAAGGTATTTGTTTTCTTGATGACGTATACGTCATCGATCGTCTCTCGAAAAATATTGGGATAGCTTCAAGGTTGGAAGATAAACTAGAATTTCTCCATACCAAGAGTCCTAAGAAGAGATAGGGAAGATATGTTCATCCGCAAATGAATCATCGTGAATAATATCCTCATCTAGTCGAGGGAAATCTGATATCAACTCAGCAAAAACTAGCAATTTCTTAGACTTTGTTGAAGAAAAATAGAGATCAAATTCTTGAAAAATAACAATCCAGTTATTGTATTTTCCCCATACGATACACCTGGTAAGGATGTATTAAAATGGATTGATATTTGCAACTATGATATTTTTGCAAAGTAATATATAATTTTGTAATATTTGAACTGCATGTGCGGTGGCCAAGGCTAGTTTTTTTACGTGAGAGTATTTAACTTTAGGACTGACTAAGTTTATACTGAGATAGTAGACAATGTGCTCATGGATCTCATCATCCTCCTAAACCATAACCATACCAATTTTTTCTTCGTACATGGTGATATAAATAATATAGTCTCTATTGTAATCTGGAGGCTTCAACAGAGGCACCGAGACCGAGGCTTTCTCAAGAGCATCAAAGAATTTTGGGGTTTGCTCATCCCATATAAACAAAGTATCCTTATTCAAAAGACACATCATGAAACCCTTAGTTAAATTGGCATAGTTAACTATGAACCGATGCAAGAAGTTGTCCTTCCCCTGTAAACCTTGAAGTTGTTGAATGTTATGCAAGGGACGAAATCGAAGTATTGTCTCAACCTTCAAAGGATCCACCATGATCCCATGCTCAGAAAATAATAATCCTAAGAGATGGCCAGAACCAACATAGAATATGAACTTGTGAGGGTTCAAATGGATTTGATAGTAACAACATCTCTCAAATACTAATCGAAGGTGAGTAGAGTTATCTACTCTCTTGCAAGAATTAGTAGAACGATTTTCGAGGTAAGCTTCGACAATATGCTTGACATCATGAAAAGAAAAGATCATGGTGTGTTGGAAGGTTGCTATGACATTTTTAAGACCAAAAGGAATATTTTGGTATGCAAAAGTACCCCAAGGAAAAATAAAATTCATCTTGTGTTGATCCAAAGACGAGAAAGATCATGCGGATAGGCTTGAGTAGGGATTGGTTGTATCCTATGACAAAATTCCAAAGAGCACGCAGAAAACAGAGTTCACAGAAACATAAAAGATTGATCAGATTGTGTAGACAATCGATAAATACAGGCATGAGATCGAGCACCTCCAGGAACAGCTCATCCCTACCACTTCCCTAGAGGTGAAGGAGAAAAGGAAGAAGGAATCAAAAACATAGATAGAGGAGATGGAGTGACAATTCAACATAGTTGTCGACTTGTTCGATAAAGAGACACGACTATGGATGAAGTTGGAGGAGGATTAATAGGTCTAGCAGTGGGACTAGGAAGAGGATATGATTAAGGCATCTATCCAGGACCTCAAGCAAAGGAAAAAGACAATGTTGATCACTGAGCGCCTCAAAGGATCACGAGATATGAAGAAGCTGCAGGAAAAAATCATAGTCATGCAGACACATAATAAGGAGTGCCAAGCTCAAATGGAACCTCTCCAAGAGTGGGAAGCGGAGGTCATTGCATAGGTAGAAGACACAAAGAATAACATGACACAAAATTAGGCAGAGTGCGCAGAGATGATAAGCAACGAGATCGTAGCACAAGTATTGGATGCACTCAAAGAAAAGACCATGCAGACTCAAACACAAGAAAAGTAACTCACATAGAAGTTCCAGGCTCTTGCAAAAGCTATTGAAGAATCTCACAAAGGTTAGGTGGTTCAGGATGAGCCATATGTCAATGTTGGGGGCCTGTTGGATGCAGGTTGAGTCAGGAAGAAAGGCTATTTTTGGAGGAGAAGCATGCAAGGAGGAAAGGAAAACTGGAAGAAAAAGCAGCACGTGTAAGAGAAGCAGGCAAGGCACACATGCAAGGAAGACCTAACGATGCTAGGCTTAGGGTTTTTGTAATGTATTTTAATTTCTAGTGAGACAAGGATATAAATAAGTAGTACTTAGGCAACAGAGAGAGAGAGGGGGGGGGGATATACAGATATACACATAGAAAGAGAGAGTTATAATAAATGTACAAGTTGTTAAGTTGGTGATCTAGGGAAGTAGTGAGAGGCTTGATCTCAAGGGTTAGATCATAGGCTAAGGAGCCTCGTGTGATCTAGTCAACCTCACAAGGATCGAGGAGCCTGTGGAAAAGGGTGAGACCTAAGATTGTAAACACACGTGGCATGATATATTTCTGAACCATAATAAAATCTTGAGAGCCATATCTTTGTGGATGTGTCCCAGGAGGGGTTGAACCATGGTAACACCTATGTTATGTGAAGGAATGTATGCATATTTATGTCTAATTAATTGTTGAATTTTAGATGAATGAATTAACTAGGTAGATATAGTATTCCACATGCATGACTAGAATGATTGTAATAATTAGATGTTAGACTAAATGAATAAAGATTATAGAGCACAACTACAGATATCCACTCATTCCCAGGTTGAAAAAACCTAATTATTAAAGCCACCCATGGAGATATCTCGAGTGAGACTCTGTAGTACACTTTGTGTGTTGCGTTTCCCTCTGGTCTACCAGAGGGGGCGATAGTTTTAAAGGGATTTTGTTAGGAGATTATAATATCTGGATGAGGTTCAATCTGTGACAGTATGATAGAATCATAATAACCCATAAATAATCCTAAGTAATACAAATACCAGTACAAGAAGAGTAAAAATCCAACAAATGGTTTCGTTGTCGGGAAAAAGCAGCACTAGTAAAAGATCGCAGAAGTAGCACCAATAAAATATTGCAGTGCAGATACAACAACACACTTCTTGTTTGAGAAAGTGATCACTAGATTTGGATTCTATTATCACTCTATAAATATGTTCAGTTGATAAACAGATGACGAAGGTAACTTTGAGACCCGAAACTAGCCTTTTGGATCTAGAGAGGGCTCTCTCGGAAATGGCACGGTCTCCATGCAGGATATAAATTTTAAAGCAATGGATAGATTTAACACCTTTGATATACTGGGCTCTAGTTATATTGCCGTATAAAGGTAAGACTTGGGTTATGGGGTCGATCTGAGAAAGAGATGGGAAAATGACTCAATGACTAGATTCGAGAGGATAAGGCTAGGTGAGCAATGGCCTTTAGTGTAAAATCGTAATGTGTGGCAGGAGAAATTACAGGAAGTAACTTAGAAGCACCGTTGTGGATGAATTCAGAGTTAGCTTGAGAGGAAAACGTTTTGTCTAAGTGGAGCGAACAAGGGGCACTGTGCAATGAAGTTGCAAGTTCAATAATTCGTTCTGAAATAGACAGAAAGAGATATGAAAAAAAATATGATAGGAAACCACATATGCAAAGAAAGAAGCACAATACATCCAACTATCACAACTAGAATATTTTCATCAAATCATAGGACCTTTGCATTAAATTCCAGTCAAAACTCAGATTACATAAAATAGATATCGTCTAACCAACTTTCCAACCAACCTAGCTTACATCGAAAAGATGAAATATATAAGTGAGGGTGACTCTTGGGCTACCCTAGTTCCTAACTACTAACCCTTAGAAATAGGAAAATTGAACAATGTGTGTTGGAGACTCTTCGCATAGTGTTTCAAAAAATAGACATTAATCACGACCTTTTACTTATGACTGTTTGCAATTTCTCCACGCGATATGATCGTCGGTCATGCTCTAGTATGGAGAAAATATGTGTCACCGTGTTCCTTTGAGCAAGTGTCCTGGTGAACAGGTGTCTGTCAAGAGCTTGTTGTTTGCAAATAACAACTTTTATTTCAGTGATGTGATCATTTACCGAGAGTTTCACGCAGTAACAACTGTTAGATCATTGTGGTCATTATCAAAATGGTAGCATACTTCAGGGAAAACGTATCTTTCAAAAATTCCAAGATTTGTCTCATCTTTAGTGAGTGAAAAGGTGAGCGCCAACTAAACTTGTTTTCCCTGCACGCTGGCAAGAGCTACATCGGCTCCTTTCTCGGTCATTTCACATTCTCTGCAATGTTTTACATTCCTTTCTTTTGTCAATCTCTACAATTCTTTCTACTATACAATGGTGTATTATGCCTCTCTGAGCTTCCTTTTCAACCATGCCACGTTCCCTTCGCGACCCTATGTTCTAGACGCTTTCATGGCCTTTGTTGCTAGTTTTCGTCATAATTCCATGTTTTCTAGACAGATCTTGATGATGGCCAGTTTCTCTTGCTGCAGTTGTTGAAATGGAACTTTCTCATTCACTTATGTGATATTCTCTTTCCTTGTTCTGCTCCTATCTTCGTGGATCGATCCCCCAACAGGTTCTATCCAAATGGCACACGTGATTCTCTCTTTAGCTACAAATATGATGCAAGGTTCTTCTAAAATTTCAGCTTCCACGATCTCCTAGTTTTTCCTCGGCCTGCCCCTCCTCTGAGGCATTTTTTGTCGGGGAGAGAGGGCACTTGATGTCTTCCCTTCTTGTGTGAATCCGTCCATTTCATATTTTCCATGAATTGATGTGGTCTCCTATGCAAGTAAAGGGATGGCTCCTTTTATGTTTTTGGGAATGCCTGTTGCAAGTGAGAATGCATCCCAGTCCCTTTGAGGCTCGAACCTTACAGTTTTGCTTCTCTGCGAGCCTTTCCTTGTGCTCTGATAGGTCTCCATGGAATGACCAAGGTGAATTTTGTGTGCAGTTTATCCAACAAATGCACAGGACAGGAAAAGGTTTTAATCACGCTGAACTGGTAAGGGAAAATGAAAAAAGAGTTTTAGGCCTGGTTCTACGACTGGGGAGAATGCTAGGCATCTAGGATTTATAACAAATTGGATAGGAAAATAAATCATGTTGGAGGACAGTTAATTCATGGCGATGAGATGTTCTAGATCAATTTGCAGGCTTTCCATGGAAAATCCTCACGTGTAGGATACAGGTGACAAGGTTGGTTGGTCATGCATGATCTGGAAGTCATGATTTTTCATTCTCTTAGCCTCCATGATGAACTGATAATAACTATTGTACTTGCTGACGCAACCTCTATTAACCACTTGACTCGACCTGGGGCACATAGAGACTGGTTTCTCGACAGGACTCAACTTTCTTGGAAAAGACATAGCCATACCCCTTATACAAGTTTTGGATTTGACATCCCTTCCCGTTTCCAAGGTCCAACCGGACACTTGTTGACCTCAAACTTAAGGTGGTACATACCTCACTTCACATGTTCGGGTGCATGGGTCACAACGTGACTTTAAAAATGACTCTAAAATGGAAAGAAAAATGATGGTGCTAACAACCAGCTCCAATAGGGATGATATCCTCCCTATGAGGTGGCAAAGAATAGTAGACCAGGTGCCTAACCATTGGTATTTATTTGACCTCTAGGCATTTGGAAAACAAACTAAACCTATCGACGTAGCTTCTAAGACTTCAGCATAAACTTAGGTCCTTCACTTCAGACTTCAATTTTCTGCTAACCTACAAACTCGATGCAAAATAAAATGACTATTTACAATGATAAATGACTTAAACGAATTTTATTCCATCGGGTAATGTTTTAGGAACCTGCCATTTACAGGGCCCCAATTAAAACTTTCTCCATATAATCCTTCTAGGAAATAAGCATTTTTCCCACTATGATCGCAGATCCTGAATGGACCCGTCTAGAGGTGGTCGAACTTTTCATGTTTCCCTTTACCTTAATTTATTATGTCCCATATCAAAACTATGTCACCCAAATGGAAATATTTTGGATTAGAACTCTTATCGAAGACTTTCTTCATCCTTTCATGATGGAGTTGCAACTGATTATACACCTTCTCTCTTTCTTGCTGCGTATGAATTAGCTGATTAATCCTCTATTGCGTAGCATTTGGCTCAGCCTCCTGGTATTGCAATAGCTTCCTAACAGGGGGTCCCAGTGAAGTAGGAAAAATCACGTCTGCAGTGTAAACGATATGGAAAGGCGATGTTGATATATATTTCTTGGTGGTGACCTGGTCTTCCCACAACGCGTAAATAAGCTTTTTATGCCAAGACCTCTTATTTTCTTGTATAAGTCTTTTAATAATCTTGGTCAGGCTCTTATTTGAGGATTTTTCTAACATGTTTCCTTAAGGATAGTATGTCGTGGAATTCCCTGGGGTTATGTTATAATCCTAGAAAAATTTCTCCATCCTCTTAGACTTAAATGTGGTTGCATTGTCTGTGACGATCTTAACAGGACACCCAAAGCTTGATAATATGTTTCTCTCCAGGAATTGGATAATGACTACGTTGGTGGCTTGTTTTGTGGGTATCACCTCTATCCATTTTGTGAATCTCAAAGAAACAATGATTTTAGCATCGAAAATCCTTTTTACCTCTTTCTAGACCAGCGGTAGTAGCAGGGGGTTTATCCATCTCAGATTTTGTTTAAAAGTCTTTTGATCTTCCTTGAGAGGGATAACATGTTGGATCACTTTCATGTCATACACTTTCAGGTCATCGTATCTCCATGTGAAAACTTTCGGGAAATATTTCATGAGATTTATATAGTCCTGCTTGACCTCTGGACTGAGTGTCTTGAATAATTTTACTATCTTTGGATTTTCCTTGGTCCTGATGTTGCAGTCTTCCACGTCTTCTTCACTTGCAATGATTTTGGGGTTCTTAGCTACATCATTCTCATCAAACATTTTTTCCAATGGCACCAATCCCTTTGGAATAACATTATTTTTCAACTTTATTATGTCCCTTCTCACGATTTGGTTTTGGAAAGGATCATCATCGTTTCACGCATCCGCACTCTCATCTTCATCATTGCAACATTCCTCGTCAATGTTTGTGTTGGAGAAATCATCACTCATGAGGAGGAATATTTCCACCTATTTGTCATCATCGAACACCTATGAGTGTTTGACATTATCAGGTACGGTCGGCCTGTGCCTAACCTCAATTTCATGCCTTTTGTTCGAGAAGATGGGGATCTTAAAAATTGAGGCTGAGGTGGCCAATGCATTGGAGATCTGATTTTTCTCTCCGGGGATAGCAGAAAGGTTATATTCTGAGAATCCTTCGAGGAGATCCAAAGAAAAAATTGTGTACGCCCTCAACCTAGGGTGTTTGGTATGATATACATCCTTCACCTAATTTATGATCATCTTGGAATCTACGTGCACTGTTATCTTCTGTGCAGCCAATTCTTTCATAACTTGTAAGCCCAAGATCAGTGCTTCATATTCGACCATGTTGTTAGTGAACTCAAACGCGAGCTTGTATGAGCATAACTTTGTGATTTCTTCAGGGGAGCTCACCCATATTCCAGCCCCAGCTCCTTCTCTACTAATTGTGCCATAAAAACTCATGTTCCACACCCTTCTTTCCATGCAGTCTTTGGGGTCAGCGCATTCTATTATTTCCCACTTGGTCTCCTCATCAGCTGTTATGATGGTCATCGGCTCTTCTTCTTCAAAATTTAGGTCATTGTAGAATATAGAGGACCCACCTCAGTATCAACGGTGTATATGGGATGATTGTGGGGCTGTGTGTTGTTTCTTACCATGTACTTCAAAAGAACTTCTCTGTACAACCTTCTATTGTGCCCAAAAATAGGGATAATGGCATATGACATATCCATCAGCAACATACCTTTCAAATTCGCAGCCCATGACCTCGAGAGAAGCATGCCAAATTTTGGAGGTATCTCTGTGATGACCACGTCCATGACCATGTTCTTAGTAGGGATTTGAGCGAGCGATACAACTAGGTATTTGATAAGGCCCAAACACTTGACTTTCCTCGAATCAAAAGAGAAAAGGTCTTTGTATGGCCTGGTGACATCTAAACCTAGTTCGTCCATGATCACCTTCAGCATAAGGTTGTGTGATGCACCAGAATCTAGCATGGCATTATGCAGGTTCATGTCATGGATATTCAGATTGACGTAGAAAGGAGGGACGTCTTCAATATCGCTTGTTTTTTCGACACGCAGACCAAAAAGGATGGCGGGGTGATCATATTGAAGATTCATAGTATTAGGGGTTTCCCCCTCTTTCATCATTTTAATGATTTTTTCCTGATACTCTCCCTTTCTAATAATTTCATTGAAAGGGACAAATATTTTTATTTTGTCCATCTCATGTTCAAAATTGAAAGGGTAGCAAGTTTTCTCTACCTCTTTTCCACTAGCCTCTCGACCTATCTCTGAGGCTTTCTTAGGGACCTCCTCCTTCGACTTGGCTTTCTCTGTCATGTCTTTGGTCATTTCGTATGGCCTTGCTCATATTATGGAAGGAGTTTCTTTTGAAGACTTCGTTATGGGGTTTTTCTGTTGCAACTCGGCAAGAACGTCCTTGCTCTGGAGGTTATACTTTTCCTGGAACTGCATGATGGAATTTTGATAGCCTTTTCTAAAATCCTCTGTCTCCCAGGACAATGCATAATATGTTTCAAGTATCATATCATCATCGGCCTCTAGCATGAAGTCTTTATTCCTACTCGTATAATAATCATGCTCACTCTTCGTCAAGAACACGCACGGGTTTCTTTCATCCCAACAATGTATCTGATCGTCGAACATTTGGCTAAAATCCTCATCTGCGTAGTTTTTCTAGAAACGAGGTATCGTTTCCTAGTCACCTTGATCCCTTTTCTCTTTTTGTTCCCTCTATCTGATCTGATGGATTTGACGTCTCCAGAGATTTGGATTTCTGGGATGTGGGTCGTTCTATTCTCGGGCAATAGGTATGTTCCCCATAGACATTCTCTCCATCAAATTCTCCATGGTCTTCATCATCATGTTGAATTTTTCAACTGAGGACGGTGACATCAACGGTTGCACATCTCCCTGGGGTCTCTTATCGCCTTGGTTGAACCTTGGTTTTATTTTTCCTGACGCCATCATGTTTACTTCAACTTCGACAACATTACTCATTATAGCATCTAGATTTGCTGACCTTCTTTCCCTCAACAATAGGGAAAAATCATTTTCGAAAGAGTATGCATACCACAATAGTGTAGCACCAAGGGGCGGCTTGACTTCTATAGGAATCGAGTTGTACACTTTTAAAAAATGGGCTGAGAATTCTTGCACTGTCTCTTCTGGTGATTTCTTCATGTTGTTTTATTGTGTCAGTAGCTGCAAAGGGTTTTTCTTATCTCTCCATTTTTCTAGGAACGACGTCTCAAATGTAGCAAAGTTTTGAATGCTCACGGGTGGGAGGGATTTGAACCACTTTCTTACATCTCCTGAGAGGATTTGTGTGAACAACTGAATTTTTTCATCTATGTAGTCCACCTCCTCCAGGTCGACGAAATCTTTAAACCAATCTAGGTGCTTCTGAGCGGAAACATTTCCATCAATGTCGTAGAGCCTGATCCTCTAGCTATAATTCTGAGGCCAGTCATGCAATTGAGTTGGTAGGATGAGGGGGGCGAGATGGGTGACCATATCCTATGGAGGATTTGGATTTTAGGGGATATTATTCAATACTAGGGCTCAAAATTTCCTTGGGTTGAAAACAGTCTCATCCAAATCAGTCTCTGACTTTGACCAGAACAGAGTTTTCTCAAAGAATGTGTCAAACTCAAGGTCATCAATGCTCTATGCATCGTCTTTGGGCAAGGATAGGTTTTTTTCCAAGTAGTAGAACACATTTGGTGTTTTCTCTATAGACTTGCGCAGAATCTTCTCGGGGTCATATACTAGTTCCGAGGGGTTTGGGTCAGGATTCGCTCCGGTGTAAACCGTCTTGGGAGCCAAGTTTCCTAAACTGTGATACTTGAGGCTACTGGTTTGTTTGGACTGGAGTCACCAGGGTAATTTTTTTAGCCGGTATGGATGTTTGTCCCTTTGTTACCCTCAGGGGTCTAACTACAACTTTGTCATTCTCCCATGGAAAATATATTCAATTTCATTCCCCGATAACGGCGCCATAATGTCAGCACTCTGTAAATATTTTCGGCTGATAAATATACAACGAAGGTAAATTTTTGAACCAACTTTGAGACCCGAAACTAGCCTTTCATATCTGGAGAGGGATCTCTTGGAAATGGCGTGGTCTCCACGCAAGATATGAATTTTAAATCAATGGCTAGATTTAACACCTTTGATATAATGGGTTTTGGTTATATTGGTGCAGAAAAGTAAGACTTGGGCTATGGGTTCGATCTAAGAAAGATATGGTCCAAATGACTCAGTGACTGGATTCGAGAGGATAAGGCTAGGTGAGCAACAATCTTTAGTGTAAAACCATAATGTGTGGTCGAAGAAATTACAGGAAGTAACTTAGAAGCGTCGTTGTGGAATAATTGGGAGTTATCTTGAGAGGAAAATGTTTTGTCTAACTAGCGCGAACAAAGGGCATTGTACAATGAATTCGCAGGTTCGATAATTCATTCCAAAATAGATAGAAAGATATATGAAATAAATATGACAGGAAACCACATATGCAAAGAAGGAATCACACTACATCCAACTATCACAACTAGAATCTTTTCATCAAATCACAGTACCTTTGCATTAAATTCTGGTCAAAACTTAGATTACATACAATAGCTATCGTCTACCCAATTTTCCAACCAACCTGGCTTACATCGAAAAGATGAAATATATAAGCAAGTGTGTCACTTGGGATACCCTGCTTTCTAACTTCTAACCCTTAGAACTAGAAAAACTGAACAACATGTGTTGGAGACTCTTCGCATAGTGTTTCCAAAAATAGATAATAATCATGCCCTTTTACTTATGATTGTTTGCAACTTCTCCACAGGATATGATCATCGATCGGGCTCTGGTATCGAGAAAATATGTGTCATTGTGTTCCTTTGAGTAGGTGTCCCAGCGAACAGGTGTCTGTCAAGAGCTTGTTGTCTACAAATAATGGCTTCAATTTCAGTAATGTGATCATTCGCTGAGAGTTTCGCGTAGTAATAATTGTTATATTGTTGTGGTCGTTATCAAAATGGTAGCGTAATTCAGGGAAAATTTATCTTTCAAAACTGCCAAGATTTTTCTGATATTTAGTAGGTGTAGAGGCGGGCACCAACTAAACTTGTTTCCCTACATGCTGGAAAGAGTTACGTGGGCTCCTTTCTCGGTCATTTCACATTCTCTAGAATGTTTCACATGCCTTTATTATGTCAGTCTCTGTGCTTCTCGTAGTTGTACAATGTTGTATTGCGCCTCTCTGAGATGCCTTTTCAACAATGCCACGTTCCTTTAATGACCCTACATTGTGAATGCTTCCATGGTATTTATCACTATTTGTCACTGTAATTCCATTTTTTCCTAATAGTGATCGACGATGGCCAGTTTCTCTTGTTTTAATTGCTGAAATGGCACTTGCTCATTCTCTTATACGATATTCTCTTTCCTTTTTCTTATCCTGTCTTCACGGCTCAATCCCCAAGCAAGTTATAGCCAAATGGCACGCCTGAGTCTCTCTTCAACTACCAATCTAACGCAAGGTTCTTCTGAAATTTGAACTTCCACAATCTCCTATTTTTTCCTCGGCGTGCCCCTCCTCTAAGGAATTTTTTATTAGGGAGAGAGGGCTCTTCTTGTCTTCCCTCCCTATGCAAATCCCTTCATTTCATATTTTCCATGAATTGATCTGGTCTCCTCTGCAAGTAAAGGGATGGTTCCTTTTACATTTTTGGGAATGCCTGTTGTAGGTGAGAATGCATCCTAGTCCCTTTGAAGCTCATACCTTATAGTTATGTTGCTCTGCGTGCCTTTCCTTGTGCTCTGAGAAGTTTCCATGGCCTGACCAAGGTGAACTCTGTGCTCAGTGTATCCAACAAATGCATGGGATGGGAAAAGGTTTTGATCATGCTAGACTGGTAAGGGAAAATGAAAATAGAGTTTCAGTCCTAGTTCTATGATTGGAAAGAATGTTTAGCATCTTAGATTTATAACAAATCAAACAGGAAAATAAATCATGTTGGAGGATAGTGAATTCATGGCAACGAGATATTCCAGATCAAGTTGCAGTTTTTCCATGGCAAATCCTCACATGCAAGATACAAGTGACAAGGTTGGTTGGTCATGCATGATATGAACACCATGATTTTTCATTCCCATGGCCTCCATGATGAACTAATAATAATTGTTTTACTTGCCGATGCAACCTCTATTAACCACTTGACTCGACCTGGGGCACGTAGAGACTGGTTTCTCAACAAGACTCAACATTCTTAGAAAATACATACCCATACCCCTTATACAAGTTTCGGATATGACATCCCTTCCCATTTCCAAGGGCCAACCAAACACTTTCAAACCTCAAACTTACGTTGTTACATACCTGACTTCACATGTTCGGGTGCATGGGTCGCAACGTGACTTTAAAACTGAATCTAAATTTGGAAAGAAAAATGATGGCACTAACAGATTCCCAAGGATTTTGATGAGTGACTAGGGCATTCACTTCATTAACAACACTATTAGGTCTATGATTGAGGAGTTTGAAGTTTATCATCAAAAGAGTATACCATATCATCCTCAAGAAAATGGAATAGTGGAAGCTTGGTAGAGAATACCTTTACCACCATGGCACCACCCAAGCTAGGAGTGTTGATCCAGGTCTACAGACAACCTCAAAGCAACCTTAGAGCACCTCATTAGCCATAGGAAAGAGAACAAAAACCACCTCGACCTCTAGAACTCGTCAACTTGGAAGAAATCCCATCACCCGATATGGAACCAAGAAGCCCCACACTAGTGGTGGAGGAAACCCAACAGAAAACACCAATGGGCATAGATATTGATATTTCAGAAGTAGGGCATAGCTAGCAGACACGGGATACAAGAAATCATTCCCACTCTGAAATCCCTAAATAATCCCCAAGGGTTAATGGGACGGTCTCGAACTAGGGAAAAATGGTCGCACCAGAAAGGTCACACAAAACCATGTCGGAGCATCCACAGGAGGGCATAGTAGAATATGTCACCAATTGAGTAGAGGAGTATGCAGAAGAGAGAACAATGGAGGCTGGAATTTTGAGGCAGCCAGCAAAGTGCAAAGGAAAGAAACCAGTAGAAAGACCATCACACAGGAAGCCTACCACAGCCATAGTATTATCGCGCATTCTAGAAGGGGTATGTGTCATGAGTAACCTGGTAGGCCACGTGGAAAAACTATGGTAATCAGATCACAATGTGACTGACAAGGACAATTTTATGGAGTTTTCCAATAAATTTTACCTGGATACTATGGATATATGACACTTTGGCGAACCAATTAACCAACCAAAACAGTGGGCAGTCGGACTGGCCAAAACTAGGATTCTAGGCCTGTTGGAGATCCAACACTTTGGAAGGGGTTGAGACGTAACCAACTGCATCAAGGAGTTGATGGAATTTACCCATGGAGGATACTTATGGGTGGAATATCATGTCTCGATAGACGTAGAGATCATTACATATATTACAGGGCTCCCACCACGGGGGGGAGACACCCGCGCAGTTCCTCGATGACAAAACAAAGGAAAAATCATTGGTTGAGGAAATGAAGAAGACGTATGGTACAGAAAGAGGGTCGCACAAAATCATAATTAAGTGCTTTATTGGCGTAGCAACAAGGATGGCCACAAAAATCATGGCGTGCAAGTTACTGAAGAAGGGCCGCAAGGAGGAAGTCCCTCTCTGGGTCATCATAGTTGCAGCTCAGTGTGTGGAGGGAACTATACTTAGTTTGGCCCCATACTTGTTGAATCTGTTCCTAGAAGACTGCAAGGATGCATAGGACTTGGGGAAATAATTTCACTATTCTTGGCTACCTGTCCTGATCTCCTTGATCAGATGAAGGGAACCTAAGTATGCATACATTTCTGAGAGACCCAATCATTACCTCATAGCATGATACCTGTCACTGGGCAGTACTTCAAATCCCAAGAAAAAATGTGTGAATGCAGGCATGTTCACAGGGTATTACAATGATCTACAGGAAAGCATTGCCAACACTTGGCCGATTACACCAGAAATGGTCAGACAATATCAGGGCATAGACAACTTTAAAGATACAAGGCATACAGTGTGGATATAAGCATGGAAGGATCCTAAGAAGCAATGGATACAAATGTGGTACTACATCAAGGAAGAGGACATAGAAATGGCCATCAAGGATTGACACGATGACTGGAGGATTCTAGACTTGAATCAAGAGATGTTCGCGGATAAGGAGGAGGATGTAGGGAAAGAACATACACCTACAGGAGACAAAATGGAACCCAAGAAGCCAAATATAGGTTAGAACCTAACTCAACAAAATAAAGGGGGTGTGTCCAAGAAAGGCACTCAGGCGGGGAAGAAGAACAACACCCAGGTTCCGTAGGAAAAAGAAAAAGAGATTGAGACATCACAAGGGACTACATCAAGTGCTACTTAGCAAGAGCAAGGCCAAACCAAGAGGACAATTATACAAAAAGGGGTTGCACACAAGAAAGCTAAGTCACACAAAACACCACCATATTATATGATCATGAAGGAAGACGCGAAACTTGTGGCCCAAATGGTCCAGGATTGAACAACAGAGGATTTTGACGAAGCTCAATGCCAAAGGGATAGGATTTAGGATGAGATGAAAGACATGAGGCAGCTTCTCAAGAATATTAGAGAAACACAGACGACCAACAGAGGAATAGAATCGGTCCCCACAGCACCACAGACAGGAGCTAAGGCTAGATCGAGTAAGCAGGATAGGATCTAGACAATATCACAACCAAGCTCAACATTTCATGTTACACCCAACATGTTGTGCATGGATGAAATTATGGGTGAGACACCCTTGAAATATTTGTCCCAAATACAGTTGGTAATGACCCGGATACCAACCAAGGCATTGTATAAACTACAAGTCAGCGTCGAGCAGGAGGTACAGTGGCACGCATGCACATATGCGGTAGAGATGCAACAAATGAAGGACAACAAATAAGAGTTGGAATTGGTGCTCGAGAAGGTCAAGCTTGAGAAAAAATATGATAAATATCCCATGGATAGGCTCGAGCAAAGATTGGTTTTATCCTACGAAAAAATTCCAAAGAGCACACAGACAACAAAGCTCATGGCGACATAGAAGATTGATCATATTGTGCCGACACTTGATCAATACAAGCAGGATATTGAGCACCTTCAGGAATAACTCATCCCTACCACTCCCCTAGAGGTGACAGAGAAAAGGAAGCAGGAATAAGCAACACAAATAGAGGATATGGAGCGACAAGTTAGTGCAGCTACCGACTTGTTTGATAAAGAGACACAGTTATTGATGAAGTTGAAGGAGGATCAACAAGTCCAGCAGTGGGACCCAGAAGAGGAGAATATAAGCGCAACTATCCAAGACCTCAAGAAGAGGCAGAAGAAAATTTAGATCAATGAGCACCTCAAAGGAGCACAGGATATGAAGAATCTACAGGAAGATCTCATGGCCACGCAGACATAGATGAAGGAGTGAAAATCTCAAATGGAACCTCTCCAAGAGCGGCTAGTGGAGGTCATTACATAGGAAGAAGACACAAAGAAGAACATGGCACAAAATCAGGCAGAGTGCATAGAGATGATAAGCGATGAGATTGTGGAGCAAGTATTGTGCGCACTCTGAGAAGAGACTAAGCAGGCTCAAACACAAGAAAAAGAACTCACAGAGAAGTTTGAGGCTCTCGCAGGAGCTGTTGAAGAATCTCACAAAGGTTAGGTGGCTCAAGATGAGCCACATTTCAATGATGGGTGTCTGTTGGATGCAGTTCGATTCAGGAAGAAAGGTTATTTTTGGATGAGAAGCATGTAAGGAGGAAAGGGCAGCTGGAAGGAAAAGTAGCATGTGTAAGAGAAGAAGGTGAGGCGTTCATGCAAGGAATACCTAATAACGCTAGGATTAGGATTTTTATAATGTCTTGTAATGGTTGGTGATCCAAGGATATAAATAAGTAGTACTTAGGTGATGAAGAGAGAGAGAGAGACAAAGGGGGGGGGATATACAGATATACACGGAGGAAGAGAGAGTTGTAAGAACTGTATGAGTCGTTAAGTTGGTGAGCTAGGTAAGTAGTGAGCAACTCGATATTGAGGGTTAGATCGCAGGCTAAGGAGCCTTGTGTGATCTAATCAGCCTCACAGGGATCGAGGAGCCTATGGAAAAGGGTGAGACCTAAGATTGTAAACATGTACAACGTGATATATTTCTGAACCATAATAAAATATTGAGAGCTAGATCTTTATGGACATATCCCATGAGGGGGTGAACCATGGTAACACCTATTCTATGTTAAGGAATGTATGCATCTTTATGTCTAATTAATTGATGAATGTTATATGAATGAAGTAACTATGTAGATATTGTATTCCACATGCATGAATAGAATGATTGTGATAATTAGATTTTAGATTGAATGAATAAAGATTATAGGACATAACCACAGATCTCTGCTCATTCCCACATTGCAAACTCTTGAGTATTGCAACCACTCGTGGAGCTATCTCAGGTGAGACTGTGCAATACACTTTGTGCATTGCGGTGCCTTCTAGTCTACCAAAGGGGTCGATAGTTTTAAATGGATTTTGTTGGGAGCTTATCAAATCTGGACCAGGGTCAATCTGTAATAGTAAGATAGAATCATAATAACCCATAAAGAATCCTAAGTAAGACAAATACCAATACAAGAAGAATAAAAAACCAACACATAGCTTTTCTACCTCTGCCTTAATAGCAAGGGCCTTCCTGGGATTAACAGCTCTAAGATGTTGTCAAACAGGTCTAGAATCTAGATAAATAT
>JZKD02S1664933.1:20143-39289 GCA_000966675.3 Picea glauca
GAATCAGAACAGAATTTGAAGATAGAGGGTGGTGTCTAATGACACTATTACAACACTTAAGCATAGTGCATTGTGATCAAAACCTCACAATGCATGTTGCACATCTTGATCCACATGATCTATTGCACAATCTTAGATGACGATAATGACCCAAGGGGTCTCTTTTTATAGTCTCAATATCTAACCAAATTCCATAGAATACGGAAAATTTTGTCCACGTGTAACCATCGACTATTAGAGTTGACTCTACATAATCTATGTTGTCAAGTTGGCTCAACAAGACTCGACCCGATCGATTATTCGTCTAAATCGTAGTCGATTGTTGGGCTAATTGATTCACCATTCGACTATCTTGTACTATTGGTTGACTGTCCAACTGACATGCATGTCAACTACTCGACCGACTGGTGTAGTGTGTTGAACGATCATCTTGCCAACTATATCTATATGTAGGTCGACCTCTCAACCGATTGAACCCAGAATATGTGTGATGAACCATCAATGCTTAATGTTCCAACACCCCCCATCAACACATGGATCATGAGTTTTAAGAGGTGAAATTATGTCACTAGGACACCCCCCATAATTGCATCTTCCTGAAGCCTAAACATCATGTGGAGCTTGATAAATTTGGCTTTAGCTAAAGGTTTGGTGAAAATATCAACAACCTGATATTCTATTATGCAATATTCAAGAGGGACAACGTTCTCATGAACCAACTGTCTCAAATAGTGAGAATGAAGCTAAACATGCTTCATCTTACTGTAAGAAACAAGAATGTCAACAACCTATGTAGCACTTTGGTTATCACAGTATATTGTGGTCGAGGTTTGAATAGGAAGGCCAAGTTATCCCAAAATTTGGTGAATCCATACTTATTGAGTACCTACTTGAACGACGCCACAATATTCTTCTTTTGTAGTTCACAATGAGACTACCTTCTATTTCTTTCATGACAATACCAAAGGTCTAGTGCTGTAGTGAAATACATAGCCAAATGTGGACTTTCGATCATCATTGTCCCTGACCCAGTCGAAGTAGGTGTAGCCGACTAACGAATATGAACTTCGACAATACTTGATACCATATTGGGCGGTACCCTTCAAATAACTAACAATTTGTTTGATTTCTTTTCAGTGGATTTATTTGGCATACTGCATGAGAAACCACACTAACATAAAAGGAAATGTCAAGTCGACTATGAGTAAGATAGATAATATTTCCAACCAATTGTCAATAAAGTGTAGCATTGATTGTGGGTGTTTGACAAGTTTGCGTAAGATTCACTCCAGAATGAAAAGGAGTATCACAAGGCTTGCAATCAACCATCTTAAAATGTGTCAACAGATCCATCACATATTTATACTGAGAAATGAAAAATCCATCACAAAGTAGTAATAGTTTAAGCCCCAAAAAATAATGCAGAGTACTAAGATCTGTCATATCAAAGGAGTGATCAATTTGTTTCTTCAATTTAAGTACGAGATCATTATTATTATCAGTAATGAGTAAATCATTGACATATACAACAAAAATTAGAGTGTCTCCTTTGGTGTGGAGAACATACAAGTTGTGATCATATTCACACCATTCGAAACCAAGTCGAATAAAACTTATGTCGATCTTAGCATACTAAGCTCAGGGATCCTATTTCAAACCATAAAGCGAATTTTTGAGATGACAAACCAAATTCGAATCCGTCATAAAGCTAGGTAGTGTTTCCATGAAAATTTATTCAAAGAGGTCTCCATGAAGAAAATCACTCTTCACATCCATCTGATGAATTTTCCAACCAAAGCGAGTAGCAAGGGAAATAATTAGTCGAATATAATTCATATTTGCAACACGGGAAAAATTTTCAGTGTAGTTGATGCCTTGTTGAGAAAATCCATTCACAATGAGGCGTTCTTTATGTCTCTCAACAACACCTTTTGAGGTAAATTTGGTCATGTAGACCCATCGACACTTCATAATGTTCTTTCCTTGTGGCCAGGGAACCAAGTCCCAAGTCTGATTCTTCGACAAAGAATCAATTTTTTTCTTTATGGCATGCTCCCATTCATGTAATCCTTCAACATCTGTGTAGGTAACAAGGTCTGAGGTTTCAAGTACATGATTCATCAAGGAAACACTAGCATGTTTCTTTTGACTTTGAGTCTATCATACGCAAGAGGCATCTCCGACATTAGCTCCAACAACTTCAATTGTCTTGGCAGCCCATTAGGGTAGACAAGAAATAGGTGAACTTCGATTCTCTTTAACATTTTGGTAAGAATTTGGAGGGTCTTTAGTCGATGGATAAGCCGAAACAGAAAACAAAGGACTAGTGGATTTAGAGGTCAACAATCTAGTTGGAATAGGGAGAAAGTTTAATTGTCCAGTCGAAGGATTGAAGAATGGAACATGAGTACTAGTTTCAGAGACAATACCAAAGGGATCATCCTGCAACAATATAGAAGAGGCATTCATTAACGTGATGCTAGAATACTTCTCATCAAACCATATATTATGTTGGATAATGATTTTTCATTTGACATGATCAAACAATCAATAGGATTTTGAATCTTCATAGTATCCCATCATGATGTAGACATGGATATTTGCATCCAACTTATTTCCACAATCATCATGAATGTGAGCCCATGAAACACATCCAAACACATGGAGGCATCCAATTGAAGGCTTATTCCCACACTATTGTTTGACTGGATTCATGGAGGGAACAAATTGAGTCAAGATGCGGTTGAAAATATATTTTTCACAGTACCCCACTTCATCCTAGAAGCGAGGAGGCAGGTCTTTATCCTGCAAAAGACATCTGGCCATTTCAACTAATGTCTGATTCTTTCATTCCAAAGCACCATTATGTTGAGTAGTGTGAGCAACTAACTACTACCATTCAATACCAAATCAAAGTAGGTATTCTTCTAAGGGTTGATTTACATAATCACCACCATTTTCTAATCTCATGCATTTTATGGGACAACCCCATTGTTTTTTAGAAATGGCCTAGAAATCCTTGAACTTCTCAAATACAAGATTCTTATTTTTCATGAAAAATACCCATGTGAAGTGAGATAAATCATCAATAAAAGTCAAAATGTACCTTGCACTTCTAGTGAAGGTAAATTGATGCAATATATGTCACTGTGAACTAATTCCAGTAGGTTTTGTGTTCACCATGTTGTACTAGAGTCAAATGGTGCCCGATGATGCTTCCCTGGCACACAACCCTTACAGACTCATTCGGGGGGAAACACCTTCGAAAAACCATCAACCATGTTCTGAGTTGCTAGTGTCTATAGACTTCAAAAATTCAGATGTCTGATTTTCTCATGCCAAATTCAAATTCTCTCATTAGTGTGAGCAACAAGTGTGGTCGGTTCAGGTTCAGATCGAGTCGAGTCACAAAAATTGTACATAGTTCTTGTCAGGTCGAGAAGCCCACTAGAAAAAATCGACTTGTCTTTCTTCAAATCGTGAACATAGAATCGATCTGCCCAAAATTTCACAATCTTACCTGTCTGGGTCAACTGAGCAAAAAACAATAGATTGACACTAAATTTTGGCACATGATAGACGTCAACAATCTTCCCATGTTGACAAGAAACATCACTTTGACCAACAACATCCATAGAAAAATCATCAGAAACATAGATTTTACACTCCTCAACTTTATTTAGTCTTATGAAAAAAGAGGCATATTTAGCCATGCGATGAGTTCACCCAGAGTCGACAACCCATTCGTTCTGCACATAATGAGACAACAAGGTCTAATAAGTCTCGAATTGGAAGGTGAAATTATCAATGGGTCACTGAAAAACAAACATGTCTCCTTCAAGGTGTTTAACCTTCTCCTCAAAGTCATCTCGATCCTTATAACGGTTTTTCTCTATGACATTTCCAGTCTTTCCATAGTATTGGCATGTATTCTTCTTTCAAATTTTTTGTGGTTCTATCTGGGGTCCTTGGTCATGGTATGTAATTTTCTGTATAGAGGCATCGAACTTTCCTCTATTCCTAGGATCCATATTTCCCCTTCCCTTGAGAAAGTGGGCCTAGTATTTACTACCAATCTTACCTTCTCCAAGCAATGTATGTTGATCAATAATCAAGAGACCACAAAAAGCTTCAAAGGTGTAATCCTTACCATATTCCTTGTGTGTTTTCCAGTTGGTATTGAAAGTCGATACAAACACATTGAACGATGTTCTCAAGTTCACAAGGACCGACTTGATGACTTATCCATCCTTCTTCTGATAGTTCTTTCCAGATTCACCCAATTTCAACTGGAGTTATTTGACACATTGCAAATAGTCGTTCATTCTTTCAAATGAATGAGCATTGAGAGAGATCAACTCTTTCTCCAAATGCATGATGTGGCTCTCATCGATTTAATCGAACAACAACTTCAACTTCTTCCAGACTTGACAATGACAGTTGATTCCACTAAGGTGGAAATGAATCTCCCACAAGATGTAGGTAATGATGACCCCTACAACCTTATCCTTCTTCCCATTAACAAAAATCTTCGCATGGTCATCTAATGGATCTAGAATCACTACCTTCATATGCTTCCACAGTCCCTTTCTCTTCAGTATGGTTTCCATATCTGGTTCCCATAATGCATAATTAGATCCTTTNAGTTATATTAGAAGTGCCCTTCCAATAATGGGGCCTTAATTTTATTGGTGAATTCAAGTATAACTAAAGAAATGGTCATAAGTGTATTCTTACAACTACAGTTTATTTCACCAGATGGGTTGAAGAAGTACAGACAAAGAGGGCCACAAATAAAGTTGTGATGGATTTCTTGGAAGAAACGATCATCACCCGTTTCAGGGTGCCAGTATATATCACTACTGGAAATTCCAAAAATTCAATTATGCAGAGTTGTCAACATTTTGTTTTGTTTATGGAATTTTCCTATCCCACTCCTCCAATTATTGTCCCCAAGGAAATGTTCTCGTTGAGTCAAGCAACAAGAATTTGAGTACCATTATCAAGAACACGGTGGGGGACAATAAGAAAAGTTGGGATAACAAGATAAAGTATGTCTATGTAATAACAAAATAACTAAGAAATACTCCACTAGAAAGATCCCATTTGAGCTAGTCTATGGGATCGATGTAACATTGCGCAACACCCATGTTTCCCCCAGCTTGTAATTAATCATAAAATAGGATTACCATGCTAAGGCATGTGGACAATGTAAATGTATTATTGTTAAACTACCCATAACTGATTGTTGGGGGGTGAAGCCTTGAAGTACGAGCCATGATATCTCTAGAGGAAAGAAATCAATTAATGAAGAGAGGACCAGTGGTTGAATTATAAACCACCCCCATGAATGGAAGCATGGTCTAACTGCAGGATGTCAGCTTGAAGTACCATAGAGACCTATAGACCCGAGCTTCCTTCTGACAGAAGGAACAGGACAGGTCGGAAACCTTCCAGAGGAGGGAAGGTAAGTTACATACAGAGACACCACAAGAGAGGAGACATGGGATATGAGAGCACAAACTCATAAGGGAGATGTGTGCATCCAAAGGAAGTGTCGAGAACACGGCCCGAAGGACCAAAATGTGAGCTTGATGCCGAGGAAGCATTTGATAAACCTTGCAGAGTCGTTGTGACAGAGAGATTTTATGTGAGAGATGGCATAAATTCCCTAGTGATATCATGGCTTGACGCGGGGGTGGGAAGAGTTCTAAGAATGAATTCCTCTTAGCCTATGGTTGGGTGGAAAGGTGCACACCCAAAGTCAGTTGGTTGGATGCAACTTGTAATAGATAAGTATTCTCATACCCTGTGAAATTAAGCTGTAATTATGTAATGAAATGGGATATACTATGAATGACTGAAGGATGTGTATGTTTGCTTAATGGTTGTACTTTATATCTTTATTCTTGTTTAATTTGTGTATTTAATAAAGTATGGATTGAACGTGTTTTGTATTCGTAAATGCTTGTGCCCTGTGGTGGCTTAAGCTAGAGCCACGAACTATGAGTTCATCGAACTTAGGTACAGTTTCATGTACGCATGTTGACCCTCCTAGACGTTCTGAGTCCCTTGGAGGATGGATTTTGTTAAGCTCAGGAGAGGTAGTGCAGTTATGCACAGGCTCTCTGCAAGGCAAGCAGAGATAGAGAACCACTTAAGTTCTAGACTTGATGAAGGAGCGCAAGAGTTGCGCATAAGATCCTTCTAAGTGTTAAGTCCAGGAGAAAGAGCGCAACGCTCTTAAGTCCTTCATAAATTATGAAGCTCAGGAAGGATAGCGAGATTCATGTATCGAAAGGGAATAACCTTTCATTTGGAAGATGAACAGACGAGACATGTTCGGGAGGATCCGAGGTCTGTCATGACCGTTAGATTTGAAGAAGGAGCGCATGAATTAATGCCTCGACTCATTCAGCCTTCACAAGTTCGACGAATGTGGGTAATCATCATGAAGGGGACTGATCCTTTGAAGTCCAAAACCTGAAGTCATAATGTGATCTGGGCTGTAGATCCAAGGATCTATCGGGACCCACCTCTACCGTTAGATCTGTGAGTTCGGAGTTTGCGCGACCGGAGAATCGCGTGTTGTTGTGACTAAACCTCTGAAAGCCAAGGTCATGAAGTCAACCTAAACCGTATATCTATGGATCCTACGAGACTCCCCTCAGTCATTCGATCCATGAGATTTGAGTTCATGGATTGTGAGTTAAAGTGGAGTTAGCTTTTGAAGGTTTCATAATCTCAGGAGCTCAAAGCTCTGGGAGGTCAAATTTTCACGATAGTCAAGTTACCCGTACTACTGGAGTAACAAGAACTGTACATGACTTAAGAATATGACAGAGGGGATGGATGTGAACAGTTTAACGAGAGAAAAGGCCATCCCCATCGTTATATCGATTCAAACACTCACTGAGTTGCTGAACACTCTGGAGGAAGACCTGTGCAAGGAGTAAACCAAGCCAACACTTGGACGAAGTGTTGAAAGATAGTCCTTTGGAAGACGTAGAAGGGTAGAATTCCTTGGGATACTGAGAAAGTTTGAGAATCTTAGAGGGGATGGTGCAAGGAGTATAAAATATTTAGACTTATTCCAAGTATAGAAGCTCAGGAGAGATAGCGTTTTCAGAAACGCAGATGAGACCCAAAATCAAGGACTCGCAGAAGGATCAAAGTCAAGGCCTTTTAAATGCTTGGAATCTTCCAAGTCAGGGAAGAAGGCGTACGCACAAGAGGAGATCAGAGATCAGCCATTAGATCTGAGCGCGAGGAATAACAACCGTTGGATCCCAAGGAAATTGCATGAGGCCTAAACCCTTTGTAAGTGCACAGAAGAGTGGACTTGTGAAGTCCTTAAGTTCCGAAACCAGTTCGAATCATCCATCATTAAGGTTGATAGGTGGTAATAGATCCGAGATTTCGAGGATTCAGACATCAAAAGAATTGCGGGAGAGAAATCTAAACTTCGCAAGAGGCGAAGTGCGAAGTGACTTTGAGCTGTTAGATCCAGAAGAGATGTGGTGTAGATCGGTGGATTCCAGGTAAAGTCTCGAAGTAATTCATAGCCATAATATCAAGAGGACAGGTGGTAAAAATCTATAGATTTTGGGTAAAGACTTAAAGCAAGCCTCAACCATCCGATTCAAGTGCACACACAACAGGAATCCACTTACTTCAAGGGGAAGTGAAGTTTGATATTTGATATCTCAGAAGTTCGGAGACCTGAAGGAAATCTCGACTTTTGATCGAGAAAAGGGTTGCATGACCATTGATCTAGTTGAAAGGTCAAACCCTCGAAGCAAAGGCAGAGACGTTGATTAAGAAGGATTGGTGTCTGCAAATCGTTGACTTCAGAAGATTGACGTACGAAAGAAAGGAAATATTGAGACTTGAGAATCCTGAAGTCCAGAATTCTGAAACAAATCACAGTCGTTGATTTGAAAGAGGTCAGATCTGATCCATAGCTTTAAAAGGGATATATCTGAACTATCAGTTGAAAGGAACCATCAAGATCATGATATTGACGGTCCCATAGAATTGCAGGGATTGGAGATGCATGAACTTTAAAAAGTTGAGGGCAGGCCACAATCCAAACCATGATTTTGAAAAAAGTACACGTGCAGGCTTGAGGAGAATTGCAAGCCGAAATGTATTTTGGTTTCAAACTACCTTTGGCCGTGCCCGCAATTGTGTGTTTGCGTGAGGTTATCTCCCAAGGTCACCTCAAGGAGGGGCTTATCAGAAAAGGGGCTAGCGCCGAAACTCAGAGATTCCCCAAGTGTGAAGGGAAGGTCGCGGGTACCATTAGACCTACACCCGGAAGTCAAAAGGGTCTGCGTTTAATTACAGAGTGAGACCATCAGGGTCTCAGAGAGTTGTTTGGCTTCAAAATAAGAGANAGTTATATTAGAAGTGCCCTTCCAATAATGGGGCCTTAATTTTATTGGTGAATTCAAGTATAACTAAAGAAATGGTCATAAGTGTATTCTTACAACTACAGTTTATTTCACCAGATGGGTTGAAGAAGTACAGACAAAGAGGGCCACAAATAAAGTTGTGATGGATTTCTTGGAAGAAACGATCATCACCCGTTTCAGGGTGCCAGTATATATCACTACTGGAAATTCCAAAAATTCAATTATGCAGAGTTGTCAACATTTTGTTTTGTTTATGGAATTTTCCTATCCCACTCCTCCAATTATTGTCCCCAAGGAAATGTTCTCGTTGAGTCAAGCAACAAGAATTTGAGTACCATTATCAAGAACACGGTGGGGGACAATAAGAAAAGTTGGGATAACAAGATAAAGTATGTCTATGTAATAACAAAATAACTAAGAAATACTCCACTAGAAAGATCCCATTTGAGCTAGTCTATGGGATCGATGTAACATTGCGCAACACCCATGTTTCCCCCAGCTTGTAATTAATCATAAAATAGGATTACCATGCTAAGGCATGTGGACAATGTAAATGTATTATTGTTAAACTACCCATAACTGATTGTTGGGGGGTGAAGCCTTGAAGTACGAGCCATGATATCTCTAGAGGAAAGAAATCAATTAATGAAGAGAGGACCAGTGGTTGAATTATAAACCACCCCCATGAATGGAAGCATGGTCTAACTGCAGGATGTCAGCTTGAAGTACCATAGAGACCTATAGACCCGAGCTTCCTTCTGACAGAAGGAACAGGACAGGTCGGAAACCTTCCAGAGGAGGGAAGGTAAGTTACATACAGAGACACCACAAGAGAGGAGACATGGGATATGAGAGCACAAACTCATAAGGGAGATGTGTGCATCCAAAGGAAGTGTCGAGAACACGGCCCGAAGGACCAAAATGTGAGCTTGATGCCGAGGAAGCATTTGATAAACCTTGCAGAGTCGTTGTGACAGAGAGATTTTATGTGAGAGATGGCATAAATTCCCTAGTGATATCATGGCTTGACGCGGGGGTGGGAAGAGTTCTAAGAATGAATTCCTCTTAGCCTATGGTTGGGTGGAAAGGTGCACACCCAAAGTCAGTTGGTTGGATGCAACTTGTAATAGATAAGTATTCTCATACCCTGTGAAATTAAGCTGTAATTATGTAATGAAATGGGATATACTATGAATGACTGAAGGATGTGTATGTTTGCTTAATGGTTGTACTTTATATCTTTATTCTTGTTTAATTTGTGTATTTAATAAAGTATGGATTGAACGTGTTTTGTATTCGTAAATGCTTGTGCCCTGTGGTGGCTTAAGCTAGAGCCACGAACTATGAGTTCATCGAACTTAGGTACAGTTTCATGTACGCATGTTGACCCTCCTAGACGTTCTGAGTCCCTTGGAGGATGGATTTTGTTAAGCTCAGGAGAGGTAGTGCAGTTATGCACAGGCTCTCTGCAAGGCAAGCAGAGATAGAGAACCACTTAAGTTCTAGACTTGATGAAGGAGCGCAAGAGTTGCGCATAAGATCCTTCTAAGTGTTAAGTCCAGGAGAAAGAGCACAACGCTCTTAAGTCCTTCATAAATTATGAAGCTCAGGAAGGATAGCGAGATTCATGTATCGAAAGGGAATATCCTTTCATTTGGAAGATGAACAGACGAGACATGTTCGGGAGGATCCGAGGTCTGTCATGACCGTTAGATTTGAAGAAGGAGCGCAGGAATTAATGCCTCCACTCATTCAGCCTTCACAAGTTCGACGAATGTGGGTAATAATCATGAAGGGGACTGATCCTTTGAAGTCCAAAACCTGAAATCATAATGTGATCTGGGCTGTAGATCCAAGGATCTATCGAGACCCACCTTGACCATTAGATCTGTGAGTTCGGAGTTTGCGCGATGGGAGAATCACGTGTTGGTGTGACTAAACCTCTGAAAGCCAAGGTCATGAAGTCAACCTAAATCATATATCTATGGATCCTACGAGACTCCCCTCAGTCATTTGATCCATGAGATTTGAGTTCATGGATTGTGAGTTAAAGTGGAGTTATCTTTTGAAGGTTTCATAATCTTGGGAGCTCAAAGCTCTGGGAGGTCAAATTTTCACGATAGTCAAGTTACCCGTACTACTGGAGTAACAAGAACTATACATGACTTAAGAATATGACAGAGGGGATGGATGTGAACATTTTAACGAGAGAAAAGGCCATCCCCATCGTTATATCGATTCAAACACTCACTGAGTTGCTGAACACTTTGGAGGAAGACCTGTGCAAGGAGTAAACCAAGCCAACACTTGGACGGAGTGTTGAAAGATAGTCCTTTGGAAGACGTAGAAGGGTATAATTCCTTGGGATACTGAGCAAGTTTGAGAATCTTAGAGGGGATGGTGCAAGGAGTATAAAATATTTAGACTTATTCCAAGTATAGAAGCTCAGGAGAGATAACGTTTTCAGAAACGCAGATGAGACCCAAAATCAAGGACTCGCAGAAGGATCAAAGTTAAGGCCTTTGAAATTCTTGGAATCTTCCAAGTCAGGGAAGAAGGCGTACGCACAAGAGGAGATCAGAGATCAACCATTAGATCTGAGCGCGAGGACTAACAGCCGTTGGATCCCAAGGAAATTGCATGAGGCCTAAACCCTTTGTAAGTGCACAGAAGAGTGGACTTGTGAAGTCCTTAAGTTTTGAAACCAGTTCAAATCGTCCATAATTAAGGTTATAGGTGGTAATAGATCCGAGATTTTGAGGATTCAGACATCAAAAGAATTGCGGGAGAGAAATCTAAACTTCGCAAGAGGTGAAGTGCGAAGTGACTTTGAGCTGTTAGATCCAGAAGAGATGTGGTGTAGATCGGTGGATTCCAGGTAAAGTCTTGAAGTAATTCATAGCCATAATATCAAGAGGACAGGTGGTAAAAATCTATAGATTTTGGGTAAAGACTTAAAGCAAGCCTCAACCATCCGATTCAAGTGCACACACAACAGGAATCCACTTACTTCAAGGGGAAGTGAAGTTTGATATTTGATATCTCAGAAGTTCGGAGACCTGAAGGAAATCTCGACTTTTGATCGAGAAAAGGGTTGCATGACCATTGATATAGTTGAAAGGTCAAACCCTCGAAGCAAAGGCAGAGACGTTCATTAAGAAGGATTGGTGTCTGCAAATCGTTGACTTCAGAAGATTGACGTACGAAAGAAAGGAAATATTGAGACTTGAGAATCCTGAAGTCCATAATTCTGAAACAAATCACAGTCGTTGATTTGAAAGAGGTCAGATCTGATCCATAGCTTTAAAAGGGATATATCTGAACTATCAGTTGAAAGGAACCATCAAGATCATGAGATCGACGGTCCCATAGAATTGCAGGGATTGGAGATGCATGAACTTTAAAAAGTTGAGGGCAGGCCACAATCCAAACCATGATTTTGAAAAAAGTACACGTGCAAGCTTGAGGAGAATTACAAGCCGAAAGGTATTTTGGTTTCAAACTACCTTTGGCCGTGCCCGCAATTGTGTGTTTGCGTGAGGTTATCTCCCAAGGTCACCTCAAGGAGGGGCTTATCAGAAAAGGGGCTAGCGCCCAAACTCAGAGATTCCCCAAGTGTGAAGGGAAGGTCGCGGGTACCATTAGACCTACACCCGGAAGTCAAAAGGGTCTGTGTTTAATTACAGAGTGAGACCATCAGGGTCTCAGAGAGTTGTTTGGCTTCAAAATAAGAGATCCTTGAATGGTAGGTCGGACTGGTTCTCCGACTTTCCAAATTAGAAACCATGAATGGAGAATTTGTCCTTTAAGAAAAGCAAAATTTTTTATGCCCCATAGTGGGTGTGTTACAAATTGGTATCAGAGCATGGTTACAATGCTTGGCCTGCTTGGGCTCATGTGCGAGTCCGTAAGAAGTTATTGTTATCTGCATTTACTCCTTGAGGAGAAGAATCGCAGATTGAACTTGTCATTTTGGGAATTCTTGTTGAATTTCAGCAGAAGAATTTATTTAGCACTTTGTCAAAGTGATAACTACTCTTACTGGAGTAGGGATATGCTAATTAACATTTATAATAAGACTTGAATGTGGATAGTTGAAGGTGGAAGGATTCTGTCAAGGGAAGTTGAAGCCTGAAGGATGGATGACCTGGTGTTCGTAACATTTCTTCTAAGCATGGGAAGTTGGAACTTCATGCACTGATGATGGTGGATTATATAATGGTTAATACCTTTGTGGGCTTAAAGAAATCTGATAGATTCATGTAGGAACCTTGGCAGTTATAGTTACTGCTTTAAATTAAAATTGGAGTATATAACTCCTTATGACCAGAGAAAAGTGAGATGGGCAAAACCCTATGGACACCGAGGCAATAAGGTTTTCTTGCTAGAAGTTGTCGCATAAAGAGGAAAGTGAACCTGGTTGGTTATTGTCATAAGATAAGGCAACATCAATATGAGATATGACTGTGAGATTAGTCATGTAAGTGATTGAAATCTCAAACTAAAGGAAACTAATGATGAAATTAAACTATCAAGAGAATGCACGAGCTAAAAAGGTGTAAGAGATGCACCTACGTATACATGAATGTGTATACATGATCATAAGGATGATTGGAAGATCCTTGGGAAAATGATATAGAAGCCTGATATGTTCATGTGTGTGAATGACATGGAAAAAGTGAAAGTAATAAGCTAGCATGATGAATACTTATTTGTGTTTAATTATGCTTGAGTGCATGGGTTTAGTGCATTGTGGAGCTTCCTAATATGAAGCCTGATATTAATACCAGTTAGGTATGAATGATATTAAACATGCAAGTGATGCACATGTATGATGTAAGAATATAGTTATAAGATACAATATGGTTGCCCTGATGAGTGAAATATAAAGCAAGAATTGCTCTTGTCCAGAATAAATGAATACTATGGATGCATGGATGACTCCATTCCGAAGAGTCATGAAAGTTCTGTTACAAATAATAGCTCAAGGGGGAATCTATTCCCTTTCATCAGGAAATACTAATATAATTAGATAAAAAGGGTAAATGAGCAAATATGCTCTCTTGTCGTAATAAGAGGCAAATGATTATGCCTTTGAGAATCACATGAGAAGGATTGTGAACAATCCTGAGTTGACTGATCTTAAAAGTAGAGATGTAGGTGGGCTGTGAAACATACCTATGACTACTACAAGCAGTTTTAGGATTATGAATATGGTTAAGTACATCATGGATGTAAGTTAACAAAACCAGAATATGTATGGATACATAATTTGGGTACATGACAAAGATGCATGTTTTTATTCCTTATGGGATATTTGGTAAACTACTGAAGCTAACCCAAGGATGAGGCCATCACAAATAGTAATGGATATGCAATAAGGAAGTTGCATGTTGAAGGAGTTCCCTGTGGAGGAACTGTGTGAAGACTCTGTCAAGAAAACAAGGTCACAACCTTAATGGCTGTTGAGAATTAAGCAGTGAGCCACAAGTTTATATTGATGTTTTTCAAAATGTAATTCAGGATTATGGTATATATATGTTTGGGTCCTAACCCGCACATAGGTAGATCAATATATTCAGATGTAATAAAGGCCAATATTAATAAGGCCTTTCAATAAAATAGAATAAGGCGGATGTAAGAAGACCTAATAGAAACTTCCGCTTCTAGAAGGATCTTCCTCTAGATGCTTCTCTTGATAGACATATTTAGTATAAATAAGGGTCAAGGGTATGGAAACCCTAGCTCAGAGATTATTGTAGCAGAGCACTACTCGACTGGAGGTTTCCCCCTCAAAGAGGCCCGTGAACATTGCTTTCTGAATCAAAGTGTTATTTTTGTTGTTATTCTTATATAATTTCTATGTTATTGTGGAGATTATGCTGGTTATNTTTTTATGGCCATCTCTGAGGATATTTCGAAAGAGGATGTTAAAACTCCCCTTGTGTCTGAGTCACCTGAAATCACTGACATAACCCCTCCCTAAGACCCTCCTGAAGTGGTACCTGTCATTTCCATCAATTCTCTCATTGGCTTCTCCACTCCCCAAACCCTCAAGTTAATCGGTTACATCAAGCATCAAAATGTCATCATTTTGGTTGATAGTGGAAGCACCCATAATTTTATTCATCGACACATTACCCAAGAAACTCATTGCTACATCCATGCTATCAACAATTTCCAAATCATGATTTCCAATGGTGGTTCCATGAAATGTGGAGGGTGCTATGAAAATGTGCATCTCCAAATCGGTGACTACCACCTAAAATCCCATATGTTTGCTATCGACATGGGTGGTTGTGACATTTTGTTGGTTGCAGACTGGCTAAGAACTCTGGGTCCCATTCTCATGGATTTTAAGGCATTAACCATGCAATTCGACCAGGAAGGCCACCAATATAAATTTCAAGGCATCACTGCTAGTTCACCTGAGGTCATTACTTCCCATCGCATGGAAAAGGTGCTCAAAAAAGGTCATTCTGGTGTCAATGCCCAACTCCATGCCATACAAGCAAAAGAGACACCCCCGGTGCCGCAAGACCTCCAAGCCCTCCTTTCTAAACATCAAATGGTATTTTACACTCCCCAAGGACTCCCTCCTTCCCGTGGTGTTCATGATCATTCCATTCCCCTTGCACCCGGAAGCCTTCCTCCCAATATCCGTCCGTATCGCCACCCCTTTTCACAAAAAAATGAAATTGAGAAAATGATCCAGGAACTCCTTAATGCAGGCATTATCCACCCTAGTACGAGCCCCTACTCTTCTCCTGTAGTCATGGTCCTGAAGAAAGAAGGTTCTTGAAGAATGTGTGCTGACTTCTGTGCCCTCAACAAACTGACCATTAAAGACAAATTTCCCATTCCTGTCATTGATGACCCCCTGGATGAATTAAGTGGCACCCAATTATTTACTAAACTTGATCTTCACTCGGGCTATCACCATATACGTATGAAAGAGGCAGACATTTCCAAGATGGCCTTTTGAACTCATGAGGGCCACTATGAGTTTTTGGTCATGCTCCTTGGCTTGTGTAATTCCCCCTCCACCTTCCAAAGCCTCATGAATCATGTCTTTCATCCCTTTCTCTGTCATTTTGTCTTAGTTTTCTTTGATGATATCCTCATCTATAGAAAAACCTGGACAAACCATCTTACTCATGTGGATCAAGTTCTCCATCTACTCTCTCAACACCAACTTTTCCTAAAATAGTCTAAATGTGCTTTTGGTGCCTTAGAAGTAGAATACTTGGGTCATCTGGTTGGCAAGGATGGTGTCAGGGTGGATCTGAAAAAGATTGAAGCTATGCAAGACTGGACGCACCAAAAGACTCTCAAAAGTTTGCGTGGATTTCTGGGCTTAATAGGGTATTATCACAAGTTTGTTAAGAATTATGGAAAGATTGTAACACCTCTCACTACTTTCCTCAAAAAGAACTCTTTCACTTGGACTCTAGCCACTGCTCAAGATTTTCAAACCTTGAAGATGACCATGTGCACCACTCCGGTTCTGGCCCTTCCTGATTTCACAAAGACCTTTGTGTTGGAATGTGATGCCTCAGGGAAAGGANATGTTTGCTATCGACATGGGTGGTTGTGACATTTTGTTGGTTGCAGACTGGCTAAGAACTCTGGGTCCCATTCTCATGGATTTTAAGGCATTAACCATGCAATTCGACCAGGAAGACCACCAATATAAATTTCAAGGCATCACTGCTAGTTCACCTGAGGTCATTACTTCCCATCGCATGGAAAAGCTGCTCAAAAAAGGTCATTCTGGTGTCAATGCCCAACTCCATGCCATACAAGCAAAAGAGACACCCCCGGTGCCGCAAGACCTCCAAGCCCTCGTTTCTAAACATCAAATGGTATTTTCCACTCCCCAAGGACTCCCTCCTTCCCGTGGTGTTCATGATCATTCCATTCCCCTTGTACCCGGAAGCCTTCCTCCCAATATCCGTCCGTATCGCCACCCCTTTTCACAAAAAAATGAAATTGAGAAAATGATCCAGGAACTCCTTAATGCAGGCGTTATCCACCCTAGTACGAGCCCCTACTCTTCTCATGTAGTCATGGTCCTGAAGAAAGAAGGTTCTTGAAGAATGTGTGATGACTTCTGTGCCCTCAACAAACTGACCATTAAAGACAAATTTTCCATTCCTGTCATTGATGACCCCCTGGATGAATTAAGTGGCACCCAATTATTTACTAAATTTGATCTTCACTCGGGCTATCACCATATACGTATGAAAGAGGCAGACATTTCCAAGATGGCCTTTCGAACTCATGAGGGCCACTATGAGTTTTTGGTCATGCTCCTTGGCTTGTGTAATTCCCCCTCCACCTTCCAAAGCCTCATGAATCATGTCTTTCATCCCTTTCTCCGTCATTTTGTCTTAGTTTTCTTTGATGATATCCTCATCTATAGAAAAACCTGGACAAACCATCTTACTCATGTGGATCAAGTTCTCCATCTACTCTCTCAACACCAACTTTTCCTAAAATAGTCTAAATGTGCTTTTGGTGCCTTAGAAGTAGAATACTTGGGTCATCTGGTTGGCAAGGATGGTGTCAGGGTGGATCCGAAAAATATTGAAGCTATGCAAGACTGGACGCACCAAAAGACTCTCAAAAGTTTGCGTGGATTTCTGGGCTTAATAGGGTATTATCGCAAGTTTGTTAAGAATTATGGAAAGATTGCAACACCTCTCACTACTTTCCTAAAAAAGAACTCTTTCACTTGGAATCTAGCCACTGCTCAAGCTTTTCAAACCTTGAAGATGACCATGTGCACCACTCCGGTTCTGGCCCTTCCTGATTTCACAAAGACCTTTGTGTTGGAATGTGATGCCTCAGGGAAAGGAATCAGTGTTTTCCTTATGCAAGAGGGTCGACCTTTGGCCTTCACCAGCAAGAAACTATCTGAAAGGAATCTGGGCAAACCCATTTATGAAAAGGAAATTTTGTCTATTCTGCATGTCATTGATCTATGGCGCCCTTATCTCTTGGGGAAACGTTTCCAAATTAAGACAGACCATCAAAGCCTCAAGTACTTTATCGAACAATGCATTTCCTCCCTGGAGCAACAAAAATGGGTGACTAAGATCTTTGGATATGATTATGAGATCATTTACAAGAAGGGAAAAGACAATGTGGTGGTGGATGCACTGTCCCGAAAATATGAAGAAGAAGGATCCTTTTTTTCTCTTTCCTTCATTGTACCAGATTGGCTCCAAGCTGTGCGCCAGGAATGGCTACAAGATCCAAAAAGTTCACATCTGATCCAACAATTGTAGACTAATGCTCCATCTCCCCCAGGGTACTCTTGGCTCCAGGATGAGCTTCGATACAAAGGCCGTTTGTATTTAAGCAAACAATCAAAGCTTAAATCCACGGTACTTTCTGAGCTTCATGCTACACCCACAGCGGGGCACTCCGAGTTCACCAAAACCTATGACAGGGTCAAACGTTCTTTTTTCTAGGATGGTATGAAATGAGACATTCGTAATTTTTTTGCTGAATGTGAGGTGTGTCCATGCAACAAGAGAGAAACAGTCAAATCTCTGGGCACACTACAACCGCTTCCGATTCCACCTGATATTTGGAAGGATATCTCTATGGACTTTATTACCGGCTTANACCACTCCGGTTCTGGCCCTTCCTGATTTCACAAAGACCTTTGTGTTGGAATGTGATGCCTCAGGGAAAGGAATCAATGTTGTCCTTATGCAAGAGGGTCGACCTTTGGCCTTCAACAGCAAGCAACTATTTGAAAGGAATCTGGGCAAACCCATTTATGAAAAGGAAATGTTGTCTATTCTGCATGTCATTGATCTATGGCGCCCTTATCTCTTGGGGCAACGTTTCCAAATTAAGACAGACCATCAAAGCCTCAAGTACTTTATCGAACAATGCATTTCTTCCCTGGAGCAACAAAAATGGGTGACTAAGCTCTTTGGATATGATTATGAGATCATTTACAAGAAGGGAAAAGACAATGTGGTGGTGGATGCACTGTCTCGAAAATATGAAGAAGAAGGATCCTTTTTTTCTCTTTCCTTCATTGTACCAGATTGGCTCCAAGCTGTGCGCCAGGAATGGCTACAAGATCCCAAAAGTTCACATCTGATCCAACAATTGCAGACCAATGCTCCATCTCCCCCAGGGTACTCTTGGCTCCAGGATGAGCTTCGATACAAAGGCCGTTTGTATTTAAGCAAACAATCAAAGCTTAAATCCATGGTACTTTCCGAGCTTCATGCTACACCCACAGCGGGGCACTCCGAGTTCACCAAAACCTATGACAGGGTCAAACGTTCTTTTTTCTAGGATGGTATGAAATGAGACATCCGTATTTTTTTGCTGAATTTGAGGTGTGTCCATGCAACAAGAGAGAAACAGTCAAATCTCTGGGCACACTACAACCGCTTCCGATTCCACCTGATATTTGGAAGGATATCTCTATGGACTTTATTACCGGCTTACACAAATCGGGAAATAAATCAGTCATAATGGTGGTTGTGGATCGCCTTTCCAAGTATGCTCATGTCTGCACTCTTCAACACCCATTTACTGCATGCACGATGGCTCAAATTTTCATGGACCAGGTCTTCAAGATTCATGGCATGCCACACTCTATTGTTTCTGATTTTGACCCAACTTTCACAAGCAATTTTTGGCAAGAACTATTTAAGCTATAGGGCACCCAATTGCATCTCATCACAACTTATCA
>JZKD02S1664933.1:39299-80934 GCA_000966675.3 Picea glauca
TAATTATGAATTTGGTTCCTGTGCGAAACAAATATGAGAACCAAATGTGGAATTTAGAAATCTGCGGATGACAGATTTACAAGAAAATTTTTGAATTTAAAAATTTATGATGTCTAATGAATTTCTATATATCTTTGATAGAGGTGAAAGGGAAAGATATGCAAAGAGTGAAAAGATGAGAAACTGAGCTCTCAGGTTCGAGGGAGAACTATGAGAAAGAGTATAACCTGATCGCATGAAATAGAGATTGTTGGCCCTTGACCAAGTTTTGGAGATCCTTGGTCATGTTTGACCTATTTTGGGACTTCGACAGGCTGGTCGAAGGCGGAGCGCAAGTCGAAGTGGAGATCGCGGGATATCAACCCTTTTTTAGTGATTTTTTTTGG
This sequence comes from Picea glauca, assembly GCA_000966675.3. NCBI lineage: Eukaryota > Viridiplantae > Streptophyta > Pinopsida > Pinales > Pinaceae > Picea > Picea glauca. The sequence goes on from JZKD02S1664933.1 coordinate 39,686, forward strand.
ATTAGGGTTTATGTAATGGGCATGGGATGTTGACCCATGGGTTTTACCCATGTTTAGGCCCATTTTGTAATTTATAAATAGTAAGCTAGGCGATGTAAGAAAGAGAGACCTAGTAGAATCAACTTAGTGCGGAGCTATAGGCTTTGTGCATGCTATATGTCAAGACTTGCAGAGCTAAGTGTAAGTGATTGTAAGAGGCCTGTGTGTAGACTGTGTAAGAAGGGTTTGTGCTATGACCTAACTTGGGGAAGGAGGATCCGGCAAGGTGCGCACAGATCTCTTGTCCTATGCAGAGTAGGGTTTTTGGGCTCTATGCTTGTAGAATATTGATAGAAGATAATAAAGAAGAGAAGAGTTGGTGGACATAGCCCCACACTGGGGTGAACCATGTATATCTTGTGTTATGGTTGCTTTGTACATTATGGTTGTATGTTAGTGATGTGATTTATGCTTAGTGCCGATATCTTTATGTATGATGTATCCGGTATAATAGCTTAGTGCTTGGTAATGTGAATGAATGTTAGATATAATATATCTCTCCATGCTAAGTTCTTGAATGTGTTAGATATTGTTGAATGTTGCACTGCTCTATAATTAGGGTTTATATATGTGATGTGAATAAGGGTGAATGATAATTGCTAAGTTCTTGTTAGAGTGGTGTAATCACAGATCTGTGTCCCAGCTAAAGTTGCAGACACTTGAGTCCTGTAACCAACCCTGAATCTACCTTGGGTGAGACTTCATCTGCTTCACAGATGTTTATGAAAGGACCGGTAGTTAGGGTTTTGTTGGTGTGTTGTTGAAGCATTGAACCCTGGGTCTTCCCCTATGCCAACAAATGGTTTCATTGCCAGGACCTGAAACTATGGTTGCTGGGAACTGAAGAAAATAAATCTCTGTGAGTAGATATGCTACTTTAGTGTGAAATATTCTACTTGAGTTGCGAATCTCTGTGCTAAGAAGAGAATTCCAATCCAAATAAAAGAGGTAATATCTTGAATCTTTGTGCTCTGAGAAAGGTAAGATAAGTGAAATTTTTTGTTTCGAAAGTATGGATCTAGGTATGTTTGATAATTTTTTTCCTAGTATGAAAACTAGGGCACAGTTAGAAGAAAGAATATTTGATATGAATAGATTTGATAGAAGCAATGAAAGATATGTTATTCCTATGCATAGACAGAATGTTTGGAATAACAAATGGATGCAGGATCCTAGAAAGAATTTTTTGCAGGTTAGTTACTGTGATCCCAGTGCATAGTACAGGAAAGGTTGGGGATCATTTAAGAGAAAGAGATGATTAACCCTTTCTTACAGTTGCAGAAGACTGAGACATCTTGATAAGGAATGCCCTGGTAAAATACCTAGTTGTCTTTATAGTAAAGCTGTGGACCATGAAGTTTTGGATTGTCCTAGAATGATTGCTAAAGTTAAAAAGATGATTATGAAACAAGAAAACTATGAGACATGGCAAGAAAATAAGGATATGATAGAACCCCAGAAAGAATCAGAGACTATATTACTACAGATGAAAGAAACGTTGAATTATCACAAAAATATCAACTTATCAGAGGTCTTAAAAGAGAAAGAGTACATAGAAACAAGAATAGGAGACTTTGACATAGATTGTGTCCTGGATGAGGAAACACATGTGAATATCATGATAGAAAGAACTTGGGAAATTTTGGGAAAGCCTTCTATGGTTGCTTCATTAGGAGGAATGGGATTATGTAGAGGAAAACTGATAACCCTATGTGGAAGACTTACCCAGACATCTATGAGTGCTCATGGCACTTCGATAGAAGAATAATTTGAGATCGTTAAGTTTGTTGAGAACAGGGCCCCATTTTCTATCTTGCTAGGAAAAACCTGGATTGAGAAGGATCAGATGCAAAGGAAACAAGAAGAGGAGGATCTAAAACAAAAAAAGCAAGAACTAAGAGATTTCATGGCTAGGAGAATAACACACTTACTATAAGAACAAGAGAACTAGTCGAATCTACTAAGGACCAAAGATATGGATGTCGAAGTTGAAAGGACACAGGAAGACTGGAGACACCTGTCTATACAAGAGAGTAGAGCACCTACCCTAGAAAGAGAAGAAGTATTACCCTTGAATCCTATGAGAGACAATCCATAGTGCGAATTTATCATGTCAAGAGGAGACAAGAACGATAATGGAAAGAGGAAACCAATGATTCAGATCGTAGGAAAGAAGGCCATAAATCTCAGTAAGAAGAGGGAAAAGTTAGAAAAATTACAAGAAGTTCCAGAGAATACTTCGCAGAAGGAAGGTTTCCAGAACTCAAACTTCACCGGAATATCAGTACAACATAGATTGGAACTTCACCACGACGACGCAATATGACCATTCAATCGACGCTCCCAAATGGTTAGGAAAGTAGTTATGGCCCGAATGTTTTCCACTGGACCGTTGGGACTACGCCATAATGGATGGAACTGCATTGAATAAGGCTTTATGAGCCATTGGAAGAAACTGTTATGACAATATCTATTTATCCCATTGAGCGTTTCACTGAGAAAACTTTTGCCAATTGTGATTATCCGAGCCCACAGAGAATTAGTTGATTTTGCGCAGTGATCATTGAGACCTTTCCATCCATTCTATTACATTGAGTATTGTTCCCCGACCTGAGATATGAGATCTCGAGTGTGCATGCTGGAAACAATTAGAAAAGCAAAAAAATCCATCGAAGAGATTCTAATATACCTCATGTCCGAGAAGGTGATGTCCACAGGTGTCCAAGCCTCATCGACGAGTGGAGTTCAAGCCTCCCCGTCGACTGCTCATGGATCTGGACCATCCCGAGCTACGACCGAGAAAACAACCAAGCATCGTGATGACTTGGAAAATGTGAAGCTAATTCCATCCATCCTACCCGATTACATCCCACCCCTGACCGGTATGGTGAGTCATGATAGTGTCCCAAGGGACTTCGACTACATAGTCATCACTGCGTACCTCCCGAAGGGAATACAAGCAGTCAGACCGCAGTTGGAGAAGATTCCAACCTTGAATATCAGTGACTATAACCTAGGAGACCGCAAGAGTTATGGCATGCTCACACCTCACAAATATTTGACCAATATGAAGGGGAATAAGTCCAAGATAATCCNTGTCCTATGCAGAGTAGGGTTTTTGGGCTCTATGCTTGTAGAATATTGATAGAAGATAATAAAGAAGAGAAGAGTTGGTGGACATAGCCCCACACTGGGGTGAACCATGTATATCTTGTGTTATGGTTGCTTTGTACATTATGGTTGTATGTTAGTGATGTGATTTATGCTTAGTGCCGATATCTTTATGTATGATGTATCCGGTATAATAGCTTAGTGCTTGGTAATGTGAATGAATGTTAGATATAATATATCTCTCCATGCTAAGTTCTTGAATGTGTTAGATATTGTTGAATGTTGCACTGCTCTATAATTAGGGTTTATATATGTGATGTGAATAAGGGTGAATGATAATTGCTAAGTTCTTGTTAGAGTGGTGTAATCACAGATCTGTGTCCCAGCTAAAGTTGCAGACACTTGAGTCCTGTAACCACCCCTGAATCTACCTTGGGTGAGACTTCATCTGCTTCGCAGATGTTTCTGAAAGGACTGGTAGTTAGGGTTTTGTTGGTGTGTTGTTGAAGCATTGAACCCTGGGTCTTCCCCTATGCCAACAAATGGTTTCATTGCCAGGACCTGAAACTATGGTTGTTGGGAACTGAAGAAAATAAATCTCTGTGAGTAGATATGCTACTTTAGTGTGAAATATTATACTCGACTTGCGAAGCTCTGTGCTAAGAAGAGAATTCCAATCCAAATAAAAGAGGTAATATCTTGAAGCTTTGTGCTCTGATAAAGGTAAGATAAGTGAAATTTTTTGTTTCGAAAGTATGGATCTAGGTATGTTTGATAATTTTTTTCCTAGTATGAAAACTAGGGCACAGTTAGAAGAAATAATATTTGATATGAATAGATTTGATAGAAGCAATGAAAGATATGTTATTCCTATGCATAGACAGAATGTTTGGAATAACAAATGGATGCAGGATCCTAGAAAGAATTTTTTGCAGGTTAGTTACTGTGATCCCAGTGCATAGTACAGGAAAGGTTGGGGATCATTTAAGAGAAAGAGATGATTAACCCTTTCTTACAGTTGCAGAAGACTGAGACATCTTGATAAGGAATGCCCTGGTAAAATACCTAGTTGTCTTTATAGTAAAGCTGTGGACCATGAAGTTTTGGATTGTCCTAGAATGATTGCTAAAGTTAAAAAGATGATTATGAAACAAGAAAACTATGAGACATGGCAAGAAAATAAGGATATGATAGAACCCCAGAAAGAATCAGAGACTATATTACTACAGATGAAAGAAACGTTGAATTATCACAAAAATATCAACTTATCAGAGGTCTTAAAAGAGAAAGAGTACATAGAAACAAGAATAGGAGACTTTGACATAGATTGTGTCCTGGATGAGGAAACACATGTGAATATCATGATAGAAAGAACTTGGGAAATTTTGGGAAAGCCTTCTATGGTTGCTTCATTAGGAGGAATGGGATTATGTAGAGGAAAACTGATAACCCTATGTGGAAGACTTACCCAGACATCTATGAGTGCTCATGGCACTTCGATAGAAGAATAATTTGAGATCGTTAAGTTTGTTGAGAACAGGGCCCCATTTTCTATCTTGCTAGGAAAAACCTGGATTGAGAAGGATCAGATGCAAAGGAAACAAGAAGAGGAGGATCTAAAACAAAAAAAGCAAGAACTAAGAGATTTCATGGCTAGGAGAATAACACACTTACTATAAGAACAAGAGAACTAGTCGAATCTACTAAGGACCAAAGATATGGATGTCGAAGTTGAAAGGACACAGGAAGACTGGAGACACCTGTCTATACAAGAGAGTAGAGCACCTACCCTAGAAAGAGAAGAAGTATTACCCTTGAATCCTATGAGAGACAATCCATAGTGCGAATTTATCATGTCAAGAGGAGACAAGAACGATAATGGAAAGAGGAAACCAATGATTCAGATCGTAGGAAAGAAGGCCATAAATCTCAGTAAGAAGAGGGAAAAGTTAGAAAAATTACAAGAAGTTCCAGAGAATACTTCGCAGAAGGAAGGTTTCCAGAACTCAAACTTCACCGGAATATCAGTACAACATAGATTGGAACTTCACCACGACGACGCAATATGACCATTCAATCGACGCTCCCAAATGGTTAGGAAAGTAGTTATGGCCCGAATGTTTTCCACTGGACCGTTGGGACTACGCCATAATGGATGGAACTGCATTGAATAAGGCTTTATGAGCCATTGGAAGAAACTGTTATGACAATATCTATTTATCCCATTGAGCGTTTCACTGAGAAAACTTTTGCCAATTGTGATTATCCGAGCCCACAGAGAATTAGTTGATTTTGCGCAGTGATCATTGAGACCTTTCCATCCATTCTATTACATTGAGTATTGTTCCCCGACCTGAGATATGAGATCTCGAGTGTGCATGCTGGAAACAATTAGAAAAGCAAAAAAATCCATCGAAGAGATTCTAATATACCTCATGTCCGAGAAGGTGATGTCCACAGGTGTCCAAGCCTCATCGACGAGTGGAGTTCAAGCCTCCCCGTCGACTGCTCATGGATCTGGACCATCCCGAGCTACGACCGAGAAAACAACCAAGCATCGTGATGACTTGGAAAATGTGAAGCTAATTCCATCCATCCTACCCGATTACATCCCACCCCTGACCGGTATGGTGAGTCATGATAGTGTCCCAAGGGACTTCGACTACATAGTCATCACTGCGTACCTCCCGAAGGGAATACAAGCAGTCAGACCGCAGTTGGAGAAGATTCCAACCTTGAATATCAGTGACTATAACCTAGGAGACCGCAAGAGTTATGGCATGCTCACACCTCACAAATATTTGACCAATATGAAGGGGAATAAGTCCAAGATAATCCCCTAGTCGTGGACTACGGACATCGCGAGGTTCGCTGTCTTGAACGTAATGAAGATACCACATTTTGGAAGGCACCAGGAGGCTAATGCGTGCATTAAGCTCCTGCTGTCGTGCTTCCATGGAAGGTATCTATGGTTAGAAAAATGCATCATCGTCGATCTGGCATTGATCCATAGGATCACCAGATTAAGCATGCAGGGACCAGACCCGCAAGACTTTTATTCAGGGAAGGTTGTAGACCACACCCTGGCACAAAATATCAAATAAACCTATGATGATGTAGAGAAAGGGAGGCGAGGCTACAAGGTAGGCTCTGTTCAGAATGGCACAGTGCGCCTTTCTTTCCAGTTGATTGGTGGTAGGCTAGTCTAAAAGAACAGACCCACACAGTTCACATGGTTTGTCATTAAACTCACAGGAAAATGCGTGGACTGAATACAGATGAACTGGGCCAGTTACCTAGTCAATTAGTTAGAACTGGATTTTCGCGAAACTCAGGATTAGGGCTATGAGTTCCATTTTAGCTGGATGTTGATCCTCATCATGTTCATTGCTTGGGAGATGCTGGAAGGTGTGACCTTCCCTGACATTGAGCCATTCGAGCCATTAGCTGTGAAGTTCACCACGCTCTGGTATTCGAGTGATATGTGGAAACAATGGCAGTCAAACACAGTATTCCATAGCTACTATCTGCAGCTAAAGAGGGTTATTGATTCTTTCCCTCGTATGATGTCAAACACCCTGGACAGGTTCAAGCCCCTTATGAATTTTCGCACAGATAGGCATTTTATTTATATTACTACACGCTCAAATGAAAGTAAAGAAGAGCTTCAGTCCTACTACAAGATCATAGAGGAGGACCTGGAAGAAATCACTAAGGAATGGCCTGCAAAGTTCCTTATACCAGTTGACCAAGAAGAACTATTCGACCCCAACCTCATTGGAAGTTCGGTGGTTACCCGCGAAGAGTATGATGCACCCAGCAGTAGCAGGAAGAAAAATAAGGAAGATGTACAGGAAATACACAACACATCAAAAGAGACTGCATTAGATTCACCTAGCGAAGGAGGAGATGACAAAGTGGAAAAAGAAGAGAAAGAAGGGGAGGAAGCCAAGCAGAATCAGGGTGAAGTAACATTGCCAAGGAACCCCCTTGAAGAGTCAGAGACATCCAATAAAAGAAAGGTTTCCCCAATGAAACCTACATCGCGGAAGAAGTCCAAAGAGAGTAATCTAAAGCTTCTTACTGTACTCACAATCGATGACTTTGAATTCATTATCGCAGTTGTATCAGATGTCTCAAAAGATATTTTGTAGAGAACTGAAGCCAAACAAGAAACCATGTAGGAAATAATTGAAGCAGATCTAAGAGGAGTACAACAAGCCCTTCACTCCAGCTAGACAATGTCCATTGTGCCCCCGCCACCAGAAGAGACAGAGTTGGGAGATGAGACTACCTAACTCTGTAGAATAGCTGATGCGACCGAAGATCACATTCATCGCATGCAGGAAGAAAAAGAACATGCCACAGTGGCCCTAAAGCAAGCGCAAGAGGAAATCATAGAGTAGTGTGAGTTGCGCAACAAGAGTAGGACGGCCTCCAAGTTAAGTTCAAAGAGGATAGAGCGTAGATCTAGTAGGAGAAAGAATAACTGCTCACATAATAGGTTGGAGTTAAATAAGCAGTCCGCAGAGAACTTCACTCTGTGACAGGATTAGANAGGAGAATAACACACTTACTATAAGAACAAGAGAACTAGTCGAAGCTACTAAGGACCAAAGATATGGATGTCGAAGTTGAAAGGACATAGGAAGACTGGAGACACCTGTCTGTACAAGAGAGTAGAGCACCTACCCTAGAAAGAGAAGAAGTATTACCCTTGAATCCTATGAGAGACGATCCATAGTGCGAATTTATCATGTCAAGAGGAGACAAGAACGATAATGGAAAGAGGAAACCAATGATTCAGATCACATGAAAGAAGGCCATAAATCTCAGTAAGAAGAGGGAAAAGTTAGAAAAATTGCAAGAAGTTCCAGAGAATACTTCACAGAAGGAAGGTTTCCAGAACTCGAACTTCACCGGAATATTAGTACAACATAGATTGGAACTTCACCATGACGACGCAATATGACCATTCAATCGACGCTCCCAAATGGTTAGGAAAGCAGTTATGGCCCGAATGTTTTCCACTGGACCGTTGGGACTGCGCCATAACGGATGGAACTGCATTGAATAAGGATTTATGAGCCATTGGAAGAAACTGTTATGACAATATCTATTTATCCCATTGAGCGGTTCACCGAGAATTTTTTTTCCAATTGTGATTATCCGAGCCCACAAAGAATTAGTTGATTTTGCGCATTGATCATTGAGACCTTTCCATCCATTCTATTACATTGAGTATTGTTCCCCGACCTGAGATATGAGATCTCGAGTGTGCATGTTGGACACAATTAGAAAAGAAAAAAAATCCATCAAAGAGATTCTAATATACCTCATGGCCGAGAAGGTGATGTCCGCAGGTGTCCAAGCCTCATCGACGAGTGGAGTTCAAGCCTCCCCGTCGACTGCTCATGGATCTGGACCATCCCGAGCTGCGACCGAGAAAACAACCAAGCATCGTGATGACTTGGAAAATGTGAAGCTAATTCCATCCATCCTACCCGATTACATCCCACCCCTGACCGGTGTGGTGAGTCATGATAGTGTCCCAAGGGACTTCGACTACATAGTCATCACTGCGTACCTCCCGAAGGGAATACAAGCAGTCAGACCGCAGTTGGATAAGATTCCAACCTTGAATATCAGTGACTATAACCTAGGAGACCGCAAGAGTTATGGCATGCTCACACCTCACAAATATTTGACCAATATGAAGGGGAATAAGTCCAAGATAATCCCCTAGTCGTGGACTACGGACATCGCGAGGTTCGCTGTCTTGAACGTAATGAAGATACCACATTTTGGAAGGCACCAGGAGGCTAATGCGTGCATTAAGCTCCTGCTGTCGTGCTTCCATGGAAGGTATCTATGGTTAGAAAAATGCATCATCGTCGATCTGGCATTGATCCATAGGATCACCAGATTAAGCATGCAGGGACCAGACCCGCAAGACTTTTATTCAGGGAAGGTTGTAGACCACACCCTGGCACAAAATATCAAATAAACCTATGATGATGTAGAGAAAGGGAGGCGAGGCTACAAGGTAGGCTCTGTTCAGAATGGCACAGTGCGCCTTTCTTTCCAGTTGATTGGTGGTAGGCTAGTCTAAAAGAACAGACCCACACAGTTCACATGGTTTGTCATTAAACTCACAGGAAAATGCGTGGACTGAATACAGATGAACTGGGCCAGTTACCTAGTCAATTAGTTAGAACTGGATTTTCGCGAAACTCAGGATTAGGGCTATGAGTTCCATTTTAGCTGGATGTTGATCCTCATCATGTTCATTGCTTGGGAGATGCTGGAAGGTGTGACCTTCCCTGACATTGAGCCATTCGAGCCATTAGCTGTGAAGTTCACCACGCTCTGGTATTCGAGTGATATGTGGAAACAATGGCAGTCAAACACAGTATTCCATAGCTACTATCTGCAGCTAAAGAGGGTTATTGATTCTTTCCCTCGTATGATGTCAAACACCCTGGACAGGTTCAAGCCCCTTATGAATTTTCGCACAGATAGGCATTTTATTTATATTACTACACGCTCAAATGAAAGTAAAGAAGAGCTTCAGTCCTACTACAAGATCATAGAGGAGGACCTGGAAGAAATCACTAAGGAATGGCCTGCAAAGTTCCTTATACCAGTTGACCAAGAAGAACTATTCGACCCCAACCTCATTGGAAGTTCGGTGGTTACCCGCGAAGAGTATGATGCACCCAGCAGTAGCAGGAAGAAAAATAAGGAAGATGTACAGGAAATACACAACACATCAAAAGAGACTGCATTAGATTCACCTAGCGAAGGAGGAGATGACAAAGTGGAAAAAGAAGAGAAAGAAGGGGAGGAAGCCAAGCAGAATCAGGGTGAAGTAACATTGCCAAGGAACCCCCTTGAAGAGTCAGAGACATCCAATAAAAGAAAGGTTTCCCCAATGAAACCTACATCGCGGAAGAAGTCCAAAGAGAGTAATCTAAAGCTTCTTACTGTACTCACAATCGATGACTTTGAATTCATTATCGCAGTTGTATCAGATGTCTCAAAAGATATTTTGTAGAGAACTGAAGCCAAACAAGAAACCATGTAGGAAATAATTGAAGCAGATCTAAGAGGAGTACAACAAGCCCTTCACTCCAGCTAGACAATGTCCATTGTGCCCCCGCCACCAGAAGAGACAGAGTTGGGAGATGAGACTACCTAACTCTGTAGAATAGCTGATGCGACCGAAGATCACATTCATCGCATGCAGGAAGAAAAAGAACATGCCACAGTGGCCCTAAAGCAAGCGCAAGAGGAAATCATAGAGTAGTGTGAGTTGCGCAACAAGAGTAGGACGGCCTCCAAGTTAAGTTCAAAGAGGATAGAGCGTAGATCTAGTAGGAGAAAGAATAACTGCTCACATAATAGGTTGGAGTTAAATAAGCAGTCCGCAGAGAACTTCACTCTGTGACAGGATTAGAGAAAATGGAGGAATACCCAATGGAGAATCAAGTGGTGAAGCTTGTTGAAGCCATTTGGTAGCTTCAATAGAGAATGGTAGAATTGGAGCTAAAAACAATGCCAAGCACTCCGTAGGAAGTGTGAGACTAGAGAGAAGAAACTGCTTGGAGCGTACTTGAAAGGATCAAAGCATTAGCTGTGAAATGTAAATAGCTAAGTAGTTGTAGTGCACAGAATTATGAGCGCCTTACCATGTACCTTGAACTGAAAATACTGGAGTCGAAGCTCCAGGAAGAAAAGTAGAAAGAAACAATAGTACAAGTGCAGTTGAATCCCTTTTCATGGGTCGAGTGAATGAAAATATCCCAAGAATAGCACACGACTCAACAACAGGTCCATGCCATATAAATCAAAGTCACAGAAGTGACTCAGAAGCTCCAGACAGTCCAGGATGTAGCTTGCCTACTTTTTGAGGAGATTGAAGGCCGAAGAGAAGAGCTAGAACAAGTAGTCACTTTGGTAGAACAACACTTAGCNAGGCAGAGACATCCAATAAAAGAAAGGTTTCCCCAATGAAACCTACATCGCGGAAGAAGTCCAAAGAGAGTAATCGGGGAAGAAGTCCTTGAAGAAGCTTCTTACTGTACTCACAGTCGATGACTTTGAATTCATTATCGCAGTTGTATCAGATGCCTCAAAAGATATTTTGTAGAGAACTGAAGCCAAACAAGAAACCATGTATGAAATAATTGAAGCAGATCTGAGAGGAGTACAACAAGCCCTTCACTCCAGCTAGACAATGTCCATTGTGCCCCCGCCACCAGAAGAGACAGAGTTGGGAGATGAGCCTACCTAACTCTGTAGAATAGTTGATGCGACCGAAGCTCACATTCATCGCATGAAGGAAGAAAAAGAACATGCCACAGTGGCCCTAAAGCAAGCACAAGAGGAAATCATAGAGTAGTGTCGAGTTGCGCAACAGGAGTAGGATGGCCTCCAAATTAAGTTCAAAGAGGATAGAGCGTAGATCTAGTAGGAGAAAGAATAACTGCTCACATAATAGGTTGGAGTTAAATAAGCAGTCCGCAGAGAACTTCACTCTGTGACAGGATTAGAGAAAATGGAGGAATACCCAATGGAGAATCAAGTGGTGAAGCTTGTTGAAGCCATTTGGTAGCTTCAATAGAGAATGGTAGAATTGGAGCTAAAAACAATGCCAAGCACTCCGTAGGAAGTGTGAGACTAGAGAGAAGAAACTGCTTGGAGCGTACTTGAAAGGATCAAAGCATTAGCTGTGAAATGTAAATAGCTAAGTAGTTGTAGTGCACAGAATTATGAGCGCCTTACCATGTACCTTGAACTGAAAATACTGGAGTCGAAGCTCCAGGAAGAAAAGTAGAAAGAAACAATAGTACAAGTGCAGTTGAATCCCTTTTCATGGGTCGAGTGAATGAAAATATCCCAAGAATAGCACACGACTCAACAACAGGTCCATGCCATATAAATCAAAGTCACAGAAGTGACTCAGAAGCTCCAGACAGTCCAGGATGTAGCTTGCCTACTTTTTGAGGAGATTGAAGGCCGAAGAGAAGAGCTAGAACAAGTAGTCACTTTGGTAGAACAACACTTAGCAGTACCTATGGATGAGGCAATATTCAAAAGTTCTTCGAGCTGGAGGCCTTGGCGCAACAACAAGTTGAAGCAGCTCGAGCCAAGCTCAAGGATTTTTAGGCAGATTTACCTAGACCAAAGTGACTTGGGATGAGTCACAGGTGAGTGTTGGGGGCTTGTTGGATCTTGACCAATTTTTGGAGATCATTGGTCATGTTTGACCTATTTTGGTACTTCGACAGGATGGTCGAAGGCGGAGCATAAGTCAAAGCAGAGATCGTGGGATCTCGACCCCTTTTTAGGGAATTTTTTGGGATTAGGGTTTATGTAATGGGTATGGGATGTCCGCCCATGGGTTTTACCCATGTTCAGGCCCATTTTGTAATGTATAAATAGGAATCTAGGTGATGTAAGAAAGAGAGACCTAGTAGAATTGGCTTAGTGTGAAGCTAGAGGCTTTGTGCATGCTATATGTTAAGACTTGCAGAGCTAAGTGCAAGTGATTGTAAGAGGCCTATGCGAAGACTGTGGAAGAAGGCTTTGTGATGTGAGCTAACTTGGGGAAGGAGGATCTGGTGAGGTGCGCACAGATATCCTGTCCTATGTGGAGTAGGGTTTTTGGGCTATGTGCTTGTAGAATATTGACAGAAGATAATAAAGAAGAGAAGATTTGGTGGACGTAGCCCCACACTGGGGTGAACAACATATATCCTGTGTTATGGTACCTTTGTGCATTATGGTTGTATGTTAGTGATGGGATTTATGCTTAGTGTCGATATATTTATGTATGATGCATCTGGTATAATATCTTAGTTCTTGGTAATGTGAATGAATGTTAGATCTGATCTATATCTCCATGCTAAGTGCTTGAATGTGTTAGATCTTGTTGAATGTTGTGCTGCTCTGTAATTAGGGTTTATATCTGTGATGTGAATAAGGGTGATTGATAACTATTAAGTGCTTGTTAGAGTGGTGTAATCATAGATCTTTGTCCTATATAAGTTTACATACACTTGAGTCCTGTAACCACCCCTGCCTCTACCTCGAGTGAGACTTCATCTGCTTCGCAGGTGTTGCCAAAAGGGCTGATAGTTAGGGTTTTTTTGGTGCATTGTTGAAGCGTTGAACCCTGGGCCTGCCCCTGTGCCAACAGAGACTGACTCAGGAGAAGGAGAGTAACCTTCATCTCTATCTATGATTGAGTCGGCAGAAAGAGAGTAACCTTTGTCCCTAACTATTTATGTGCCAGGAGAAGGAGAGTAACCTTCGTCCCTAACTTTAGCTGAGTTGGAAGGCTATCAGGCTGTAAAAGCATAAAAAATGGATATTGTTGAGCAATGAGAACCCCATGGTAATCCATGATCTCCTAGAATATGTTGTTTTGAGGTAACACAATACAGAGGGATGCCTTGACATTGCAAGTTTGAGGGACACCTTGACTATAAGACTCGATAGAGTCTATAGAATTCTTCCTGTGTGAGAAAACCTTGGCAAGGAAATATGGATCACCCAAGGGACTGTATAGCAGAGAAGGGGATGCTTGAGCCTAGGCCTAGAGGGTGAGTGACCACAAGGAATAGGAGACCTTAATAGTTCTTGTAAACTATTTATTGGGATCATGGACACGATGGGTAGTTCTTCCTGTGCGAGAAAACCTTGGCAAGGCAAGATGGATCACCCGAGGGACTGTATAGCAGAGAAGGGGATGCTTGAGCCTGGTCCTGGAGGGTGAGTGACCACAAGGAAGATGAAACCTTGATAGTTTTTGTAAACTATTGATGGGGATCATGCACTCAATGTGTATGTCAAGGAAAAAAAATGAGCCTGGATAACAAAAGAACCACGTGGATACAAATCTACAAAACTTTGCAAATAATTATTGTGCTAAGATTATGAAATATTTCCTAGAAATTTTATGCAATGTTTTCGCATAAGACTATGATTAACGTTCTCATTGTCCAAGAATTATTGAAAGTAGGTGACCAAGATTTAAGGTCTAAAAAAGGACCTGACCGAGGAAGACGGATCAAGATTTCTGAAACAACTGAATGAGAAAGGCATGACAGGTGTTTTGAGAAAGAACACCGATGATGATGTTCCTTTAATAGGGAGGGAATTGTAACACCCATGTTTTCCCCAGCTTGTCATTAATCATAAAATAAGATTACCATGCTAAGGCATGTGGACAATGCAAATGTATTATTGTTAAACTACCCATAACTAACTGTTGGGGGGTGAAGCCTTGAAGTACGAGCCATGATATCTCTAGAGGAAAGAAACCAGTTAATTAAGAAAGGACCAGTGGTTGAATTATCAACCACCCCCATGAATGGAAGCATGGTCTAACTGCAAGATGTCATCTCGAAGTACCACATAGACCTACAGACCCGAGATTCCTTCTGATAGAAAGAACAGGACAGGTCGAAAACCTTCCAGAGGAGGGAAGGTAAGTTACATATAGAGACACAACAAGAGAGGAGACATGGGAGACAATAGCACAATATCGTAAAGGAGATGTGTGAACCCAATGGAAGTGTCGAGAACACGGCCTGAAGGACTCGAAGACGAGCTTGATGTTGAGGAAGCATCTGATCAATCTCGCAGAGTAGTTGTGACAGAGATATTTTCTCTGAGAGATGGCGTAAATTCCCTAGTCATATCATGGCTTGGCATGGGGGTGGCCAGAGTGCTAAGAATGAATGCCTCTGAGCCTATGGTTGGGTGGAAAGGCACACACCCACAATTAGTTGTTTGGATTCAAATTGTAATAGATAAGTATTCTCATAGCATGTGAAATTAAGTTGTAATTATGTGATGAAATGGGATGTACTGTGAATGAACCAGGGATGTGTATGTTATCTTAATGGTTTTACTGTATATCTTTATTCTTGTTTAAATTGTGTATTTAAAAAAGTATGGATTGGACATGTTTTGTATTCGTAAATGCTTATGCCCTGTGGTGGCTTAAGCTAGAGCCACATACTATGAGTTTGTTGACCTTAGGTACAGTTTCATGTATGTATGTCGACCCTCCTAGTCGTTCTAAGTCCCTTGGAGGACGAAGTTTGTTAAGCTCAGGAGAGGTAGTGCAGATATACATAGGCTCTCTATGAGGCAAACAAAGACTGAGAACCACTTAAGTTATAGACTTGATGAAGGAGTGCAAGAGTTGTGTAGAAAATCCTTCTAAGTGTTAAGTCCAGGAGAAAGAGCGCAATGCTCTTAAGTCCTTCATAATTGACGAATATCAAGAAGAATAACAAGATTCAAGTATCGAAAGGGAATATCCTTTCGTTTGGAATATGAATGGACAAGACCCATTTGGGAGGATCCGAGGTCTATCACGACCGTTAGATTTGAAGAAGGAGTGCATGCGTTAACGCCTCAACTCCTTTAGCCTTCACAAGTTTGACAAATGTGGGTAATCATTGTGAAGGGGATGGATCCTTTGAATTATGAAACCTGATGTCATGATATGATCTGGGCCGTAGATCCAAGGATCTATTGGGACCCACCTTGACCGTCGAATCTATGAGTTCAGAGTTCGCACGACAAGAGAATCATGTGTTGATGTGACTAAACTTCTGAAAGCCAACTTCGTGAAGTCGACCTAGACCGTAGATATATGGATCCTACGGGACTCCCCTCGTCCATCCGATCCATGAGATTTGATTTCATGGATTGTGAGTTAAAGTGGAGTTAGCTTTTTAAGGTTTCAGAATCTCGGGAGCTCGAAGCTCCGGGAGGTCAAATTTTCACGATTGTCAAGTTACCTGAACTACCAGAGTAACAAGAACTGTAGAAGACTTAAGAATCTGACAAAGGGGATGGATGGGAACCGTTTAATAGGAGAAAAGGCCATCCCTATCGTTAGATCGATTCAGACACTCACTGAGTTTCCAAACACTTTGGAGGAAGACTTGTACAAGGAGTACACCAGGCCAACACTTGGACGAAGTGTTGAAAGATAGTCCTTTGGAAGAAGTAGAAGGGTAGAATTCCTTGTGAGACTGAGCAAGTTCGAGAAGCTCAGAGGGGATGGTGTAAGGAGTATACAAGAGTCAAACTTATGCCAAGTCTAGAAGCTTAGGTTGAGACCCAAAATCAAGGACTCGTATAAGGATCAAAGGTCAAGGCCTTTGAAACGTTTGGAATCTTCCAAGTTAGGGAAGAAGGTGTATGCATAGGAGGATATCAGATCTCAGTCGTTAGATCTGAGTACGAGGACCAATAACCATTGGATCCAAAGGAAATTTCACGAGGCCTAAACCATTTGTAAGTGCACATAAGAGTGGACTTGTGAAGTCCCAAAGTTTTGAAACTAGTCGAAATTGTCCATCGTCAAGGTTGACAGGTGGTAGTAGATACGAGAGTTCGAGGATTCAGACATCGAAATAATTTTGAGAGAGAAATATAAACTTCGCAAGAGGCGAAGTGTGAAGTAACTTTGAGCCGTTAGATTCAGAAGAGATGTGGCGTAGATCGGTGGATTCTCAGTAAAGTCTTGAAGTAATTCATAGCCATCAGATTAAGAGGATAGGTGGTAAAAATCTCTAGATTTTGGGTAAAGACCCGAAGCAAGCCTCAATCGTCCTATTCAAGTGGACATGCGATAGGAATATGCTTACTTTGAGGGGAAGTGAAGTTTGAGATTTGATATCTCAGAAGTCCGGAGACCTGAAGGAAATCTTGACCATTGATCGAGAGAAGGGCCACATGACTGTTGATCTAGTTGAAAGGTCAAACCCTCGAAGCAAAGGCAGAGCCGTTGATTGAGAAGGACAGGTGTCCAAAAATCATTGACTCTAGAAGATTGACGTACAAAAGAAAGGAAAGATTAAGACTTGAGAATTCCAAAACAAATCACAGTCATTGATTTGAAAGAGGTCAGATCTGATCCACAACTTTGAAAGGGATAGATCTGAGCCGTCAGTTCAGAGGCACCGTCAAGATCATGAGATCGATGGTCCTGTATCATTGTGGAGATTGGAGATGTGAGAACTTTAAAAATTTGAGGGTCAGTGGCAATCCAAACCATAGTTTTGAAGAAAGGACACGTGGAGGCTCAAGGAGAATTGCGGGCTGAAAGGCAGTTTGGTTTCAAACCGCCTTTGGCCATGCCCACAATTGTGTGTTTTCATGAGATTATCACCCAAGGTCACCTCAAGGAGGGGCTTATAAGAAAATGGGCTAACTCCCAAACTCATAGATTCCCCAAGCACAGAGGGAAGGTTGCGGGTACCATTAGACCTGCACCTGGAAGTCGAAAGGGTCTACGTTTAATTACAGAGTCAGACCATCAGGGTCTCAGAGATTCGTTTGGCTTCAAAGTCAGAGATCCTTGACGAGGAGGTCAGACTGGTTCCCTGAATTTCCAAATTAGAAACCATGAATGGAGAATTTGTCCTTTAAGAAAAGCAAAAAAAATTATGCCTTGTCATGGGTGTGTTACACATTGCCAGTTCTTTGAAGATTTCAGTTTACAGATTCATGTAGTAGCTCTACTCTGATCCAGATGCATTGCAGGGAATAATTAATGAGCTAATCAAAATTGATGAGAACAAATATGTGATTTTGATCACCTAATACAAAGTCAAGAAAAGACGAATATTAAGTTCGACAAGTAGGCCTGTCGATGAAGCTTTGAGAAGGGTGATCTTGTCCTCCTATGCAACAAACAAAATGAAAAAATAGGTAAAAATGGTAACTTTGAAATTATTTGGTTATATCCTTATATGATTGAAGATGTTGTAGGTGCCAATTATTTCTATATAATTCATTTGGATGGTGAGACCTTCCCTTGCTAGTGAATGGGAAAGCTTTGAAATTGTTCTACAAATGTAATATATGATTCCTTCGGGGCATCCTTGTACTATAGTAAGTTTTCTGACTTTATATATTTGTGTTTTTTGTATTATTGGGTGTTGCATTTTTTTCTTATTTGAATAAAGGAAATGATGCTTACATTATATGAAATTCTCTAAAAGTTGGTGGTATGTGCTTCCCTCATTTCATTTCATGCAAGGGTTTAGTTTTATATCAAGGAAGGGATAAGGCACTTGTGTCTTTACCCTCCCTTTCAAAATACCCATTTTTTGAGAATGTTTCGGGTCTATAGGTTTCTAGATATTTTGTAGTTATCACGCACTCTTGAGATGAGCACATGTACCCAAGTTGGAGCTAGTTATTACACCTCAATTTCTTTGCACTTGTCACACCTAGGGACATGGAAAATACTTGTTTTCCTAGCACTTGTCACATGTATAAGGGTTAATATTGTTCCCCCTTGGTAATTAGGAAAATATTAAAACTAACTTTTATTGTTATGTTGTTTTAAGAGAGATCAGTAGGTGTGCATCACCTAATGGCTTGCCAAGAAGCTATAACCATCACTCCAAGTGGGTAACTTACATTGGGATCCATGTAACATGACCCAAGATCTATGACACTGCATTGGGATCTGTGACATTGGGTTGGGATCTGTGTACTAATTTTTTATAATATCTAAAAACATGGGGGTATGAAACATATTCCTTGGGATCCATGCACTAAATTGGGATACACACCATTGCTTTGGGATTCATGACAATGCATCATCCCATAAAAAGAACACCACATAATCACACTTTCCACATGGACCACTCAAAGTTGTTCTCCTTTTTCAATTGGATGTTGTACTCACATACACATTATTATTTCCTCCTTGGACAACACATGGGATTTTATTGATGCATTGGAGGACTCCTAGGAGGTGGTTACATTGTGTTAGATTGACTATGGGATGATGTGGCATTGGCCATAGTGATTTGCTTGAGGAGAATATTTATTGAGGATGCCACATGTACCATTTACATTGCATTCTACCTTAGATGGCCTACATGTGTGGGGTGACATCACACACATAGCGGTTGTTGTCTCATTCTTTGTCCACTTCATTTTTCTTGGGAGTTGGTTAGAGGGGAACTTTAGTCCTTGGACCATCCTTGACTTATTCTTCACTTATCTTTGGACATTGACACACTTTATGAGAGGGAACATTTCTTCTAGGACCTTTGGTCCACACATGTATCCCTTTACTGTTGCATTTGGACCATTTTGAGGTGGCTCTCTTGTATTGGAGGGTTACTTATCCCCATTTGTTGTATTTTTCCCATGGTTTTGAGCTAGCACATTGTATTAATCATTGTTGGAGATTAATGGGAAAGCTTGCCTAAAGAAGTTC
This sequence comes from Picea glauca, assembly GCA_000966675.3. Classification (NCBI taxonomy): domain Eukaryota; kingdom Viridiplantae; phylum Streptophyta; class Pinopsida; order Pinales; family Pinaceae; genus Picea; species Picea glauca. Next base: position 59,109 of record JZKD02S1664933.1, read on the forward strand.
TTTATAATCTATATATATTTTACGTGATGTTTTGGGATATTGTTCAAGGGATTACATAAGCTATTTTTTTAGGTTTGTTGGAGGACAAAGATAACACAAGACCAAAGAAGTGCATCTTTGTCCACTTAGAGGGGCATCTAAGGTTGATCTGGATTTTATGAGAAGAACAAAATGAATACAGATTATTAACAAATTCTTAACACAAAATAACAGAGATACAAAAAAACTGGTGTTCTATTCAATAATGAAATAAGTTGAAACTGTAAAATGCAACGGAAACAAGCTTGCTAGAATGGTGGCGGCTTATCTCTGAGAAGAGATGTGAGGGCTTCGCTCATTCATAAGAAGATGATTACAATGAGGCTATAAAGGAATTTTACAATAAACAGGAATGCCAAAAACCCTAGACATCCAAAAACCTAACCATAGGATATGAAGCGCCAAAAGTCATGTGGGCCCTGTTTTGGTAAGTTAGTACATTAACTTCCTGGGGTCGTAACCTTTGCATACGATCTTCGTTTTAGGTGTATGATAACCCGTTGGAAAGGTATCATCGAGGAGATTCATTTTGGGGCCTCAATAATTCCATAGGATATCATTGAGAAGCTCGATCCCGAAAAAACCTTCATTTAGTCCCTCAAAATGGCCCCGGAAGTGAAAACTGCTAAAAATAGTAAATTGCCAAAATTGCCAGAAACTGTTTTGAGCCAGTTGGAAAAGGTGGGTGGCCACCGATATCCATATGGATCAATCCTCCCTCCTTAGGAAGTAATGGTCTCCATTGCTTTGATTTTCCCCATCAGATGAGGAAATTTCTGCTAAATTTGGCCTCGGGTGAGCCACTTGCCTTGGTGCAGGAGCTGCCCTGCTTTGACGACTCGATAAAGATGGATCCTTTGCTGTTAAGTTCCCTTGATCTGTGTGTCCAAAATATGATCGTTGGATGCCTGTTGGATGTAGTTAGGGTTGAGATCTGTTGGTTTCATTTGTTCTGCTACATCTGAGGTGTCCAATAATGGTGGGAAATAAGGGCGAGGGAGATCCACATTGAACACTGGGTGTAGGCCAAGGAAAGGAGGAATGTTGAGCTCAAAAGCATTATCCTCCACAGACTTGGTGATGGTGTACGACCCATAACAGAGTGGGTGAAGCTTTTGATGGTGTCCCGTAAGGCGTTCTTTCAGCAAATGCAACCAAACTTTGTCTCCCACCTAAGACTTATGTGGCACCCGATCTTGATCATGGTGTTGTTTGTACTTGTCATTGGACTTCTTTAGGATATACTGAACCTGTTGGTAGATGTGCTACATCTAATTAATGAACTGGGTGGCTTTGTCAGCTTCATTTGGAATAGGAGATGAGTCAGTCGAGGTGACCACAAGGGGAAGTGCAACATCTATGGGACCCAATGGTTGGAATCCCAACCCCACCTGAAAAGGGATGTGGCTGGTTGAACTATGTAGGGATCTGTTATAGCTATGATGGACATAGGGAAGGCTCTCATCCGATGTGTGAGGGTGATTTGAATTATACATGCGAAGGATATGCACAACCATTCGATTTATGACCTCGGATTGGCCATCTGTCTAGGGGTGGAAGGCCATGGATTTAGTTAGCTTCATGTCTAGCAGTGACCAGAGGCTCGACCAGAATGTGTTGAGAAATCGAATACCCATGTCTGAGACAATGGTTTGTGGGAGTCCAAAATGTACCCAGACCCATTCAAAGAAGAGCTTGGAAGTGGCCTCTGTTGTGATGCTCTTTTTGCAGGCAATCAAAATTGCCATCTTAGAAAAGAGGTCAACAACCACAAAAGCACAGTAATTTCCCCGCTTGGTGGATGGGAGGCCCAACATGTAGTCCATTGAGATGGATTCCCATGGCCTGTCAGGAGTAGGAAGAGGGGTGTACAGGCCCTGTTTATTAGTGGTTGGTTTGGCAATAGCGCGGGACCTGATATACTTGTTGACCTCCTGTTGGAGTTTCGGCTAGTAGAAATGTTTCTGTAGCATCGCCACTATCTCTTCGATGCTGAAGTGTCCTACCAACCGACTGTAGTGGGATTCCAGATCAGATTTGATCAATTGCTTGATGGGACATAGATATGACCCAGACGACATAACAACCCATCCTGAAGATAGAAATTATCGACAACTATGTTTGTACCCAAGATTTGGTAGGTGGTGGCGAAGTTTGTATTTGTCTCGTAGAGTTGGGGCCATCCAGAGGTCTCATGGACACAAGAGTCTAGCACCGTGGTGAGTGACGTGGCTGGTGGTCTGCTGAGGCAATCAACGACACAATTGGTGATTCTTGTTTTATACTTGATGTTGAGGTGGAATTGTTGCAAGTATGTGGACCACTTTTGATGGCGGTCATTCTAAAATTTTCCTTGTGTCTGCATAAATTGCAGTGGCTTATGATCAGTGTGGATGACTATCTCCTTCCCAAGAATGTAATGTCTCCACTGGCGGCATGCTTGCACAATGGAGACATTTCTTTTTCATAAGTAGGGTACTTACGGACAATATCAAAGAGTGCCTCACTATGATAGGCCACGGGGTGGCCGTGCTGAGTGAGAATGGCACCCAAAACATAGTCTGAAGCATCTATCTTGATCTTAAAGGGATGTTGCAGGTCTGGTAGTGAAAGTATTGGGGATGAGCACAAGCGCTGCTTCAAATCATTGAATGCTTGTTGTTGGGAACAACCCCACACAAATTTTACCTTACCACCACCCCTGGTGATTTGGCTAAGGGCCCATGCAATATGGGAGAATCCCAACACAAACTTGCGGTAGAAATTGGCAAGGCCCAAGAAGCTTTGAAGCTCAGTGAGTGTGGTTGGGGCTAGTTAGTCATGGATGACTTAGATCTTGGCTGGATCCACATATACACCATGTTGATCAATGATGTAGCCCAGGTAATGGACCCTGTCCATGCTGAAGGATCATTTTTCCAAGTTGGCGTAAAGCTTGTGTTGCCGCAGGGTGTGTAGAACCTATTGAATATGCTGCAAGTGTTCGGCCCAAGTCTTACTGTAAATGAGAGTGTCATCCAGATACACCACTACAAAATTTTTGGTGAAAGGTTGCAGGATATCATCCATCATCTTCATGAAAGTGGTCGGGGCATTTTTCAAACCAAAGGGCATGACCAACCATTCAAAAAGGCCTTCCTTTGACTTGAAGGTGGTCTTCCATACATCTGTTTTCTCTATCAGGACTTGGTGGTAGCCAGACTTCAGATCAATCTTACTGAAGTATTCATCCCTCGTGAGTTGATCAAGGAGCTCTTCAATTCGAGGAATCAGGTATCGATTTATGACTATGATTTTATTCAGAGCCCGGTAATCAATGCAAAGTCACCAAGTTCCATATTTCTTTTGTACCAACATGATTGGGCTCTCCCAAGGTGATGAGATGGGACGGATGTGCCCCTTGTGGAGAAGTTCTTGGATTTGTCGCTTGATCTCCTCATTCTCTAACAGAGAGTGATGATAGACTGGCCAATTGGGAAATGGTGCACCGGGGGTTAGATCGATGGGGTTCTTGACCTGGCAGTGCAGAGGTTCCCCAGTAGGTGAGGAGAATATAGCCAAGTATTCTTCCACGACCTTATCTACTTGATTCTGCTGTGTGGAGAGGTCGACCCCATAGACCCTGGATGTGCCTGTGATCTTTCTCTTATTCTGAGAGTGAATGACAAAGAAGAAAAACTTCCCTGTCTGAGATATGACCTTCCTGCATTGCTTAACAAAGATCAAGGAAATAACACTAGGTGGGACTACCTCAGGTATCCTGTACAATTTCTTGTTCAAAGTAATAATAACACTACAAGGCCTAGACTCATATACAACATGACGTTTCCATAAATAAGGTTGGCCCAAAAGAACATCACAAACTTTGANTTAAGTTCAAAGAGGATAGAGCGTAGATCTAGTAGGAGAAAGAATAACTGCTCACATAATAGGTTGGAGTTAAATAAGCAGTCCGCAGAGAACTTCACTCTGTGACAGGATTAGAGAAAATGGAGGAATACCCAATGGAGAATCAAGTGGTGAAGCTTGTTGAAGCCATTTGGTAGCTTCAATAGAGAATGGTAGAATTGGAGCTAAAAACAATGCCAAGCACTCCGTAGGAAGTGTGAGACTAGAGAGAAGAAACTGCTTGGAGCGTACTTGAAAGGATCAAAGCATTAGCTGTGAAATGTAAATAGCTAAGTAGTTGTAGTGCACAGAATTATGAGCGCCTTACCATGTACCTTGAACTGAAAATACTGGAGTCGAAGCTCCAGGAAGAAAAGTAGAAAGAAACAATAGTACAAGTGCAGTTGAATCCCTTTTCATGGGTCGAGTGAATGAAAATATCCCAAGAATAGCACACGACTCAACAACAGGTCCATGCCATATAAATCAAAGTCACAGAAGTGACTCAGAAGCTCCAGACAGTCCAGGATGTAGCTTGCCTACTTTTTGAGGAGATTGAAGGCCGAAGAGAAGAGCTAGAACAAGTAGTCACTTTGGTAGAACAACACTTAGCGGTACCTATGGATGAGGCAATATTCAAAAGTTCGTCGAGCTGGAGGCCTTGGCGCAACAACAAGTTGAAGCAGCTCGAGCCAAGCTCAAGGATTTTTAGGCAGATTTACCTAGACCAAAGTGACTCGGGATGAGTCACAGGTGAGTGTTGGGGGCTTGTTGGCTCTTGACCAAGTTTTGGAGATCATTGGTCATGTTTGACCTATTTTGGTACTTCGACAGGATGGTCGAAGGCGGAGCATAAGTCAAAGCAGAGATCGTGGGATCTCGACCCCTTTTTAGGGCATTTTTTGGGATTAGGGTTTATGTAATGGGTATGGGATGTCCGCCCATGGGTTTTACCCATGTTTAGGCCCATTTTGTAATGTATAAATAGGAATCTAGGCGATGTAAGAAAGAGAGACCTAGTAGAATTGGCTTAGTGTGAAGCTAGAGGCTTTGTGCATGCTATATGTTAAGACTTGCAGAGCTAAGTGCAAGTGATTGTAAGAGGCCTGTGCGAAGACTATGGAAGAAGGCTTTGTGATGTGAGCTAACTCGGGGAAGGAGGATCTGGTGAGGTGCGCACAGATATCCTGTCCTATGTGGAGTAGGGTTTTTGGGCTATGTGCTTGTAGAATATTGACAAAAGATAATAAAGAAGAGAAGATTTGGTGGACGTAGCCCCACACTGGGGTGAACAACGTATATCCTGTGTTATGGTACCTTTGTGCATTAGGGTTGTATGTTAGTGATGTGATTTATGCTTAGTGTCGATATATTTATGTATGATGCATCTGGTATAATATCTTAGTTCTTGGTAATGTGAATGAATGTTAGATCTGATCTATATCTCCATGCTAAGTGCTTGAATGTGTTAGATCTTGTTGAATGTTGTGCTTCTCTGTAATTAGGGTTTATATCTGCGATGTGAATAAGGGTGATTGATAACTGCTAAGTGCTTGTTAGAGTGGTGTAATCATAGATCTTTGTCCTAGATAAGTTTACATACACTTGAGTCCTGTAACCACCCCTGCCTCTACCTCGAGTGAGACTTCATCTGCTTCGCAGGTGTTGCCGAAAGGGCTGATAGTTAGGGTTTTTTTGGTGCATTGTTGAAGCGTTGAACCCTGGGCCTGCCCCTGTGCCAACAGAGACTGACTCAGGAGAAGGAGAGTAACCTTCATCCCTATCTATGATTGAGTCGGCAAAAAGAGAGTAACCTTTGTCCCTAACTATTTATGTGCCAGGAGAAGGAGAGTAACCTTCGTCCCTAACTTTAGCTGATTTGGAAGGTTATTAGGCTGTAAAAGCATAAAAAATGGATATTGTTGAGCAATGAGAACCCCATGGTAATCCATGAGCTCCTAGAATATGTTGTTTTGAGGTAACACAATACAGAGGGATGCCTTGACATTGCAAGTTTGAGGGACACCTTGACTATAAGACTCGATAGAGTCTCTAGAATTCTTCCTGTGTGAGAAAACCTTGGCAAGGCAATATGGATCACCCAAGGGACTGTATAGCAGAGAAGGGGATGCTTGAGCCTAGGCCTAGAGGGTGAGTGACCACAAGGAATAGGAGACCTTAATAGTTCTTGTAAACTATTTATTGGGATCATGGACACGATGGGTAGTTCTTCCTGTGCGAGAAAACCTTGGCAAGGCAAGATGGATCACCCGAGGGACTGTATAGCAGAGAAGGGGATGCTTGAGCCTGGTCCTGGAGGGTGAGTGACCACAAGGAAGATGAAACCTTGATAGTTTTTGTAAACTATTGATGGGGATCATGCACTCAATGTGTATGTCAAGGAAAAAAAATGAGCCTGGATAACAAAAGAACCACGTGGATACAAATCTACAAAACTTTGCAAATAATTATTGTGCTAAGATTATGAAATATTTCCTAGAAATTTTATGCAATGTTTTCGCATAAGACTATGATTAACGTTCTCATTGTCCAAGAATTATTGAAAGTAGGTGACCAAGATTTAAGGTCTAAAAAAGGACCTGACCGAGGAAGACGGATCAAGATTTCTGAAACAACTGAATGAGAAAGGCATGACAGGTGTTTTGAGAAAGAACACCGATGATGATGTTCCTTTAATAGGGAGGGAATTGTAACACCCATGTTTTCCCCAGCTTGTCATTAATCATAAAATAAGATTACCATGCTAAGGCATGTGGACAATGCAAATGTATTATTGTTAAACTACCCATAACTAACTGTTGGGGGGTGAAGCCTTGAAGTACGAGCCATGATATCTCTAGAGGAAAGAAACCAGTTAATTAAGAAAGGACCAGTGGTTGAATTATCAACCACCCCCATGAATGGAAGCATGGTCTAACTGCAAGATGTCATCTCGAAGTACCACATAGACCTACAGACCCGAGATTCCTTCTGATAGAAAGAACAGGACAGGTCGAAAACCTTCCAGAGGAGGGAAGGTAAGTTACATATAGAGACACAACAAGAGAGGAGACATGGGAGACAATAGCACAATATCGTAAAGGAGATGTGTGAACCCAATGGAAGTGTCGAGAACACGGCCTGAAGGACTCGAAGACGAGCTTGATGTTGAGGAAGCATCTGATCAATCTCGCAGAGTAGTTGTGACAGAGATATTTTCTCTGAGAGATGGCGTAAATTCCCTAGTCATATCATGGCTTGGCATGGGGGTGGCCAGAGTGCTAAGAATGAATGCCTCTGAGCCTATGGTTGGGTGGAAAGGCACACACCCACAATTAGTTGTTTGGATTCAAATTGTAATAGATAAGTATTCTCATAGCATGTGAAATTAAGTTGTAATTATGTGATGAAATGGGATGTACTGTGAATGAACCAGGGATGTGTATGTTATCTTAATGGTTTTACTGTATATCTTTATTCTTGTTTAAATTGTGTATTTAAAAAAGTATGGATTGGACATGTTTTGTATTCGTAAATGCTTATGCCCTGTGGTGGCTTAAGCTAGAGCCACATACTATGAGTTTGTTGACCTTAGGTACAGTTTCATGTATGTATGTCGACCCTCCTAGTCGTTCTAAGTCCCTTGGAGGACGAAGTTTGTTAAGCTCAGGAGAGGTAGTGCAGATATACATAGGCTCTCTATGAGGCAAACAAAGACTGAGAACCACTTAAGTTATAGACTTGATGAAGGAGTGCAAGAGTTGTGTAGAAAATCCTTCTAAGTGTTAAGTCCAGGAGAAAGAGCGCAATGCTCTTAAGTCCTTCATAATTGACGAATATCAAGAAGAATAACAAGATTCAAGTATCGAAAGGGAATATCCTTTCGTTTGGAATATGAATGGACAAGACCCATTTGGGAGGATCCGAGGTCTATCACGACCGTTAGATTTGAAGAAGGAGTGCATGCGTTAACGCCTCAACTCCTTTAGCCTTCACAAGTTTGACAAATGTGGGTAATCATTGTGAAGGGGATGGATCCTTTGAATTATGAAACCTGATGTCATGATATGATCTGGGCCGTAGATCCAAGGATCTATTGGGACCCACCTTGACCGTCGAATCTATGAGTTCAGAGTTCGCACGACAAGAGAATCATGTGTTGATGTGACTAAACTTCTGAAAGCCAACTTCGTGAAGTCGACCTAGACCGTAGATATATGGATCCTACGGGACTCCCCTCGTCCATCCGATCCATGAGATTTGATTTCATGGATTGTGAGTTAAAGTGGAGTTAGCTTTTTAAGGTTTCAGAATCTCGGGAGCTCGAAGCTCCGGGAGGTCAAATTTTCACGATTGTCAAGTTACCTGAACTACCAGAGTAACAAGAACTGTAGAAGACTTAAGAATCTGACAAAGGGGATGGATGGGAACCGTTTAATAGGAGAAAAGGCCATCCCTATCGTTAGATCGATTCAGACACTCACTGAGTTTCCAAACACTTTGGAGGAAGACTTGTACAAGGAGTACACCAGGCCAACACTTGGACGAAGTGTTGAAAGATAGTCCTTTGGAAGAAGTAGAAGGGTAGAATTCCTTGTGAGACTGAGCAAGTTCGAGAAGCTCAGAGGGGATGGTGTAAGGAGTATACAAGAGTCAAACTTATGCCAAGTCTAGAAGCTTAGGTTGAGACCCAAAATCAAGGACTCGTATAAGGATCAAAGGTCAAGGCCTTTGAAACGTTTGGAATCTTCCAAGTTAGGGAAGAAGGTGTATGCATAGGAGGATATCAGATCTCAGTCGTTAGATCTGAGTACGAGGACCAATAACCATTGGATCCAAAGGAAATTTCACGAGGCCTAAACCATTTGTAAGTGCACATAAGAGTGGACTTGTGAAGTCCCAAAGTTTTGAAACTAGTCGAAATTGTCCATCGTCAAGGTTGACAGGTGGTAGTAGATACGAGAGTTCGAGGATTCAGACATCGAAATAATTTTGAGAGAGAAATATAAACTTCGCAAGAGGCGAAGTGTGAAGTAACTTTGAGCCGTTAGATTCAGAAGAGATGTGGCGTAGATCGGTGGATTCTCAGTAAAGTCTTGAAGTAATTCATAGCCATCAGATTAAGAGGATAGGTGGTAAAAATCTCTAGATTTTGGGTAAAGACCCGAAGCAAGCCTCAATCGTCCTATTCAAGTGGACATGCGATAGGAATATGCTTACTTTGAGGGGAAGTGAAGTTTGAGATTTGATATCTCAGAAGTCCGGAGACCTGAAGGAAATCTTGACCATTGATCGAGAGAAGGGCCACATGACTGTTGATCTAGTTGAAAGGTCAAACCCTCGAAGCAAAGGCAGAGCCGTTGATTGAGAAGGACAGGTGTCCAAAAATCATTGACTCTAGAAGATTGACGTACAAAAGAAAGGAAAGATTAAGACTTGAGAATTCCAAAACAAATCACAGTCATTGATTTGAAAGAGGTCAGATCTGATCCACAACTTTGAAAGGGATAGATCTGAGCCGTCAGTTCAGAGGCACCGTCAAGATCATGAGATCGATGGTCCTGTATCATTGTGGAGATTGGAGATGTGAGAACTTTAAAAATTTGAGGGTCAGTGGCAATCCAAACCATAGTTTTGAAGAAAGGACACGTGGAGGCTCAAGGAGAATTGCGGGCTGAAAGGCAGTTTGGTTTCAAACCGCCTTTGGCCATGCCCACAATTGTGTGTTTTCATGAGATTATCACCCAAGGTCACCTCAAGGAGGGGCTTATAAGAAAATGGGCTAACTCCCAAACTCATAGATTCCCCAAGCACAGAGGGAAGGTTGCGGGTACCATTAGACCTGCACCTGGAAGTCGAAAGGGTCTACGTTTAATTACAGAGTCAGACCATCAGGGTCTCAGAGATTCGTTTGGCTTCAAAGTCAGAGATCCTTGACGAGGAGGTCAGACTGGTTCCCTGAATTTCCAAATTAGAAACCATGAATGGAGAATTTGTCCTTTAAGAAAAGCAAAAAAAATTATGCCTTGTCATGGGTGTGTTACACATTGCCAGTTCTTTGAAGATTTCAGTTTACAGATTCATGTAGTAGCTCTACTCTGATCCAGATGCATTGCAGGGAATAATTAATGAGCTAATCAAAATTGATGAGAACAAATATGTGATTTTGATCACCTAATACAAAGTCAAGAAAAGACGAATATTAAGTTCGACAAGTAGGCCTGTCGATGAAGCTTTGAGAAGGGTGATCTTGTCCTCCTATGCAACAAACAAAATGAAAAAATAGGTAAAAATGGTAACTTTGAAATTATTTGGTTATATCCTTATATGATTGAAGATGTTGTAGGTGCCAATTATTTCTATATAATTCATTTGGATGGTGAGACCTTCCCTTGCTAGTGAATGGGAAAGCTTTGAAATTGTTCTACAAATGTAATATATGATTCCTTCGGGGCATCCTTGTACTATAGTAAGTTTTCTGACTTTATATATTTGTGTTTTTTGTATTATTGGGTGTTGCATTTTTTTCTTATTTGAATAAAGGAAATGATGCTTACATTATATGAAATTCTCTAAAAGTTGGTGGTATGTGCTTCCCTCATTTCATTTCATGCAAGGGTTTAGTTTTATATCAAGGAAGGGATAAGGCACTTGTGTCTTTACCCTCCCTTTCAAAATACCCATTTTTTGAGAATGTTTCGGGTCTATAGGTTTCTAGATATTTTGTAGTTATCACGCACTCTTGAGATGAGCACATGTACCCAAGTTGGAGCTAGTTATTACACCTCAATTTCTTTGCACTTGTCACACCTAGGGACATGGAAAATACTTGTTTTCCTAGCACTTGTCACATGTATAAGGGTTAATATTGTTCCCCCTTGGTAATTAGGAAAATATTAAAACTAACTTTTATTGTTATGTTGTTTTAAGAGAGATCAGTAGGTGTGCATCACCTAATGGCTTGCCAAGAAGCTATAACCATCACTCCAAGTGGGTAACTTACATTGGGATCCATGTAACATGACCCAAGATCTATGACACTGCATTGGGATCTGTGACATTGGGTTGGGATCTGTGTACTAATTTTTTATAATATCTAAAAACATGGGGGTATGAAACATATTCCTTGGGATCCATGCACTAAATTGGGATACACACCATTGCTTTGGGATTCATGACAATGCATCATCCCATAAAAAGAACACCACATAATCACACTTTCCACATGGACCACTCAAAGTTGTTCTCCTTTTTCAATTGGATGTTGTACTCACATACACATTATTATTTCCTCCTTGGACAACACATGGGATTTTATTGATGCATTGGAGGACTCCTAGGAGGTGGTTACATTGTGTTAGATTGACTATGGGATGATGTGGCATTGGCCATAGTGATTTGCTTGAGGAGAATATTTATTGAGGATGCCACATGTACCATTTACATTGCATTCTACCTTAGATGGCCTACATGTGTGGGGTGACATCACACACATAGCGGTTGTTGTCTCATTCTTTGTCCACTTCATTTTTCTTGGGAGTTGGTTAGAGGGGAACTTTAGTCCTTGGACCATCCTTGACTTATTCTTCACTTATCTTTGGACATTGACACACTTTATGAGAGGGAACATTTCTTCTAGGACCTTTGGTCCACACATGTATCCCTTTACTGTTGCATTTGGACCATTTTGAGGTGGCTCTCTTGTATTGGAGGGTTACTTATCCCCATTTGTTGTATTTTTCCCATGGTTTTGAGCTAGCACATTGTATTAATCATTGTTGGAGATTAATGGGAAAGCTTGCCTAAAGAAGTTCTTTATAATCTATATATATTTTACGTGATGTTTTGGGATATTGTTCAAGGGATTACATAAGCTATTTTTTTAGGTTTGTTGGAGGACAAAGATAACACAAGACCAAAGAAGTGCATCTTTGTCCACTTAGAGGGGCATCTAAGGTTGATCTGGATTTTATGAGAAGAACAAAATGAATACAGATTATTAACAAATTCTTAACACAAAATAACAGAGATACAAAAAAACTGGTGTTCTATTCAATAATGAAATAAGTTGAAACTGTAAAATGCAACGGAAACAAGCTTGCTAGAATGGTGGCGGCTTATCTCTGAGAAGAGATGTGAGGGCTTCGCTCATTCATAAGAAGATGATTACAATGAGGCTATAAAGGAATTTTACAATAAACAGGAATGCCAAAAACCCTAGACATCCAAAAACCTAACCATAGGATATGAAGCGCCAAAAGTCATGTGGGCCCTGTTTTGGTAAGTTAGTACATTAACTTCCTGGGGTCGTAACCTTTGCATACGATCTTCGTTTTAGGTGTATGATAACCCGTTGGAAAGGTATCATCGAGGAGATTCATTTTGGGGCCTCAATAATTCCATAGGATATCATTGAGAAGCTCGATCCCGAAAAAACCTTCATTTAGTCCCTCAAAATGGCCCCGGAAGTGAAAACTGCTAAAAATAGTAAATTGCCAAAATTGCCAGAAACTGTTTTGAGCCAGTTGGAAAAGGTGGGTGGCCACCGATATCCATATGGATCAATCCTCCCTCCTTAGGAAGTAATGGTCTCCATTGCTTTGATTTTCCCCATCAGATGAGGAAATTTCTGCTAAATTTGGCCTCGGGTGAGCCACTTGCCTTGGTGCAGGAGCTGCCCTGCTTTGACGACTCGATAAAGATGGATCCTTTGCTGTTAAGTTCCCTTGATCTGTGTGTCCAAAATATGATCGTTGGATGCCTGTTGGATGTAGTTAGGGTTGAGATCTGTTGGTTTCATTTGTTCTGCTACATCTGAGGTGTCCAATAATGGTGGGAAATAAGGGCGAGGGAGATCCACATTGAACACTGGGTGTAGGCCAAGGAAAGGAGGAATGTTGAGCTCAAAAGCATTATCCTCCACAGACTTGGTGATGGTGTACGACCCATAACAGAGTGGGTGAAGCTTTTGATGGTGTCCCGTAAGGCGTTCTTTCAGCAAATGCAACCAAACTTTGTCTCCCACCTAAGACTTATGTGGCACCCGATCTTGATCATGGTGTTGTTTGTACTTGTCATTGGACTTCTTTAGGATATACTGAACCTGTTGGTAGATGTGCTACATCTAATTAATGAACTGGGTGGCTTTGTCAGCTTCATTTGGAATAGGAGATGAGTCAGTCGAGGTGACCACAAGGGGAAGTGCAACATCTATGGGACCCAATGGTTGGAATCCCAACCCCACCTGAAAAGGGATGTGGCTGGTTGAACTATGTAGGGATCTGTTATAGCTATGATGGACATAGGGAAGGCTCTCATCCGATGTGTGAGGGTGATTTGAATTATACATGCGAAGGATATGCACAACCATTCGATTTATGACCTCGGATTGGCCATCTGTCTAGGGGTGGAAGGCCATGGATTTAGTTAGCTTCATGTCTAGCAGTGACCAGAGGCTCGACCAGAATGTGTTGAGAAATCGAATACCCATGTCTGAGACAATGGTTTGTGGGAGTCCAAAATGTACCCAGACCCATTCAAAGAAGAGCTTGGAAGTGGCCTCTGTTGTGATGCTCTTTTTGCAGGCAATCAAAATTGCCATCTTAGAAAAGAGGTCAACAACCACAAAAGCACAGTAATTTCCCCGCTTGGTGGATGGGAGGCCCAACATGTAGTCCATTGAGATGGATTCCCATGGCCTGTCAGGAGTAGGAAGAGGGGTGTACAGGCCCTGTTTATTAGTGGTTGGTTTGGCAATAGCGCGGGACCTGATATACTTGTTGACCTCCTGTTGGAGTTTCGGCTAGTAGAAATGTTTCTGTAGCATCGCCACTATCTCTTCGATGCTGAAGTGTCCTACCAACCGACTGTAGTGGGATTCCAGATCAGATTTGATCAATTGCTTGATGGGACATAGATATGACCCAGACGACATAACAACCCATCCTGAAGATAGAAATTATCGACAACTATGTTTGTACCCAAGATTTGGTAGGTGGTGGCGAAGTTTGTATTTGTCTCGTAGAGTTGGGGCCATCCAGAGGTCTCATGGACACAAGAGTCTAGCACCGTGGTGAGTGACGTGGCTGGTGGTCTGCTGAGGCAATCAACGACACAATTGGTGATTCTTGTTTTATACTTGATGTTGAGGTGGAATTGTTGCAAGTATGTGGACCACTTTTGATGGCGGTCATTCTAAAATTTTCCTTGTGTCTGCATAAATTGCAGTGGCTTATGATCAGTGTGGATGACTATCTCCTTCCCAAGAATGTAATGTCTCCACTGGCGGCATGCTTGCACAATGGAGACATTTCTTTTTCATAAGTAGGGTACTTACGGACAATATCAAAGAGTGCCTCACTATGATAGGCCACGGGGTGGCCGTGCTGAGTGAGAATGGCACCCAAAACATAGTCTGAAGCATCTATCTTGATCTTAAAGGGATGTTGCAGGTCTGGTAGTGAAAGTATTGGGGATGAGCACAAGCGCTGCTTCAAATCATTGAATGCTTGTTGTTGGGAACAACCCCACACAAATTTTACCTTACCACCACCCCTGGTGATTTGGCTAAGGGCCCATGCAATATGGGAGAATCCCAACACAAACTTGCGGTAGAAATTGGCAAGGCCCAAGAAGCTTTGAAGCTCAGTGAGTGTGGTTGGGGCTAGTTAGTCATGGATGACTTAGATCTTGGCTGGATCCACATATACACCATGTTGATCAATGATGTAGCCCAGGTAATGGACCCTGTCCATGCTGAAGGATCATTTTTCCAAGTTGGCGTAAAGCTTGTGTTGCCGCAGGGTGTGTAGAACCTATTGAATATGCTGCAAGTGTTCGGCCCAAGTCTTACTGTAAATGAGAGTGTCATCCAGATACACCACTACAAAATTTTTGGTGAAAGGTTGCAGGATATCATCCATCATCTTCATGAAAGTGGTCGGGGCATTTTTCAAACCAAAGGGCATGACCAACCATTCAAAAAGGCCTTCCTTTGACTTGAAGGTGGTCTTCCATACATCTGTTTTCTCTATCAGGACTTGGTGGTAGCCAGACTTCAGATCAATCTTACTGAAGTATTCATCCCTCGTGAGTTGATCAAGGAGCTCTTCAATTCGAGGAATCAGGTATCGATTTATGACTATGATTTTATTCAGAGCCCGGTAATCAATGCAAAGTCACCAAGTTCCATATTTCTTTTGTACCAACATGATTGGGCTCTCCCAAGGTGATGAGATGGGACGGATGTGCCCCTTGTGGAGAAGTTCTTGGATTTGTCGCTTGATCTCCTCATTCTCTAACAGAGAGTGATGATAGACTGGCCAATTGGGAAATGGTGCACCGGGGGTTAGATCGATGGGGTTCTTGACCTGGCAGTGCAGAGGTTCCCCAGTAGGTGAGGAGAATATAGCCAAGTATTCTTCCACGACCTTATCTACTTGATTCTGCTGTGTGGAGAGGTCGACCCCATAGACCCTGGATGTGCCTGTGATCTTTCTCTTATTCTGAGAGTGAATGACAAAGAAGAAAAACTTCCCTGTCTGAGATATGACCTTCCTGCATTGCTTAACAAAGATCAAGGAAATAACACTAGGTGGGACTACCTCAGGTATCCTGTACAATTTCTTGTTCAAAGTAATAATAACACTACAAGGCCTAGACTCATATACAACATGACGTTTCCATAAATAAGGTTGGCCCAAAAGAACATCACAAACTTTGAGAGGTGAAACATCACACAATACCTCATCTTTGAAGGGCTTGATTCCATATGAAAGTCGACATTGTTGGCTGACATCGAGATCGCTTCCTTGGAAGAGCCATCCAATGGTGTAGGGTTGTGGGTGAGGCATTGTGGGTAGGGCCAATCGCTTGATGACCTATATAGAGATGAGGTTCTTCTAGCTACCACTATCAACGATGAAGTGCAACGAGGTTCCTTGTACCCACATTTGTGAATGGAAGAGGCACTCTCCTTCTTCTAGCTTGTCTGGTTCACCAGGCTGGAGCTTGGTGGTAGCAACGGTGGCACTGGGTTCTGCATCAATGATCTGTCTTCCCCTTTTTGGTTTTGGATCAGAGTTAGAATTCGCATCTGATTCAAAGGATTTCACTTCGACCACCAGTGACTGCTTTGAGCGACAATCAACAGTGTTATTCCAAGGTCTCTTATGGAAGTTGCACCACTTCTCAGTATCTGTCTTTGTCCTTCCAGTGTCCTTCTTTGCTTGCGACTTGGACTAGTTGTCCTAATACTATCCATCTTTTATTTTTCCTTTGTTCTGTGGGTTGGGGCTGCCCTTTCCTGGATTTTTTTGTACGGGGTTCCCAGGCCCAAATTGTCGCATCTTTTGTTTGAGCTTCTGCTCGATTTTGACGACATATCGGTAGGCCATGCCCAATGATGAGATGTCTAGAAATTCCATTTTAGTCTGAATGTATCTATGCATAGCACCATGATACTTGAGCACTGGATGTTGCTCTGAATCTTTGATACCCAGCTTGGTGCGCAAGGTATGGAAGATATTTGTGAAATTTGGTATTGCTTGGTCTCTTTGTTTCCACAGTGTGGTCCATTTGGTATATAAGTCATCATAACTTCCGACAAGGTAGTATTGTTCCTTAATAACATTCCCGAAGGAATCCCAGGTGGCTGTGACTGTAAATAATGGGGGTTCCTCTATTTCCTTTTGCTCACAGAATGTTTCCCACCAATTTTTGACATGGGGGACGGCTTTGAGGAGCGCAAAAGTAATATTTTCTCTATTCGAGATGTTATGGATAGAAAAATACCCTTCTATCAGATTCAACCACTTGTCTACAACATATGCATCTATATGACCTTCAAATATAGNGAATGACAAAGAAGAAAAACTTCCCTGTCTGAGATATGACCTTCCTGCATTGCTTAACAAAGATCAAAGAAATAACACTAGGTGGGACTACCTCAGGTATCCTGTACAATTTCTTGTTCAAAGTAATAATAACACTATAAGGCCTAGACTCATATAAAACATGACGTTTGCATAAATAAGGTTGGCCCAAAAGAACATCACAAACTTTGAGAGGTGAAACATCACACAATACCTCGTCTTTGAAGGGCTTGATTCCATATGAAAGTCGAAATTGTTGGCTGACATCGAGATCGCTTCCTTGGAAGAGCCATCCAATGGTGTAGGGTTGTGGGTGAGGCATTGTGGGTAGGGCCAATCACTTGATGACCTCTATAGAGATGAGGTTCTTCTAGCTACCACTATCAACGATGAAGTGCAACGAGGTTCCTTGTACCCACATTTGTGAATGGAAGAGGCACTCTCCTTCTTCTGGCTTGTCTGGTTCACCAAGCTGGAGCTTGGTGGTAGCAACGGTGGCACTGGGTTCTGCATCAATGATCTGTCTTCCCCTTTTTGGTTTTGGATCAGAGTTAGAATTCGCATCTGATTCAAAGGATTTCACTTCGACCACCAGTGACTGCTTTGAGCGACAATCAACAGTGTTATTCCAAGGTCTCTTATGGAAGTTGCACCACTTCTCAGTATCTGTCTTTGTCCTTCCAGTGTCCTTCTTTGCTTGCGACTTGGACTAGTTGTCCTAATACTATCCATCTTTTATTTTTCCTTTGTTCTGTGGGTTGGGGCTGCCCTTTCCTGGATTTTTTTGTACGGGGTTCCCAGGCCCAAATTGTCGCATCTTTTGTTTGAGCTTCTGCTCGATTTTGACGACATATCGGTAGGCCATGCCCAATGATGAGATGTCTAGAAATTCCATTTTAGTCTGAATGTATCTATGCATAGCACCATGATACTTGAGCACTGGATGTTGCTCTGAATCTTTGATACCCAGCTTGGTGCGCAAGGTATGGAAGATATTTGTGAAATTTGGTATTGCTTGGTCTCTTTGTTTCCACAGTGTGGTCCATTTGGTATATAAGTCATCATAACTTCCGACAAGGTAGTATTGTTCCTTAATAACATTCCCGAAGGAATCCCAGGTGGCTGTGACTGTAAATAATGGGGGTTCCTCTATTTCCTTTTGCTCACAGAATGTTTCCCACCAATTTTTGACATGGGGGACGGCTTTGAGGAGCGCAAAAGTAATATTTTCTCTATTCGAGATGTTATGGATAGAAAAATACCCTTCTATCAGATTCAACCACTTGTCTACAACATATGCATCTATATGACCTTCAAATATAGGAATATCGAAGTTTATTTGTACCTTGAAAGGGGTGGTGCCTCTGCTCGAAGAAGATGTGTCGCCCGTTGGTAGTCACCGAAGGATTTGTGTGAAACTATCCATCATCTTGTTCCTCTGTTGCATGAGGGATTTCTCAATCAATAGTTTTAAAGGATATCCTGTCCTATCATATTTATTTTCTCCTTCCATGAGAGGTCACTTGGGCGTGCGAGACATTTTGTCCTCAAGAGAAAGAAGCTCAAGACCCAACTCTTTGTACTCTGACCTCATTGGGGACATGCATTAAGACGACAATGAGCAAACCGCTCTGATACCACTGATCTAGATTTTATGAGTAGAAAAAAATGAATACATATTATTAACACAAAATAACAGAGATACAGTAAAAAAATTTTTCTATTCAATAATGAAATAAGCTAAAACTGTAAAATGCAGCGGAAACAAGCTTGCTGGAATGGTTGCGGCTTATCTCTGAGAAGATATGTGACGACTGTGATCATTCGCAAGAAGATGATTAAAATGAGGTTCTGAATGCCTCTTACAATAAACAGGAATTCCAAAAACCCTAGACATCCAAAAATCTAACCCTAGGAGATGAAGTGCCAAAAGTCATGTAGGCCCCGTTTGGGTAAGTTAGTACATTAAGTTCCAATGGTCGTAACTTTTGCATACGATCTCCATTTTAGGAATATGATAGCCCATTGGAAAGGTATCATCAAGGAGATTAATTTTATGGCCCAAATCATTTCATTGTAAATATTTGAAAATCTCGATCTCGAAAAACCTTCATTCAGGCCCTCAAAATGGCCCCGAAAGTGAAAACTGCTAAAAATAGTAAATTGCCAAAATTGCCAGAAAACTGTTTTGAGCTAGTTGGAAAAGGTGTGTTGGCACTGATATCCATATGGATCAATCCTCCCTCCTTAGGAATCAATGGTCTCCATTTCATTGATTTCCCCCATCAGATGAGGAAATTTCTGCTGAATTTGGCCCCGGGTGAGCCACTTGCCTTGGTGCAGGAGCTGCCCTGCTTTGACAACTCGATAAAAATGGATCCTTTGTTGTTGAGTTCCCTTGATCTATGTGTTCACAATATGATCATTGGATTCCTTTTGGATGCAGTCAGGGTTGAGCTCTGTTTGTGTCAGTTGTTCTGCTATGTCTGAGGTGTCCAATAATGGTGGGAAATAAGGGCGAAGGAGATCCACGTTGAACACTGGGTGCAGGCCAAGGAAAGGAGGAATGTTGNGCTGGAGCTTGGTGGTAGCAACGGTGGCACTGGGTTCTGCATCAATGATCTGTCTTCCCCTTTTTGGTTTTGGATCAGAGTTAGAATTCGCATCTGATTCAAAGGATTTCACTTCGACCACCAGTGACTGCTTTGAGCGACAATCAACAGTGTTATTCCAAGGTCTCTTATGGAAGTTGCACCACTTCTCAGTATCTGTCTTTGTCCTTCCAGTGTCCTTCTTTGCTTGCGACTTGGACTAGTTGTCCTAATACTATCCATCTTTTATTTTTCCTTTGTTCTGTGGGTTGGGGCTGCCCTTTCCTGGATTTTTTTGTACGGGGTTCCCAGGCCCAAATTGTCGCATCTTTTGTTTGAGCTTCTGCTCGATTTTGACGACATATCGGTAGGCCATGCCCAATGATGAGATGTCTAGAAATTCCATTTTAGTCTGAATGTATCTATGCATAGCACCATGATACTTGAGCACTGGATGTTGCTCTGAATCTTTGATACCCAGCTTGGTGCGCAAGGTATGGAAGATATTTGTGAAATTTGGTATTGCTTGGTCTCTTTGTTTCCACAGTGTGGTCCATTTGGTATATAAGTCATCATAACTTCCGACAAGGTAGTATTGTTCCTTAATAACATTCCCGAAGGAATCCCAGGTGGCTGTGACTGTAAATAATGGGGGTTCCTCTATTTCCTTTTGCTCACAGAATGTTTCCCACCAATTTTTGACATGGGGGACGGCTTTGAGGAGCGCAAAAGTAATATTTTCTCTATTCGAGATGTTATGGATAGAAAAATACCCTTCTATCAGATTCAACCACTTGTCTACAACATATGCATCTATATGACCTTCAAATATAGAAATATCGAAGTTTATTTGTACCTTGAAAGGGGTGGTGCCTCCGCTCGAAGAAGATGTGTCGCCCGTTGGTAGTCACCGAAGGATTTGTGTGAAACTATCCATCATCTTGTTCCTCTGTTGCATGAGGGATTTCTCAATCAATAGTTTTAAAGGATCTCCTATCCTATCATATTTATTTTCTCCTTCCATGAGAGGTCGCTTGGGCGTGCGAGACATTTTGTCCTCAAGAGAAAGAAGCTCAAGACCCAACTCTTTGTACTCTGACCTCATTGGGGACATGCATTAAGACGACAAGGAGAAAACCGCTCTGATACCACTGATCTAGATTTTATGAGTAGAAAAAAATGAATACATATTATTAACACAAAATAACAGAGATACAGTAAAATTGTTTTTCTATTCAATAATGAAATAAGCTGAAACTGTAAAATGCAGCGGAAACAAGCTTGCTGGAATGGTTGCGGCTTATCTCTGAGAAGATATGTGACGACTGTGATCATTCGCAAGAAGATGATTACAATGAGGTTCTGAATGCCTCTTACAATAAACAAGAATTCCAAAAACCCTAGACATCCAAAAATCTAACCCTAGGAGATGAAGCGCCAAAATTCATGTAGGCCCCGTTTGGGTAAGTTAGTACATTAAGTTCCAATGGTCGTAACTTTTGCATACGATCTCCATTTTAGGAATATGATAGCCCGTTGGAAAGGTATCATCAAGGAGATTAATTTTATGGCCCAAATCATTTCATTGTAAATATTTGAAAAGCTCGATCCCGAAAAACCTTCATTCAGGCCCTCAAAATGGCCCCGAAAGTGAAAACTGCTAAAAATAGTAAATTGCCAAAATTGCCAGAAAACTGTTTTGAGCTAGTTGGAAAAGGTGGGTTGGCACTGATATCCATATGGATCAATCCTCCCTCCTTAGGAATCAATGGTCTCCATTGCGTTGATTTCCCCCATCAGATGAGGAAATTTCTGCTGAATTTGGCCCCGGGTGAGCCACTTTCCTTGGTGCAGGAGTTGCCTTGCTTTGACAACTCGATAAAAATGGATCCTTTGTTGTTGAGTTCCCTTGATCTATGTGTTCACAATATGATCATTGGATTCCTTTTGGATGCAGTCAGGGTTGATCTCTGTTTGTGTCAGTTGTTCTGCTATGTCTGAGGTGTCCAATAATGGTGGGAAATAAGGGCGAAGGAGATCCACGTTGAACACTGGGTGCAGGCCAAGGAAAGGAGGAATGTTGAGCTCAAAATAATTAACCCCCATGGCCTTAGTGATGGTGTACAACCCATAACAAAGTGGGAAAATCTTCCATTGGGGTCCTGTAAGGCATTCTTTCTGCAAGTGCAACCAAACTTTGTCTCCCACCTGAAACTTATGTGGCACCCGATGTTGATCATGGCATTGTTTTTACTTGTCATTGGACTTCTGTAGGATATCCTGAACCTGTTGGTGGATGTGCTGGATCTTCTCAATGAACCGAGTGTCTTTTTCAGCTTCAGTTGGAATAAGAGATGAGTCGGTCGAGGTGACCGCAAGGGGAAGTGCAACATCTATAGGACCCAATGGTTGGAATCCCAACCCCACCTGAAAGGG